>SJYX01001463.1:153925-215690 GCA_006410675.1 Oreotragus oreotragus
GACCCTGCCCAGTGACAGTTTGTGACCCAGCTTGAACAATACAATGAAATTCTTCTTTACCGCTAGCTGTTGTGGAACCATAGATAGATCTGGGCTGAGACTGGACTTCATGGCACGAATTTTGGTTTGTAGGTTGTGGCTGTTATTGTTTCAACAAATAGCTGTAACTTAAAAGTTATTTAGAAAGAAGTAAAGCAAATGTTGCTGAGACAGAAGGGGGCCTGGTTGATTTATAAATGGTGCTAAAGCAGGTGTCTCAGCTTAAAGGGCTGTTTGGAATGAAATTGTTTTAGAGAAAAAGTACTAGTAAACTTCTGTGGGATCGTAGGATTGGAGACTGAAGTCTTTGCGGATCCTTACCTGTTGTAATCCCCCCTACTCGCCCCCTTCCCTGCCTCCCCATTTCTGTTTCCCTTTACTGGAAATTCAAAAGCATGAAATAGATTTCAGAGAATGAAAAGTACAATGATATTAATTGCAAGACACTACAACTTTCCTGTCATACTGGTCAAGGGCAGTGTAGGAGCATTGCTCTGCAACAATACTGTGTTCCCAAGAAATATGGAAGAGTGGTCAGAGGCATTGAAAGGGTGTGCGTGCATGGGTGAAGGAAAAGGAGGGCTAAACCTCATTTGCATGGTTCAAAGTAATAGCTTCCTACACCACTTCAGGAGTATTTGAAGGCAAAGTTGTTGCAAAAGATAGCTTATCTGAACTTTTATTGTGGTATCTGTACAAATCACTTGAGGGACAGGTAGGATCTATTTCTGCTCTTAGACTGCTAGTTCATTAAGGATAGGATTTTTTTCTTTTTTTTTTTTTAATCACTGTATCACTCACACTTTTGCACATGGGAAGTGTTGAATAAACATTTTATAGTAAGATACTTTTGTAAAGTACTTAATATATAAAAGTACTTTAGTAGCAATAGCTGGTATTTAATACATACTACATGTTACCTAAAAGAATTGTCTAATGGTCACCCTATGAATTGAAACAGTACTAGTACTACCCCCATGATAAATGAGTTAATCCAGGTTGTAGGATTCAAGATCAGTATCCAAAGTCGGTAGTATTTCGATACACTCTCTGAATATTCAAAGAATGAAATAAACAATTCTGTTTATAATAGCATCAAAAGAATAAATTACTTAAGAATACATTTAACGAAAGAAGCATAAAACTTATACTTTGAAACTATAAAATATTTTTGAAAGAAATTAAAGAATATATAATTGAAAAATAACCCATGTTCATCAATTGAGAGTCCAGAATTAAACCTTTATGTCTCAGATTAACAAGAGTGCCAAGACCATTCAGTAGGGAAAGAATAATCTTTTTGATATATGGTGCTGGCAAACTGGATATCCACATGCAAAATAATGAAGTTGTATCCTTACCTTAAACTATACATAAAACTTAGTTCAAATTGGATAAAAAATGTGAGCTATAACTATAAAACTCTTAGAAGAATGCATAGGAATTAATCTTTGTCAAGGAATAGCCTTGAGTTTGGCAGGGAATGCATTCTTAAATATGATACCAAAAGTATAAGCAACAAAAGAAAAACTAGATAAATTGGATTTTATAAAAATTAAGAGCCTTTCTATTTCAATGGACACTTTCAAGAACTTGAAAAGACTGCCCATGGAATGGGAGAACATATTTTCAAATCATCTATATGATAATGGCTTATATTTGGAATACATACCCAGCTCAGTAATATGACAACCCAATTAAAAACGGGCAAAGAATCTGAATAGGCATTTCTTCAAAGAAGAACAACAAATGGCCAATAAGCATGTGAAAATATTCTCAATGTTATTAATTAACAAGGAAATACAAATCACAAGCGCATTGAGATACCATATTCTATCTCCTGGGATGGGTATTATAAAAAATCAGTAACAGGTATTGGTGAGGATGTGGAGAAATCGGAACCCTTCACACACTGCTGCAGGAAAGGTGAAATGATGCACCTGCTTTGGAAAACAGCCTGGCAGTTCCTCAAACAGTTAAACATAGAGTTACTATATGACCCAACAGTTTTACCACTTGGCATCTGCTTAAGAGAAATGAAAACATATGTCCACACAAAATCTTGCACGTCAACTTTTGTAGCGGCGTTACTCACAGTAGCCAAAAGCGGGAAGGAGCCCACGTCCAGGATAAGTAATACATGGTGAATCCATACGGTGGACTATTATTTGGCCATATAAAAGAATGAAACGCTGGTACGTGCTGCACCGCGGATATGTGTGTGCTTGGTTGCTCATTCGTGTCCGACTCTTTGCGACCCCATGGACCGTAGCCCACCAGGCTCCTCTGGCCATGGGGATTCTCCAGGCAAGAATATTGGAGTGGGTTGCCATGCCCTCCTCCAGGGGATCTTCCCAATCCAGGGATCAAACCCAGGTCTCCTGTGTTGCAGGCATTCATTATCGTCTGAGCCACTAGGGAAGTCCTCAATGTGGATAAACCTTGAGAACATTGTGCTAACTGAAAAAAAAAAAAAAAAAGTCACAATCCACATATTGTATAATTCTATTAAAGGTTTAGAATTGGGAAATCTATAAAGGCAGATAGAAGATTAGTGGTTGCTTTGGGCTGGGGACTTTGAGGGGAAAGAGAAGATGACAGCTGAAGAAAACAGGATTTCTTTTTTTGAAATAATGAGAATATTGTAGAATTGTAATGGTTGTACATATCTGAATATACTAAAACCGTTGAATTGCATGTTTAAAAAGGTGACTATATAGTGTGTGAATTCTATCTTAATAAGCCTGTTATTTTATTAGTAAAAATGCTGACACAAGCAATATCTTTAGTTATACATTGAAGTGAAAGTCACTCAGTCATGTCTGATACAGTCCCTGGAATACTCCAGGCCAGAATACTGGAGTGGGTAGCCTTTCCCTTCTCCAGAGGATCTTCCCAGCCCAGAGATTGAACCCCAGTCTCCTGCATTACAGGCAGATTCTTTACCAGCTGAGCCACAAGGGAAGCCCAAGAATACTGAAATGGGTAGCCTATCCCGGCTCCAGTGGATCCTCTGACCCAGCAATCACACCGGGGTCTCTTGCATTGCAGGCAGATTCTTTACCAACTTAGCTATCAGGGAAAGTGAAATCGCTCACTCGTGTCCGACACTGCGACCCCATGGGCTGTAGCCTACCAGGCTCCTCTGTCCATGGGATTTTCCAGGCAATAGTACTGGAGTGGGTTGCCATTTCCTTCTCCAAGGGATCTTCCCAACCCAGGGATCGAACCCGGGTCTCCCATGTTGTAGACAGACGCTTTACTGTCTGAGCCACCAGGGAAGTCCAAGCTATCAGGGAAGCCCTTCTTAGAGAAATAAATCCTGATGGTATATCTTTTCTCTTGATAAGGCACATGTCATCATTTCAGGGGTTTTGGTTGCCCCAGTATGGTTTATTAAAAGAGCTTTGCTTCCTGGGTTGAACAAGACCTAATTAAAAGTGTGTATCTGGCTGCTTTGGTGATTTTACTCTAAGTTACTTTATATGTATGTTTGCTTTGTTTCCATTCATCAAAAATTCAAGCTCTTAGTTGATAGGAGATGGTAACAAGTGTTCATTGAAGACTTACCATGTGTAGATATTTTTCTGTGAGATGTTTAATGTGTTATCCAGTACATCTCACAATAATTCTTCAAAGTAAATATAGTAATTCTGGGTTTAATGATGGGGAAACCGAGGCACAGGATTTAGACAACTTACTCAAAATCAAATAATAGGTAAGTGATAGAACATGGTACTAGGTAGCAACAGTGTTTTGTATTATTCTGGGCCAGGCATATTTTACCTTATACGATAGATGTTTCTGGCAGTGTGTGTTTAAAATAACTTTTTGTAAGTGAAACCATATTTTTAGTGTGCTAAAGGAGCCTATTATTTTAAATGAAACCTGCAAATAAATCGGTTCTTTTTCTATCAGCCTTGACAATTGTGACATCTTAAATCAGGGCACTCCTATACATTTGATGGAGTGCTGTAATTTCTCTGGTAATTCTATTGATTTGGGGTAGGTTTAAAGCTTTATTAGTTTCATTCTGCAAACTTTTATTGAGGACCTATTTTTTGTAGTAAAGAAAAAGTGCTGTAAGAAAGTCCAAAGGAGGCAATTCCCGATTTAGAATTAGCTGGTGATAAAAGCTTATAAAATACTTTTCCCTGAAACCTGTCCTTAATTTAAGCTTGTAAATTATATTGCCGTTCATGCCTATATTTTGTACATATGCTACAGCTGCACTATCTAAAACAATAGTCACTAGACATGTGTGTCTATTTAAATGTAAATTAATTAGTATTAAATAAAATGCAAAATTCTGTTCCTTAGTCACTAGCCACGTTCTAAATGTTTGATAGTTGTGTGTAACCCGTGGCTGCCATATTGGACAGAACAGGACTAGAGAAATGGTAACATCCACTCTTTTTACAGAAATTAAGGTGGTCCATGTGCTTTTGTGGGGAATGGAAAGTGGAGGAAAAGGATCTGATGGGACTTTTTATTTAAAAGTATACATTTCTTTTTTGACAGGATGAAAGCATGTAAATAAGTTTTATGTGACATGGGAGCCTTCATAAGGAAATGATGAGCCAAAGAAACAGAGCTGTGTACTTTTATGCAAGGTTTAATAAAGGGTGCCTGGAAAATCCCATGGGTGGAGGAGCCTGGTGGGCTGCAGTCCATGGGGTCGCTAAGAGTCAGACACGACTGAGCGACTTCACTTTGACTTTTCACTTTCATGCATTGGAGAAGGAAATGGCAACCCACTCCAGTGTTCTTGCCTGGAGAATCCCAGGGACGGGGGAGCCCGGTGGGCTGCCGTCTGTGGGGTCACACAGAGTCAGACACGACTGAAGTGACTTAGCAGCAGCAGCAGCAGCAGCAGCAGCAGCAGCAGGTGGTCATGAAGGAGTAAGACAGGTTGGGGTGTATGGGTAACTGTAGTAAACTGGGAGAAATTTAACAGGGCCTGTTCATTGAAATTTCTTCTTCACTGTTCTTTGTCTTCCTAGTTTAGGGTGCCTCCTTCTTCTGGGTATGGGGGAGCCTCCTCTCACATGAGGTTTTCATGTCCTTTCTAAGCTTTTGGCCTCTTATTAGTTAACTTTTTTGCCAGTTCAATTTTTAAGTAATGTTTTCCCCCTTTTCATCGGCTGTTTTCACAGGGTTGTCAGTCAGTGTATCTAGTCTACCATGTGGATCACCGGCTTATATAAAAGGATGTAAGTCAGGAATAGCCAGATGGAAGAGATGCCTAGGACAGGGAAGGGAGAAAGGCATGGAGTTCTTTCCCTGCTCTCTCCAAGCTCATCACTCTGCCTGAATCTCCACGTGTTCACCAACCCAGAAACAATATGTGTTACATTTTTTTTTAAGACCTTGGTGTATCTTCACAATGTCTCTTCCGAACTGAAAAATAATAGGTAACTAAAGTGTTGGTAAATAATATTTTAAAGTATTAGTTTTGCTGCAATGGCAATCCACTCCAGTACTCTTGCCTGGAAAATCTCATGGACGGAGGAGCCTGGTAGGATTCAGTCCATGCAGTCACTGAGTTGGGCACGACTGAGCGACTTCACTTTCACTTTTCACTTTCATGCACTGGAGAAGGAAATGGCAACACACTTCAGTGTTCTTGCCTGGAGAATCCCAGGGACTGGGGGGCCTGGTGGGCTGCCGTCTGTGGAGTTGCAGAGTCGGACACGTCGCAGAGAGTTGGACATGTCTCAGGGAGTTGGACACGACTGACGTGACTTAGCAGCAGCATGCTGCTTTTTAAATGGAATTTTGTGTTATTAAAAAGTCCCCCCTGTATGCTCCTAAGAATTTAGTAAGCTATTCTTGGCTTTGGTCATATATGCTTTTTAAACATTTAATGAGGATGAAAAGAAAACATATGTTGAGAGAATAATGGCGCAAATGTTCATATGCCACCATCCATTAACATGCAACCATATCATATGTGGTTGTGTGTGTATCACTTAAAAGTGAGTTGCAGTCACCATACTTGAGCCTTTAATACTTAGTGCACACATCCCCTAAGACCCAGGATGTTATCCTGGGTAACAATATTATCATCATCACTCAAGAAATAAATGATAAATTTGTTCATAATACCATATAATGCCAGGCCTATTTTAAACATCCAGTTGTCTTCCAAATTTCTCTTTTCCCAAATCAGGATACCATCAAATTTTATGCAAGTCTATAGTTTTGAGCATCCCTACAGCTTTAATTTTTTATTTTCATGAAATTATAGCCTCCTCAACTTTATTTTGAAAAATTTGAAACCTACAATAAGGCTGAAAAGTAGAAAGTACAAGAAATGCCCAGATTCATCAATTATTAATGCTTTGCTTCATGTACTTTATCTCTTTGTTTATACTTATTCCTTTCAGTCATTTGAAATTAAGTTACAGATATCATGGCCTCTTAACCCTAAGTCCTTAACAGTGTATCTCCTAAGAACAATAATTTTCTCCAGTGAACCACAAAGCCATTGATCACATGTAAGATTTAACATTAGCCTTGAGATGTCATGTCTCTTTGGTATCCTTTAATCTAGGACATTTCCCCTGCCTCCACCTTCTCCCCACTTTTGATTTTAACATTGTTGTTTTATAGTGGCTAGGCCAGTTGCATTATAGAACCTCTTACAGTCTGGATTTGTTTGATCATTTCTTTATAGACTCGTTTAACTTGAATTTTCTATCCCTTTTCTGTCTTGCGAATTGGAGTTAGATCTATAAGTTTTATTCCATTTAGGTTAAATATTTTTAGCAAGACACTTCCATAGGTATTTCTTGTTGTGTTTCACATCAGGAGGCCCTTAAGTGTTGATTATTCCAGTATTAGTGATACCGAGCTTTATCACTTGGTAGAAGTGGCAAAAGCTATTGAAAAGATACATTTTCCTCTTATAATTTCAAAGTGGCCATGTGATGATACTTTGTATCTTTCACATGTCCTATTACACAACCCAGGAATGGAACCAGGGTCTCCTTCATTGCAGGCAGATTCTTTACCAACTAAGCTATGAGGGAAGCCCACATTACACATAGTGAAAGTGAAAGTGAAGTCGCTCAGTCGTGTCCGACTCTTTGCGTCCTCCGTCCATGAGATTTTCCAGGCAAGAGTGCTGGAGTGCGTTGCCATTTCCTCTTTGCGACCCCATGAACTGTAGCCTATCAGGCTCCTCTGTCCATGAGATTTTCCAGGCAAGAGTGCTGGCGTGGGTTGCCATTTCCTTCTCCAGAGGATCTTCCCGACCCAGGAATCGAACCTGGGTCTCCCGCATTGCGGGCAGACGCTTTACCATCTGAGCCACCAGGGAAGCCCCTCTTTGTGTAACATTTTAGCATCTACTGATGATCCTCTGTGGTGAACATGGTTAGCTATTTCACTGGGATTGCATATTGGTTATTTTCTTAGTTTTGTGGTACTTATGTTTAAGAGAATAAGGATTTATTCCGTCACCACCCCACCCCCCCATTTTTATCCATGCTATATAGTTTTTGAAACAGTTTTTATCTTGACAAATGCTTTCTGTCTGACTATATGGTTTAGAGAGATATGTGATAATGTAAAGTTTTCTCTGTACTCTAATTTCTCCAATAATTATTAAACGTTGAGATCTGATGAAGGTGAGTCTAGGGGGAGGGAACTAATTCTAGTCTGTGGTCATTTTAATTTACAGTATTGAAGCCCTTGTTGCTTGCTGTTAAATATGCTATGGCTTCTGAAGAGTTATGCTGTTTCAGAAGAAATTTGTGCCTCTCTAGATTTAGCTACAGTTTTGGAAAATTTTGTGAGCTCTTATTAAGTTCTGGGCATGGATATCAAGAATGCCATCATACTCTTAACAGCTTTGGAAGCAAGTGTTGGAATGTAACTATGTAAACTTTTTTTTTTTTTTTCCTTTTTCCTTCTCTTTCACTGCTTCTTTGGTTTTATCACCAGGGATGGGTGTGAAAGTAACTTGTCTGACATTTTGTTGCCCTTAGGGAATGACTTAAAATTCCCAAGATAGTTTTAGAGCTGATTCTTGATCTTGGAGTGATGGAACAGACCTCTCTCGGTAATCCTCTTCCTAAAGTGAACATGGATTCTAAGAGGGATCTGAAGAGTCCTGAGTGTAATGGTGGTTTTCTTGTTGTTTGTTTTTCATTTCCTTTTGCTGATGAGCTTTATTAAGGGAATATTCAAACTTTCTGAAGTAATGTTTATTTTACATGAAAAAAATACATATAGCTAGCAATAGTGTTATTGTCTGAATTGTGTCCTCCCTCCTGCCATATTTTTATGTTGAAGGTACGGCCCCTACACCTCAGAATATAACTACTTGAAGATAGAGCCCTTAGAGAGGTAATTAAGATTAAATGAGGTTATTAGGATGGATTCTAATCCAGTATCATGTCCTTCTAGAGGAGGAGACTCGGAAACAGGCCTAAAGAGAAAAGACCCTATGAAGATACAGGGAAAGGATGGCCATCTACTAGCCAAAGAGGAGGAGAAATGAGTGCGGCTGATACCCTGGTCTTGGATTTTGGCCTTCAGAAATGTGGCAGAATGAGTCTGTTATTTAAGTCATCTTGTCCATGGTATTCTGGTATGGCAGCCTGTGCAGAGTAATACCATATGATCCAGCAATTAGTGCTGTATATTAATGCATATATATTTAATTTATCAAAATTATTTGTGTATTAAAATGAAATGTATAAGTATTCTGGTTTGTATTTAAAGCTACTTACAAAGCAGGGTAGGGGCAGTTTAGGTTAGAAAGAACCAAAGGCTAAAGTGAAGATGGATTGTGAACTTTAAAATCTAGTTTCTCATCTTCCAGTTGGCGTTACTGAGAGATGTGATTAGAATGGCTAAACTGTCCATCTGTGAACTCACCCTGTTTTCTCTCTGATACAGGTCTTCACTGGTTTCACTTGGGAGTAGAAATATGGTAATAGGATTGGTAGCTCACCAGTTTCTATTCATTCTGTTTCTGTAGTATCTCTTTAAAAAATACTCTTCCTTTCTGTTCCATTGGAGAAGTCATTTTCCTGCTCTCAGCTTAATCTTCCTTAGAAACTGTCCTTCACATTTAATATACATCCAATCAGTCACTTCCTTGCTTAAACACTTAGGTCTTAAGAACCCTTTTCTGTGAACAATTTTACAGGGCAAGATACTCCTCAGAGGCTGAGTCCACTGTTTGGACATCGGTTAATTTTCAGATGATTCTTTGTTCCCCAAGCCTTTCAGTATTTCATTCCTTTGTGTAAGTAAGTTGTACCCCCTTAATTTTTGGAATGCCCTTGGTGCCTCACCTGGAGTCAGTTTCCTTTTTATGGACTTCAGTACTCTCAGGTTGTTTTAAAATGTCTGTTTATAACTTTGTCCTGTGGGCCAGGGTGAGTCCTTTTGTGGCAGCATCTGCTGGACACACTTGTCAGATCACCACCTACGTTGGAATCATCTTAAAATGTTGCTTCCTGGACACTCTCCCAGTCATGTTGACTTGACTTAGAACCTTTTCGAGTGCAGTCTGGGTAGCTGCATTTTAAGCAAGCTCCTTGGTGATTCTGAATTGGAGCACCTCCACTGTGGAGCAGGGGGAGCCACACAGTCATCTTCAGAGCCCTGTCCTGGTAAGTTAGAAAAAAACTCAATAAAACAGGAAGAACAATACACCAGATTTGAAAAAGAAGCTCAACAAGTTGAAAAGTGCCATTACATTCGCTTAAGTGCCAGCATTATTTGAAAGTAATATGGATTTATAAACCCCTTGAAACTCACGTCTTTGAAATGTTGATATTATTTTGTATATCACTACAATAGATATATTTTGGGTGTGGGGATGGTGATGGTTAATGTAATTAAATGTCTCCTGTATTCTTCTTCTTCTTCTTTTTTAGGGTCAGGATAGCAAAAAAAGTGTAGGGACTGTCCTTACTTAGCACTAATGTAAAAGGGGATTTGAAATTCCTAGGACATAACTGTCATTTTTGTCTCTCCTGCCTTCTTGAGTGTTTAGAAGTTTGAAGGGAGTTTTTGTTGCCCATTGAAATGGATGTAGCAGCTGTGGAGGCTTATTAGGTTAGAATGCTTGGTGAAAAGAAAGGGAGACAGAGATTTTCCAGCTTCCAACAACTGGCATAGATGACTCTGCAAACAGGCTGTTCATTACCTGCAGGTTGTCTTGTGCTGGCAGATTACTTGCAATATAGAGGGCTGCCTAGAAATCATGGGTTAACACCATGGTCTGAAATATTAGTGCTATTAATATTACAGATACAAAGCTTATGAGCACAGTCTTCAAATTCTTTTTGAAAAAAGATTTCCCAATATACTCTAAAATTACATGATGGATTTTTTCTTTGTGTCTTATAATTTAAACATTATCATAGTATTGCAAAATGGAAAGAGTAGGGGGCTTCTTTGTCTTGGAGATGGAGTTCTGGGTTTGAATTCTGGCTTCACTGTGTGCTCAAAGCTATGTACTGAGAAAGCTTTCCTAATCTCCAAGAGACTGCTTTCTTTTGTGTAGAATGAGGATAGGCAGATCAACTTTCTCCACTTCACTCAGAATAGTGATAATGGGATCGAGTAAAAAAGAAATTGTGTATAAGAATGTGTTGTAAATGGTAAAATGCGAATAAATCATTGATGTCAAGAAATTTATTACTATTTGCCATTACCAAAAGAATATTTGGAGTAAATAGTCTGATTTACAGTTGATTATAGCTTAGTGTTTTGGCCATGAAAGAAAATCATTTTAATCTATTTTGTGTCTTACTGGTTTTTTAAATAAGTTATCTTTGTAGATATGAACCTATTGGCAAATAATTTTTCCCCAGTTGCTTATCTATTGGAAATGTGCAGTAATTACCAACTTTTACTGTTGAGATTAAAAGATAGTAAGTAAATTTTCAACTATAAATAAAGAAGTCAACTTTTGTTTAAAATACTTAAGAGAAATTAGTATATTATTACTGGAAACTACAAAATCATGGCTTTTATTTTATACTTGACGTTTTATTGAAGAATCAGCTGGCTGCTACCTATAAAGTTTGGAGAAAATTAAATAATCAAATTACTACTCAGGAAGGAATCATGCTTTTGGTTTAAAAACAGATTGGAGGTTTCATTTCAAACTTAAAAATCTAAATAAAGGATGTAGAATATAGATAAGGAAAG
Organism: Oreotragus oreotragus; assembly: GCA_006410675.1. Lineage (NCBI taxonomy): Eukaryota > Metazoa > Chordata > Mammalia > Artiodactyla > Bovidae > Oreotragus > Oreotragus oreotragus. The sequence goes on from SJYX01001463.1 coordinate 165,146, forward strand.
AATATTATGTTAGCAATAGTTATTATTCTCTTGCATTTTTGCTTTTTTTTTTTTCTGTTCCCCACCCCCATCTCTTAAAAAAGGGGCAACTGTTTCTTTTCCTGTCCTCACCGGGAAGGCCCACTGCTTCACCAGTTTTTCTCCCTTCCTTTCTCTCCTTCTTTGGAAGGAAAGAAGTGAAAAACAAAACCAAACCCCAAACTCTTTGAGGCTCATTAGGGACTTTAAAAATGAGTTTGATTTGTGACCTGTCATAGTTTGAATCATTTGCTTCCAGGTATTTTGCTTATCTCAGCTTCCCAGCTGCATGCCCACCCTCTGCCTCTTCTCTTTCTTGGCAGGTTAGTTTAGCTTATTTGGAAGGAGTAGAACCAGTTGTCTCCCCCCACCTCCCCCCACCACCCCTCATCCTGCTTCCAGTGATTTTCCTGGGGGATTGAGGTCAAACAACTCAATTCCTATTCTGACCCCCCTTTTTTCATCACTGAGTAACCTTGACTTCCTGATCATGGCAGAATACCCATCCATATTATATTTATTCTTTTTGAAAGAATTTGTCAGCCTCCAGTGAGGACAAGATAAGGATGCAGGTCTCTAACAAGTGAGTCCAGTAAGAGTGAGGCTACCCATTGGTGATTCTTAATAAGTGTCCTCTCCTGTCTCCTACTGTGTATCCGTCCCGTTAACGTTTCTCTCTTGAATGCATTAAGAAAATCTTTGTTGAGTCGCTAAGTCACGTCCAACTCTTTTGTGACCCCATGGACTGTAGCCTGCCAGGCTTCTCTGTCCATGGGATATACCAAGTAAGAGTACTGAAGTGAGCTGCCATTTCCTCGTCCAGGGGATCTTTCTGACCCAGGGGTTGAGCCCAAGTCTCCTGCGTTGGCAGGTGGATTCTTTACCACTGAGCTGCCAGGGAAACCCAAGAAGAGTCCATATGTTAGTGCTGGATGGGGCCCAGGCTTCTTCGTCTCTCATAGGCAGCCCAGGGGATCCCACTCCAGAAGTGACAGTTGCTCAGTTGTGTCCAGCTCTCTGCCACACCATGGACTATATAGTCCATGGAATTCTCCAGGCCAGGATACTGGAGTGGGTAGCTGTGCCCTCCTCGAGAGGATCTTCCCAACCCAGGGGTCGAACCCAGGTCTCCCACATCCTAGGCAGATTCTTTACCAGCTGAGCCACCAGGGGAGCCCTAAGGTGCCCGTAGAATCACACTTTGGANGGACTATATAGTCCATGGAATTCTCCAGGCCAGGATACTGGAGTGGGTAGCTGTGCCCTCCTCGAGAGGATCTTCCCAACCCAGGGGTCGAACCCAGGTCTCCCACATCCTAGGCAGATTCTTTACCAGCTGAGCCACCAGGGGAGCCCTAAGGTGCCCGTAGAATCACACTTTGGAAACCATACGTTTAGAATAGCGAATAGAGTGTGTTGCAGACACCTCACCAAAGAAAATATACAGACTGCAAATAAGCATATGACATGAGTCTCCAACATCATGTGTTACTAGAGCATTTCAAATGAAAACAACATGAAATACTACTTCCTACCTATTAGAGTGGCTGAGATCTAAAACCCTGACAACACCAAATGCTAACAAGGATGTGGAGCAATAGCAACTCTTATCAATTGCTGGTATAAAATGTTACAGACACTTTGAAAGTCAATTTGGAAATTTCTTAAAAGCTAAATGTACTCTTAACATGTGTTATGGACTGAATGTTTGAATCCCCTTCAGGTTTGTATATTAAAACCTGAATGTGACTGCATTTGGAGATAGAGCCTTTATGGAGGTAATTAGGGTTAAATTAAGCAAGAGAGTTCCAGAAAAACATCTGTTTCTGCTTTATTGACTATGCCAAAGCCTTTGACTGTGTGGATCACAATAAACTGTGGAAAATTCTTCAAGAGATGGGAATACCAGACCACCCGACCTGCCTCTTGAGAAACCTATATGCAGGTCAGGAAGCAACAGTTAGAACTGGACATGGAACAACAGACTGGTTCCAAGTAGGAAAAGGAGTACGTCAAGGCTGTATATTGTCACCCTGCTTATTTAACTTCTATGCAGAGTACATCATGAGAAACACTGGACTGGAAGAAGCACAAGCTGGAATCAAGATTGCTGGGAGAAATATCAATAACCTCAGATATGCAGATGACACCACCCTTATGGCATAAAGTGAAGAGGAACTAAAAAGCCTCTTGATGAAAGTGAAAGAGGAGAGTAAAAAAGTTGGCGTAAAGCTCAACATTCAGAAAACGAAGATCATGGCATCTGGTCCCATCACTTCATGGGAAATAGATGGAGAGACAGTGGAAACAGTGTCAGACTTTATTTTTTTAGGCTCCAGAATCACTGCAGATGGTGATTGCAGCCATGAAATTAAAAGACGCTTACTCCTTGCAAGGAAAGTTATGACCAACCTNACAGTGGAAACAGTGTCAGACTTTATTTTTTTAGGCTCCAGAATCACTGCAGATGGTGATTGCAGCCATGAAATTAAAAGACGCTTACTCCTTGCAAGGAAAGTTATGACCAACCTAGACAGCATATTAAAAAGCAGAGACATTACTTTACCAACAAAAGTCCATCTAATTAAGGCTATGGTTTTTCCAGTGATCATGTATGGATGTGAGAGTTGGACTGTGAAGAAAGCTGAGTGCCAAAGAATTGATGCTTTTGAACTGTGGTGTTGGAGAAGACTCCTGAGAGTCCCTTGGACTACAAGGAGATCCAATCAGTCCATTCTAAAGGAAATCAGTCTTGGGTGTTCATTGGAAGGACTGATGATAAAGCTGAAACTCTAATACTTTGGCCACCTCATGTGAAGAGTTGACTCATTGGAAAAGACCCTAATGCTGGGAGGGATTGGGATCAGGAGGAGAAAGGGATGACAGAGGATGAGATGGCTGGATGACATCACCAACTCAATGGACATGAGTTTGCGTAAACTCTGGGAGTTGGTGATGGACAGGGAGGCCTGGCGTGCTGCGATTCATGGGGTCACAAAGAGTTGGACACGACTGAGCGACTGAACTGGACTGAACTCAAGGCTACATGAGATAGTAAGTGTGAGACCCTGATCTGATGTTTTTAGTATCTTTATAACGAGAGATTAGAGCTCTCTTCTCCAGCCTTCCACACCTCGGTCACGTGAGGATATAATAGCTATCTACCAGCCAGGAAGAGAGCTCTCAGTAGAAATTTAAAGAGCTGGCACCTTGATCTTGGGCATTTTAGCCTCCATAACTGTGAGAAGTAAGTCTCCACTGTTTAAGTCAGCCAGTCCATAGTATTTTGTTATGGCAGCCCAAGGAGACTAATAATACACTAATACACTCTACCCTTCAGCAACTGTGTTCCTAAGTTTTTACTCAGATGAGTTGAAAACTTAGATCCACACAGAAAAACCTACATATGGATATTTATAACAGCCTTTATTCATAATTGCCCCAAATTGGAAGCAGCCAAGATATTCTTCAGTAGGTGAATGGATAAACAAACTGGGGTCTATTCATACATTGAAATGTTATCCAGTAATAAAACAAATGATCAAGCCACAAAAAAATATGGAAGAATCTTGAATGCATATTACTAAGTGAAAGAAGTCAGTCTGAAAAGCTTCCATATTGTTTCGTTCCAACTCTGTGACCTTCTGGAAAAGGCAGGGCTTTGGAGGCAGTGAAAAGATCAGTGGTTGCCAGGGGTTCTGTGGGGAGGGAGGGAATGATGGATAAGTGGAACACAGGGAATTTTTAGGACAGTAAATGGTTCTGTATGATACTGTAATTGTGGATACAAAACATTATGCATTTGTCAAAACCGGTTGAATTATCACACACAGAGTGACCACTAATGTAAACGATAAGCTTTAGTTTGGTGCAGTCTGTAGCAACGAATGTCTCACACCAGTGCAAGATGCTTAAAACAGGAATGTAGTGGGGTGAAGTGAGATGGAATAAGGGAATATATGGGAACTCTCTCTATTTTCTGCTCATTTTAAAATTATAAACCTAAAACTGCTCCAGAATGAACAGTTTATTAATTTTATAGAGGACTGAAATTAAGGTAATTAAAAGCATTCAAAAATTTTTTTTCACCAGTTGAGTATCAGATACAAGACTCTGTTCTCTTGCTTTAAAAGCGAGAGAAAAACAAAAGAGAAAAATTGAGGTATCTTCCAGCTGGAAGGGATTTACTGCCTTTCAGCAGCTCACTGGCATTTCTCAAATGCATTTCTGTTGTTGTTTATCATTTAGAGAAAGAACCAAAGGTGATAGTATTTCTCTTAGCAAACTGAAGGGTTGATCTGTGAAGAAATGTTGGATGTGAAATGTTTTCCTGGTACTTGATAAAATTGTGTAGTATTTCCCAGTCTTTGAGCGGGTAGTAGATCAGGTTAGGAGCTTCATGGACTGAGTATCTCTTAGCCAGGGCTCTAAGAGCTTGAGCGTTGTAATCAGTGGTCCTTGTTCCCGAACCTTGCTTTGAGACTTGCCTGTTAGAGTAGAGCCAACCACCCCAAGAGTTAAAGGTGAATTGCATAGCCTCTTTTTGTTGAAAAATAATGTTTTCCCTCCAAGAGAATTTTTAGTGTGGGTTAGAGAAGACTTCTTCAGGCTGCTCTTTTAATCATTAAAGTGGCCTCTTAGAACTCCTGATTTGATGAACTGATAAAAATGTTTTGTAATTAGCAGATCAAAGCTCTACTGCGGCTGCTGTTTACACTGTGAGTATGTAAATGGAACTTCTAAAGGGAATGAAAAGAATTTGTTTAACACCTCTTTAATTTTGTTTATGTAATTCTTCTGCTTAAAAATCTCCCCCACTACCACTCCACGTTGATACTGCTAGGGTAAACATTAACATCTCCGTCTCACTTTAATATCAAAGAACTTGAGAAACAGCAGAGTCTGAATTGTCCAGGTTTACTACATTTAAGTCAGGGATTGAGTCCAACCATCCTTTGAAATGAAACATCATCTTGAAAGGTTTGTCCATCAACCCTAAGTCATAAATGAATCTATTGATAACTTGAATTTAAAAAGCACCAAAAAGTATTGGGTGTTGTCTATGATAATCGTGAATTGAAATTTGGCACTATCCTCTCCTGTGAATAAACAAATGCAACGTAGCATAGCTTGTTTGGAATATAGTGTATATTTAAAAATACAGTCTGGTGACAGAAGCTTTTCTTTTTGGGTGGTTAGGCAGGCTGGCCCTGTGTTAGTTGTTGTGAAAGTGAAAATGAAGTCACTCTGTCGTGTCCGACTCTTTGTGACTCTATGGACTGTAACCTGTTCGGTTCCTCTGTGCATGGGATTTTCCAGGCAAGAGTACTGGAGTGGGGTGCTGTTAGCTGTTGTAGGTCTAGTCTAATCCCTCAAACTAGAGGGTGGGGTACTGTCTCTTTCTGCACTCTGATATGATATGATTAGAATGCTATGTCTGATATGGCAGCTATTTTAAATAAAAATGAGCATTGACGCTTTATTTCTGGGTGCTACCTGGGCATGTTTGGGGAGGGGTTGCAGAAGGGAAACATTGGTAAGGCTCGCCTGTCTGAAAGGAAAACTACAGTTGACCCATGAACAACGTGGGGATCCGTCCACAAATACTTTACAGTTGGTTCCTCAGCATCATCGGGTTCAGCCAACCACAGATTGTGATATTGAAAAAACATCTGTTATAAAGCGGGCACACAGTTCAAACCTGCATCATTCAGGGGTCAGCTGGTACAAGGTATTTCAAGTCATTCCATCCATGATTGCATTTGATTGAAACCTTGGTCTCCTCTCGGACTTATTATATACTAAGTTTCTGGATAAAACTGCTGAAACTAAGTGGATTAAAAAGCTGTCTTAAGAGAGCCTAAGAACTTACCTTATGAAAGTTTGTAGCTTACCAGTGGTGGGTCCCAATCTGAATTTATTCAGGACTGAAAAGAGTGCCAATGTGTCTGTGGAACAGTATTTGTCAAGAGATTGGTTTAATAAGACTTTTTTTTTTTTTTTCCAGTTCAACATGAAAAAAAAAATCTTATTAACTCAAGGCAAGGTGTTAGATGTAACTCTTGTCTCAGTCTAGTTATGCAATGGATTTACTTTGGTTAACTTCCATCAGTGGAGAGAAGAGATGTGACCTTTCTGTTTGTTTTAAGGACTTACTAAATGTTCACAGGGAAGAAAGAGAGCGAAGAAGGAGGTGGGTGGCATTGTGTGCCCGTCCGTGACTGAGATGGGTAGTCTCTTTCTATTGTGAGACTGTGGTTGCTAAGCCAGAGCACTTGGGTCTCACTAAGGTGACAAGAAGCAAGGGCTTGCTTTTTGGGGCCTCATTAGTATGACTGAGGACCGCTTTGCTTCCTATTTACCTCACACAAGTCTGCTGCTGCTGCTGCTGCTGCTAAGTCACTTCAGTCGTGTCTGACTCTGTGTGACCCCATAGACGGCAGCCCACCAGGCTCCCCCGTCCCTGGGATTCTCCAGGCAAGAATAGTGGAGTGGGTTGCCATTTCCTTCTCCAATGCATGAAAGAGAAAAGTGAACGTGAAGTCGCTCAGTCTGTCCGACTGTTAGCGACCCCATGGACTGCAGCCCACCAGGCTACTCCGTCCATTGGATTTTCCAGGCAAGAGTACTGGGGTGGGGTGCCATTGCCTTCCCCGCACACAAGTCTGGTGAGATTTAATTAGTTGTACTTAGAGAAAGCTGCCTGGGGCCTGCTTGTAAGGTGGATCCACCGGATACCTGCTCCTTGCCTGAAGAAAATAAAGCCACCGGCCCACCCTTTTCCATCCCTACGTGTCCCACACTGACCTCTACAGGTCAGCAGGCAGGAGGTCCGCTTCACACTTAGGGTATTACTGTGTCCTGTCTGGTCTTCCCTCCGGGTCCCTAACCTGATTTTGGACTTAGTCCTAGGTAAAAAGGGGAGGGTTAGAAGACAGAGCTCTTTCACTCTAACCACAAGTCTACATTTCCTCATAAGTTTCATACTTTGCTATTTTGTGGAGTATTAACTTTGTGTACCCCCATAATGGCTCTTATCAGCTTCCTGCTAAATTAAAAAAAAAAAGATTTATATATGTTAATGCATAGGTCAGAAGTCTTGTGAGTAAATTACTAGGATACTTAACTGTTTAGTTTGGAGTGATACTTTTTTGTTTTTCAGTTTTTAAAAATTTCATTTGTATTGAAAATTTTTTTTTTGTATTTTCTTTTTTTTGGAGAGATGCTTTCTAAGTCTCAGCATGGCTCTTTATTTCCCTTGTTTCTCTGTGATGCTGATTTGATGTATCCTTATTCTTAACCCTGTTTTCAAAAACGGGTAAATGTTTCACAACCCTTAAGGTAGCACTGTCCAGTGGAAATAGAAGACAAGCCATGGTTGTAATTTTTATAGTCGTCATATTAAAAAAAATAGAAACAAGTAAAGTTAATTTTAACAATATAATTTGTTTAAGAACCAGAGATCAAATTGCCAACATCTGTTGGATCATCAAAAAAGCAAGAGAGTTCCAGAAAAAAAAAATCTACTTCTGCTTTATTGACTATGCCAAAGCCTTTGACTGTGTGGATCACAACAACTGTGGAAAATTCTGAAAGAGATGGGAATACCAGAGCACCTGACCTGCCTCCTGAGAAATCTGTATGCAGGTCAGGAAGCAACAGTTAGAACTGGACATGGAACAACAGACTGGTTCCAAATAGGAAAAGGAGTACATCAAGGCTGTATATTGTCACCCTGCTTATTTAACTTCTATGCAGAGTGCATCATGAGAAATGCTGGGCTGGAAGAAGCACAAGCTGGAATCAAGATTGCCAGGAGAAATATCAATAATCTCAGATATACAGATGACACCACCCTTATGGCAGAAAGTGAAGAGGAACTAAAAAGCCTCTTGAGGAAAGTGAAAGAGGAGAGTGAAAAAGTTAGCTTAAAACTCGACTTTCAGGAAACTAAGATCAGGGCATCTGGTCCCATCACTTCATGGCAAATAGATGGGGAAACAATGGAAACAGTGAGAGACATTCTTTTCTTGGGCTCCAAAATCACTGCAGATGGTGATTGCAGCCGTGAAATTAAAAGATGCTTGCTCCTTTGAAGAAAAGCTATGACCAACCTAGACAGCATATTAAAAAGCAGAGACATTACTTTGCCAGCAAAGGTCCATCTAGTCAAAGCTATGGTTTTTCAATAGTCATGTATGGATGTGAGAACTGGACCATAAAGAAAGCTCAGCCCTGAAGAACTGATGCTTTTGAACTGTGGTGTTGAAAAAGACTCTTGAGAGTCCCTTGGACAGCAAGGAGATTCAAACAGTCAATCCTACAGGAAATCAGTCCTGAATATTGATTAGAAGAACTGATGCTGAAGCTCCAATACTTTGGTCACCTGATGTGAATAACTGACTCATTGAAAAAGACCCTGATGCTGGGAAGGACTGAAGGCAGGAGGGGAAGGGGACAGCAGAGGATGAGATGGTTGGATGGCATCACCAACTTGATGGACATGAGTTTGAGCAAGCTCCGGGAGTTGGTGATGGACAGGGAGGCCTAATGTGCTGCAGTCCATGGGGTCGCAAAGAGTCAGACATGACTGAATGACTAAACTGAACTGAGTATATCCAAAATGTTATCATTCAATATGTAATCAGTGTAAACAATCATAAGATGTTTTACGTTTTTTCGTACTGAGTCTTCAAAGTCTGGCTTGTGTTTAAATTTCATAAAATATGCAATTGAAAAGATAGATTCTTGGTACTACCCTGGTGGTCCAATGGATAAGATTCCATACTCCCAGTGCAGGGTGTTCAGGTTTGATTCCTGATTGGGGAACTAGGTCTCACATTCCACAACTAAAGATCCCGCATATTGTAACTAAGACACAGCACTGCCAAATAAATAAGTAAATGATTTTTTTTTAAAAAAGCAGATTCATATACTTGAATTATTCCAAATATTTTCAAATTTTCTGGTTATTGATCAGTTATATTTAAAAAATTTAAATTAAATCTGAGAGTTCGATTCTACATAAATATATCAGTGTCGTCTAAATATTTATGTTAGTATTCTATCCTACTTTGTGATATTTTTTGTGTCTGAACATTCAAGATCTTTAAAATATGAAAGAGGAGAGAGTACATTGAAATTTTTGCCCTACTATTGTTCTAACTGGGATTATTAGATATATCAAATATGGGGATAAATCACTATAAGGAGCAGAATGTAATTTTGGAACAGACAAGTAGAAAGAGTTATGTTTCCATGGGATTATTGTGGGTCAAGATAATAGACATGGGGCCATGTTACAGAATTAATCCTGGTTGAAAATACCATACTTTATACTATAGCAACTTCTCACAGAACACTTATTCTTAAAAATGTGTATAAATCAAATAATTTGAAAATTCAGACACTGGAATTAGGTTCGGTTATACCCAATTTATCATTCTTTTATTGCATCTCTGGGCTCCCCTGATAGCTCAGTTGGTAAAGAAGGTCCTGCAATGCAGGAGACCCTGGTTCAATTCCTGGGTCGAGAAGATCTGCTGGAGAAGGGATAGGCTACCCACTCCAGTATTCTTGGGCTTCCCTTGTGGCTCAGCTGGTAAAGAATGTGCCTGTAATGCTGGAGACCTGCGTTCGACCCCTGGTTTGGGAATATCTCCTGGAGAAGGGAAAGGCTACCCACTCCAGTATTCTGGCCTGGAAAATTCCATGGGCTATATAGTCTATGATGGAGAAGGCAATGGCACCCCACTCCAGTACTCTTGCCTGGAAAATCCCATGGATGGAGGAGCCTGGTGGGCTGCAGTCCATGGGGTCGCTGAGTCGGACACGGCTGAGCGACTTCACTTTCACTTTCACTTTCATGCATTGGAGAAGGAAATGCAACCCACTCCAGTGTTCTCGCCTGGAGAATCCCAGGGATGGGGGAGCCCGGTAGGCTGCCGTCTGTGAAGCGACTTAGCAGCAGCAGCAGCATATAGTCTATGAGATCACAAAGAATCGGACGCGACTTTCACTTTCACTTATTGCATCTCTAAATACTGAGTGTATCTCACTGTGATTAGTATAAGCAGTGGGTCTCTATATGGGATCTCCAGCAGCAGCATCACCTGGGAACTTGTTAGAAGTGCAAATTCTTGGGCTCCACCTCAAACCAATTGAATCTTAGACCCTGGGGGTGGTGCTCAGCACAGGGAAATCTGTGTTTTAACAAACCCTCCAGGTGACTTTGATTTTCACTTTTAAGAACACAGACATTAAATGAATCCATATTCTTTAAAGGGATTGCCAGTCACCAGTTCTTCCTACCCGTCAGTTCTCTCTAAATAAAATTAAAAAAGTAAAAGGCAAAACATTTTGTCCTTTGGCCTCTGTATCTTAGTTTTCTCTCCAGTGAAATGAGAAAATGTATAGTTCGATGTTTTGGGGAGGGTTAAACGAGATAGATGATTGGTATCATGCATAGAATAGTTCAATAAATACTACTATGATTATTGCTACTTTAGCTCATTTTTCAAAAATACTTTGAATGTAGCAACTTGATTCTGGAGGAGGGCATGGCAGTCCATTCGTGTATTCTTGCCTGGAGAATCCCCATGGATGGAGGAGCCTGGCAGGCTGCAATCTATGGGATCTCACAGAGTCGGACACGACTGAGTGACTAAGCACAGCACAGCAACTTGATTCTGGGTTACCAAGGGGATGCAGGATGGAAATGTATCTAACCTGCTTGGTTTAGCCCTCTTAAATTGTGTCAGAGTGTACAATTTATATTTCAGTTAGCATTTAGCTTATTGCAGCTTTGTTTTTATCCAGTCTAAAGAATTTAGTTATTTGAATTTCTTCTAGCTTCTTTTCTTTTTCTGTTTCCATTTTAGTGGTGTTATGTGTATCGTATTTCTGTAGTTTTTAAAAAATCCTTTTTGACTCTGACCTAGTTTTCAAACTTGTGGGCAACATGAAAAGATCAACAGGAGAACAAACCAAAAGCTTTCTTTAGACAGCAGCCTGGAGGTACTTCTTTTTGTATGTAAGTGTATACTTTTTTTTAAAAGAGAGATGGTATCTATTCATGGAGAAAACACTTTGAGCAAGAAAAGGTTTTCTTATTTTTATTTTCTTTCAGGTAATAAAGAAGTAGGTCAGGCATTTTCTTTGTTTCTGAAGCTAACGAGTTGAATGAGAAATCTAGAAGTTGTAAGCTCACCTGAGTTCATGAGACTTAAATAAAACCTTCCTTTGCAAAGTTAAATGGCACTGTAGGAAAATACATCTTTGTTGGTTAAGGGGTGATGTGTGCGTGTGTATGAGTGGAGGTCCTGGTTTTGTTTGTGCGACTGAGCGTGTTTCTGTACTACAAAGCCATGTAGTTCTGTTTTCAGTGAGTAGTTTTCCTGGCAGCTTCTTTGTATGTAACACAGTCTAGCAATTGTGTAGCTAGTTTACAAAGTCTGTGTGTGACTCATCTTCAGGCTATGGGTTTTGCAAGTTACACTGAAAGGTCAGAGTCTGTTTAGTCCTTAACCCTGCCTTTTCTAACCGGGAAGTGAGAGTCGAAAGAATAAAAAGTATGGAATTTGTTGAGTCTGGATTTAGACCAGTAGGTTTTTTTGGGGAAGGGGTTGTTCTTTGAAGGAGAACAGTCTGTATTGTGAGGAATTCCCAGAAGTGTCAACTAATTTGAGACTTAATCTTTTAATCTTTTTTTTTTTTAAGTGTTGTTCTTTAAAGCAGGCCTTTGGATGTAAATTTTTAGTAAAATGTTTAATTTCTGTATCACATTGACAAAAACAACAAACTAAGAGAGTCAGAATTCCTTTTGCCCTCATGTCATAAATATGCATACATCTAAATCTGTTTCGTTGTCATAGACATTCCAAAAATGTTAAACAAAAGTAGTTTGAAGTAATTAGCTTGAAATATTGTTAAAACAGTAATAGATGTAGGAGAGGTCCTTTTTATATGTTTGTTTGAAAATGCAGTGGTTAGCCTTATTAATCTTACTCTAATTTATATTAAGCATTAGGATAACAAAATACAAAATTTAAAAAGCAAAATACTCTGAGTGTGAGGACTCTGTAGCTTTTTTATGACTACCAAGCTAATAAGGCAGAATTAGCTAGTAAGGAAGAAAATTAAGATTCTATGACTTGATTCTTTGGAATTCTGACTGTTGTCACTGTATAAACAAATAAAACAATCTCTGGCTGCTCACAGAGTTTTTGTCCCTTGGATAGATATAATGTCCTGGCATTTTTCATATTCTATTATTAAAGCCAAGGTCTAGAATTTTAAGTGGGAAGTTGGCTCCGAAATAATCAAATGCCAAACAAAGCTCATCTGAAAGTCCAATAAAGTAAAATTATAGTATTGCAAAATAAGAGAGTTACTGAACTAAATCCCCACAATTTGAGGATCTTTACTATAAAGATGTTATTGTGTTATGAGAGGGGAGGGGCGGTAGTTTGGGCCAGCTGGGGGTATTACTTTGATCCACAAACGGGGAGCTGAGGGTTCATTTTCCCCTTGGGGTTACTGAGGAGGAAGAATGCTGGCTGGTATCGGCCAAAGTGCTTTATGTGGGGATGAAGCCTTTACTGAGCGTCTGCTCAGTGTTTAGAGCCAAGCCCTGAGTTAGGCGCTTTACATATAAATAGGTATTGTTATCGCTGCTAATAGGGACCTAAAGTGAGATTGGTAGTGGCTAAATGATGACATGCCTGGGGTCATGGAGCTTGTAAACTGTGAAGCTAGGATTTCAAATTGTCTCCCTGCTCCAAATCTCTTTCTGAAACTGGGTGTTCTGAATACCAAGGACACCACTGGTGTTTCCCATGGCACCAATCTGCTCAAGTTTTATTATAGGTTGTTATCATCAGCTTGTGTATCTTTCATAAGATCCAAGTTTTAAATAGGTTGTAGGAAATCTACTCTATAATCTTCCTAACATCTTTAAACTTTGAAAAGTCTTAAGGTAGCTTGGTAACCATTTTGTTTGGGTGTTAATTTGGGAGCATAGATGCTTGCTCTGCAGGGTGGACTTATGACTTGCATTGAGTGAGTGAGCCTATTTTTCAAGGATCATCACTGTGTTTTGATGCATGCAATATCCAGCTCCTGGGAACTTTTGGGATCTAAAAGACAGTTTTTGTTTCTTAGCGGTTATTTTGAGAAAGTTACCCGGCTTCTCTGAGGTTCACTTTTAGTAAAATGGGAATGACAGAGGTTTCTTTAGGAGGGGTTGTGAATAACACAGTGCTAGGCACATAAACATTCCACAAATGCTAGCTGCTGTGATTGACCATTACATATAAATACCATATAAATAGGTCTTGCTGATACCACTAATAGGGACCAAAAGTGAGAGCAGAAGTGACTAAATGATGACATGCCTCGGGTCATAGAGCTTGTAAACTGCAAAGCTGGGATTTGAAACTGTCTCTTTACTGCAGATCTCTCTCTGGAACTGGGTGTTCTGAACAGTGAGGGCATCCCTGAGTTTGTGTGCGTGCTCAGTCGTGTCTGACTCTGTGACACCAGGGACTGCAGCCTGCCAGGCTCCTCTGTCCATGGAATTTTCCAGGCAAGAATACTGGAGTGGGTTGCCATTTCCTATGCCAGAGGATCTTCCTGACCCTGGGGTCGAACCCGCATCTCCTGTGTCTCCTACATTGCAGACAGATTCTTTACCAATGAGCCACCAGATTATTGGAGTTTTATTTTAGGTAGTAATCATCGGCTTGTGAATTAGTTTATGAAACTTTTTAAATTCTTCTTGATATATTCCTTTTACACTCACTTTCTTCCCTTGGTCTTGAGGATGGACAGAAGGAATGTAAATGCTAACAGGGTCCAGGTTCTGGGTTATTTGGGAAGTTTTTGAAGTAGATTAATTTCTCTCTATCCACCTGGGACTTTCCTCTCCTGTTTTTCTCTCAAACATCCTGAAGACAAAGATGTGATCACATTCTTGGTTGGAATCCCTACTCCCCAACTCCACTCTGTTTAAACTCTCTGAATCTCAGTTTCTTCATTTCTAAAAAGGATGTAATACTCGAACTTCCTCTCAGGGCTATTATGAGGATTAGTACAGTCAAGTTATTTGTACCTAGCAAGGGCTCAATCAACTTTAGCTGAAAAGGAAAAATAAGCCTTCTTAAAAGATGATATTGCCCTTCAGGAAAAGGAATTAATTTGTTTTACTTTCTGTTGGGATATTTTTGTCAGATTCTTTTCATTCTGTACTTGTTACATCCTTGCTTGAAACTTTTTTTTAATGTGGATTTCTGGGTGTATGTGCCTCAGGGCACAATGGTTTTTCTCTTAAATTTGAATCTTGCTACAACCTGGTTTACTGTGACAGGAGTGGCTTCTAAAGGCATCTAGATAAGAGCATCATTCTTCAGCAGAAATATTTTAGCAATCATCATCAAGCTAACAGTAAATATTTACTTTCTGAACACAAAAGTGATATTTTTGTCGAAAAGCTCATAGAAGAAAATAAAATAATCCTGAATCTCTCCACTGAGGGGTCGTTAGTATTTGACCGTATGTATATACATACTTTCGTGCCCCACTCCCTTGCTTTTTATTTTGGAAATTTAGAGATTTTCAGGAAAGCAGAGTAGTATAATAATAGTATTCACTGTTGGTGTATAGACATGTGTTTGTTGCTCAGTCATGTCTGACTCTTATGACCCCATGGACGGTAGACAGCCAGGCTCCTCTGTCCCTGGGATTTTCCAGGCAAGAATACTGGAGTGGGTTGCCATTCCCTTCTGCAGGGGATTTTCCTGGCCCAGAGATCAAACCTGAGTCTCCTGCGTCTCCTGCATTGGAAGGTGGATTCTTTACCACTGAGCCACCTGGGCGGAGAAGGCAATGGCACCCCACTCCAGTACTCTTGCCTGGAAAATCCCATGGGCGGAGGAGCCTAGTGGGCTGCAGTCCATGGGGTGGTGAAGAGTCGGACACGACTGAGCGACTTCACTTTCACCTTTCACTTTCATGCATTGGAGAAGGAAATGGCAACCCACTCCAGTGTTCTTGCCTGGAGAATCCCCGGAACGGGGGAGCCTGGTGGGCTGCCGTCTACGGGGTCGCACAGAGTTGGACACGACTGAAGCAACCTAGCAGCAGCAGAGCCACCTGGGAATCCTACTTAGTCTCAACAGTTGTTAACTCACAGACTAGTGTTACCAGTACCATCACCCAGCGTCTTTTCCTCCCTCTCTCTAAATGGATTTATTTTGAGTTCAGTCCTAGACATCTCATCATTTAACCCGTAAATATCTCAGTGACATATATTTTAAAAATGTGGTTTGTCATGGTTTCTACTCCCCCACCTCTACCTCCACCCCCACGTACCTCTTATACTTCAGAGTATATTCAGGTAGCTATTTCTGGTCACTGTATTTAATTTTTCGTAGCTTAGTGATTCTGTTAGTTGATTTTTCTCATTAATTTGCAATTGTCGAGTAGTTTTGGAACCAGGATTCCAAGTCAACATCTTATTTGTCCCTGAAGGCAGCTCTGGGTGGGGAATGGAGGTAGGAGATTTTCCTGGGTGTGTAGTCTATAAGATGTGGCAGATATAAACTGACAAACAGGTACATGTTTAAGTATAGACACTGACCTGGAAGGATACGTATCAAATGGTTAGCAGGGGTTGGAGGGAGGAGAGAGTGGACCTGTTTTTACTATAGATGTCTAGGTAATGTTTGAATTGGTTAGAAGCATATACTGTTCAGGCAATTAAAAAGAAGATATGTTGTGATAGATACAAGAGACATATAAAAATACAGTGGGAAAGTGATTAGCTCCATGGAGAGCAGAGGCTGAGGCATATTTTTTGAAAGATTTTTCTCCTCCCTGAGTAGGAGAGGGAAGTGCAGAGACAGGGAGAAAGCTTTTCATGCAGGAGAGACTAGAATGTGCCCAAGACTGATGGAGCCCCTTGTTTTGTTTGGAGTTTCAGTAGTGACTAGATACACCAGCTCTTTGGGCACTACAGGTTTTCCTTCCCGGAGAGTAGAGAGGTAACATGCAATCGTATTTTCTTGGGGGACTTGGAACGTATTTGCTTAAATATACTTCAGGTATATTCAGTATTCTTGAAAAGGTGCCATAATTGGTGAGTAGACATGATTAGAACTGAACAATTAAACTGGACTATGCTTAGCTTTGTTTCAGTAGGAATATAACATTGGAGAAGGCAATGGCAACCCACTCCAGTACTCTTGCCTGGCAAATCCCATGGACAGAGGAGCCTGGTAGGCTGCAGTCCATGGGGTCGCTAAGATTTGGACACGCCTGAAGTGACTTAGCAGCAGCAGCAGCATAACATTAGGCTGAAGGTTACATTGTAGTATGTATTAGATTGGGAGGGTGGCAGGGTGGTCTTTAGGGCAGTTGTCCCACAAAGAAAATGAACAGTTAAGTTCTTGGGTCAATTGGGGCACTTTTGAAGCTTTCCCTTTTGGGCTCTGAATTGGTAAGTTAATTCTCAGGTCTTCTGCCCCACCAAGGGCACAGTTGCCTAACAACTCACAGTGGTTTTTTTGTTTTTGTTTTAAACTCATCTCTCCCAGCTCCTGAGCCCCAGTTTTTTTTTTTTTTAAGTGTAGCTGATAACATAACCTAAACTTGACCATTCTGCAGTTTGACCAACAGCCCACTTTCTGATGTGAAAAGCACCCAATACGAAGAGCCGACTCATTGGAAAAGACCCTGATGCTGGGAAGGATTGAAGGCCAAAGGATAAGAGGGTTACGAAATGGTTAGACCGCATCACCGACTCAACAGACATGAATCTGAGTAAACTCTGGGAGATAGTGAGGGACAGGGAAGCCTGGGATGCTGCAGTCCATGGGGTCGCAAAGAGTCAGGCAGGACTTAGTGACTCAACAATAACACCTGCAGGAGATAATCTTGTCAGTTGGAAACACACTGTCAAGGGGGCATCCTTTTAGTTTTCAAATTGATGGAAGAAAGCTGCACACCCAGAAAAAAACCACATGGTCAGTCAACACCACCGAGATTTTACCTAATTTATGTGGAATACAGCACTTAGTTATTTGATTCTCTGTTCATGTCAGTACTGTAGTGATATCACTTCTGGAAGTTTCCAGGGTGTTTTTATTCTTTAACCGTAGATAAATGGTAGGTATGTGAGCTGAGTTGAGTGTAGAAAGCAGTCGTATGAAGTGCCTACACATACTGTGTGGTATTTCTTCCCCTTCCTACAAAACATTTGCCTTTTGGAAGAATGGATGGCTCAAGGGATTAGTGATGGGGAAGTGGAGGCTTTCACATTGGTTCAGATTTGACCTTGGTCAGTGATGCTTGAAAATCAGCACTATTTAATAGGCATTAAGAGAGTCCACTTTTTGATCCACTTCCAGTGGATAAATATCCATAGTTCTTTAATGCCATAGTTGCGGAACTAATTGGCAGAATTAAATGATTTAAGAACTTTACTCCCCTTTTGCCCTCAGAAAATAGTTGGTCTTTGTTTAAATCAGAATCTTGGAGACGGCATGAGTCATTTCTGAGTCCTGAAAGCTGTGGTTCGCTTTGCAGCTCTTACTGTATTGGAAGCTTATATGCTCTAACATTGCTCTTAGTAGGGAGGTTTGGAGTTGGGGGGTGGGCTGTCTTTCCTTTCAGTTTGCAGTTTTCCCAAAATTGGGGCTTATTCTAACTTGGACCCACTTAAAAAAAAATACTGGAGTCATTCATCATCCAAGACCCTTTCTTCTTTTCTCCATGATTAAATAAAGGGGGTGTCTCCTTATTTTCCCTCTCCTGGAAGAATTTCAATGCACAAAACTTTCCCTAACACCCTCCTTTTGATGGATAGTCTGGAATTTTGCTTTGTGACTCCAGTGAAGTTAGTAGTATTTTAAGTTTTAAGCTCACTAACTGCCAGTCATGATCACTCTATATTTATAGAGCTTCCAGGGAAGGGTGAGCAGTCCGTGATAATTACCTGCTAATTTGTTTGCTGAAAGATGGGCCCATATATTTAGAATGATGACAGATCAGAATATTTGGCTAAGTGTATCAGTCAGTGTCTCATTTATCAAAACAGGAAAACACCAACATGCAACTGTAAAAAAAAAAAAAAAATGCGGATGGTGTTTCCTTGTTCAGTGGATTTCTGTCCTCACTAGATTCTTTTACTTATTTGAGAAATCACCTTTTATTTTGTTTTGTTATATCCTAAACTGGGTAACAAAGAACTTCAGGCTGTTTTTGTTTTTGTTTTTTTCTTCTTTTTGTAGGTTCTGTTTGTCATTCCTGCAACTCAGATTCCTTTTTTCTTATTGCAGTTTTGGACACTAACATCTTTACCACATAAAGAAGGTCAAGTACAGAAATCTATAGGCCTGACTACCCTTTGTTCTCTCTGTAGCCAAGAGGTGTAGACAAGGCCTTCACTAAAGGGAAAAGTGAACAAAACAATGAGCTTTCTAATCCAGCCAAGAAGCTTTAGGTTGTGGGAGGAGTTAGAAGTACCAGTGGGAAGGCAGAAAAGCCATGGTTATTCTTGAGTAGGTAGAGATGTTGCATATTCTAGATGTCCCTGTGGACATTTATGGGCTGTTTCTCGCCTCCACACTGAAACAATCCAGGAATGTATTTAGAACAGCTTATCTGGATAAACTGTCAGCCAAGAGAAAAGAAAAGGAAAAGGCAGTCTTCAACTGTGCGCTGCCCCACCTCAGTAGGGACCTGGCCTCAGGACAGCAAGATTAGAGAGTGAATGAATAAAAGGTGTTTTCCATTGTAGTTCACCTCTGTATAGAAAGTGATCTTTTTAAAAAAAAAAAAGTGTAAGGATATTCAGAGATGAGCAGGTCGAATTCCAGGTAAACCCATTAATGCCTTTACCCAGTGATGTGTTACTGGTTTTCCCAGGACTGTACGTGTAATCTGTATGATTTAAAGGTATTTAAATTTGGAGGTGATCAGAGCAGAAGAGATACGGTTCCTCCCTTGAACCCTGCCTGGTTTTCCTCTTGGAAATGTTCCCCAGCCTGCCGGACAGTTCTGATAGGCTGTCATGTTCCTCTGTCCCAGGCCTCTGGATCCCTCCAGCTGTCTCAAGCCAGCTGTGGTTTGGTGGCGGTGGGATGCAGTGTTGCTGAAGGGTGGTGTTGGATTGGGTGCAGTATGAGCAAAATGAAGACAGAATGCCAGGAATGCTTCTGCGACTCAGGCTGTTTGCGATCCCACAACTCTCAATAGTTATGACTCAAAGCCAGGCCTTCCCTGGAGATCCTACTACATCACCTGCTCCATCACATCAAGTGATTCAGTTCAGTTCAGTTCAGTCGCTCAGTCGTGTCTGACTCTTTGCGACCCCATGAATCGCAGCACGCCAGGCCTCCCTGTCCATCACCAACTCCCGGAGTACACCCAAACTCATGTCCATCGAGTCGGCGATGCCATCCAGCCATAGGGAAACGCTTTCACAAACCCAGTGACTGCAAGTGGAAAGAGGGGCAGGGCTGCGAGGCTGTTTAAGAGTAGTGTCTTCCTTAGGAAATGCAAATTATACCCCTATATATACACTCCTTAAATACACATTCTATGTAAAATCATATGTGTATCCATGAGAGGTGAGACTGCTACCTCTAAGAATATTCAGCCCTTTTTTGTTGTCAGTCTTTACTTGCATTTTCTTTTATGGCATTTCTGGATCTGTTTAACAAAATTGTCTCTGAAATTGTCTTTGTTGGTGCTAAGAGTCAGCTGGTGCTAAACAGTTGGTTCGCTGTTTATATTTATGATAGTTTCTTAAATCCTGTTAGTGTCAGATCAGATTTTAAATCCCTTTGCTCACTACTTTAGAGATAGAAAGAGATGCATTTTGCTTTTGGAAGTTTAGTTATTTTTAAGCTTTTATTTTGTAAATAATAGTGGTGGAGGGGGAGGCTAGTGGCAGGAATGGAAGCAGGGACAGCAAGTTTTAACCACATTTTAAATTGCTTAATTTCATTTGCCAGGCTGTATTTTTGCTGTTGATTCTGTGTCGTTGCTGAGTGGGAAACTGGTTTTATTCTAGAAATGACAGAGTATCATAAATGACATAGGCTTTTTACCAGCACAACTCTCTGCCCTGCATTGTAAATATTGACATGTGTGGCTTTGTCTATTTCCTCAGTAATAAATGTGATTAAATAAAGCACAAAAGTGTTACCTATAAAATATTTGTAGAAAGAGAATGTGGAAATTCTTGTGTCTGAGGTTACTGTTATACTCTCCCCGTCTCCCAGTGGGATCTACCTTCCTTTTTGCCTCTGATCACCCACTCCCCTCCTCCAAGAGACAAACAGAATCCAAACTCTCAGTTCTTCAAAAGGATCAGAGAGAGTTAAATTATAGTAATATATAGCAAGTAGGACAATTGTAGCTGTTGGTCTGTCCCAAAGCCTACAGAAGGTTCTTATTTCATAAGCAGAGATAATTTGTTTTTCTCTGTGTGCCATATGGTTTTGCAACTGCAGAGATCAAACAGATTTGTGGATGTAAACTTCAGTTCTGTACTTGAAAACTTTTTGAGTGGTGTGGAGATTTTCATAATGTGCCTGAATCATTGATGCCAACCAGGTCTTTTGGAGTAAAGGAGTCCTTGTCAGTTGTGTAAGCAACCATGTATCGTGGTTTCTGTTTGCCTTGAACTTTAAAGACAACTTTTTGAAAGGAAACTTGGAACATGGATTGTCAACTGGAATGCAGTGATTATTTGTTTTTCATAAAGATGATGATTAAAACCAGGAATCATTAACATAGAAGAATACTGGTTCTGAGGCTGCCCAGGTGGTCTCTGGAAGGGACTGGAGTTTTCTCTTAATCAGAAAACTTTTAATTATACTAATTTATTTTGAGATTAATTGTTTTGGGGATAGTCTTCAGAATTAAGAGTTCGAGTTTTTTGATTATTTTTCAAAGGACAAAAGGAAAATATGTGTGCCAATGATCCCCCCTACCTTTTTTAAGATTAATTTTTATTGGAGTATAGTTGCTTTACAATGTTGTGTTTGTTTCTGCTGTCCAGCAAAATGAATCAGCCATGCATATACATATATCCTCTTCTTTTTGGACTTCCTTGCCATTCAAGTCACCACAGTGCATTACTAGACTTTCCTGTGCTATACAATAGGTTCTCAGTAATTATCTATTTTATACACAGTATATATATATATATGTCAATCCCAGTCTCCCAGTTCATCCCACTCCCCGCTTCCCCCTTGGTATCCATACATTTATTTTGTGCATCTGTGTCTCTATTTCTGCTTTGCAGATAAGATCATTCATACCATTTTTCTCGATTCCACATATATGTGTTAATATTTGCTATTTCTTTTTCTCTTTCTGACATACATCATTCTGTATGATGGTCTCTACATCCATCCATGTCTCTCCAAATGATCCAGTTTCATTCTTCCCTTTGATTTTAGTGACTGTATACATGCTCTGTCATGGTCACAATGAGTATAACCGCTCAGAGGTTAAAGCGTCTGCCTCCAATGCGGGAGACCTGGGTTCAATCCCTGGGTCGGGAAGATCCCCTGGAGAAGGAAATGGCAACCCACTCCAGTATTCTTGCCTGGAGAATCCCATGGACGGAGAAGCCTGGTATGCTACAGTCCACGGGGTCACAAAGAGTCGGACCTGACTGAGCGACTTCACTCACTTTTGTTTATTTAAAGTAGCTGCATATTCCCTGATCCCTTTGTTTTCTAGTTAAGTTCAGCAGTGCATCTAAATTGTCTAAACAGTCTCCATTTATAGACCTTTTTTTTTTTTTTTTTATAATGTAGCTTTCATAGGTAGAGTTAAATCTGGAGGGCAGAACAGGAATTGAAACTTGGCCCTATAGACATAAAATTTGATCGATTCCAAGGTTATTCCCTTGTGTTTGGAATGTTCTTTCCTGTTAGCATGTGATATCTCCACAATCCCTCACATCTTGGATAAATTATTATTCCCTGGGGAAAGTCTTCAGGGCTCTCAGACCCAGCTTCTTACACTATTAGATTTTCTGGGCACACCCTTTACATTCTTCTCTGGTGCAGTGGCCACTGCTTTTGTAATAATTAATTCTTTAATTTTTATTAACCTGGCTCTCCTGCTATTTATCTGGCTCCAGAAAACAAACTGTTTCTGTCTTGTTTTCTGCTCTATTCCCAGTTCTTGGCTTGTAATGTGTAGTCAGTAAATATTTGTTGAGTAAGTGATAGTACAGTTGATGTAAATCGTGCTTCCTTAGTATGTATAAATATATCACTTTTTCCCTTTTGTTAATTTTCATATAGAGCATCTTCCAAAATAGCAGGTGTGGCTTTTTAGTTTGTTAAATGACTGCATACCTTCTGGTTGTGCATATTCGAAAAGGTTTGCTGCCTGGGTATCCAGATGTTCTCCTTTTTTTTTTTTTTTTCCTCCCAGCTTGTGCATAGCAGCTATTCTTTTGCGCTTTCCCAGGCTTATAATTCCAGAACCCACAGCAGGAATAAGCAGGCAGTAATGAATTTTTACCTAAATCATACATTATTCTTTATCTTTGTTGGTACAAATAGCACAACACCTGAAATTTCTTGAAAAGAACAGGGTCATGGAGTGAGAGCTCTCAGACCTAATGTCTCCTGACTCCCTCATCTGTTTTTCTTTTCATTTGCTTATCCACTTTATTCAGAAAGCATTGATTGAGCCTGTCCTGACTATCAGGCACTGGACTGGGGATGTTGTTGTTGTGTCCAGCTCTTTGTGACCCCATGGACTGCAGCACACCAGGCCTCTCTGTCCCTCACCATCTCCCATCCATTGCAGCAGTGATGCAATCTGCCTGTCTCATCCTCTGACGCCCTCTTCTCCTTCAGCCCTCAATCTTTCAGCATCAGGGACTTTTCCAGTGTTTAAAGATTACAGGACACAGCCCTGGGAGGTCACATCCTAGGAACGTTCAGTCTACTCTCCGAAGATGATGGCAGTCCAGGTCACATTATGACTCTTGTTGGGTCCATGGTACTTTGCCTGTGTGTGTGTGTGTGTGTGTGTGTGTGTGCGCTCACTCAGTTGTGTCCGATTCTTTGTGGCCCCATGGACTGTAGTCTGCCCAGCTCCTCTGTCCATGGAATTTTCCAGGCAAGAATTTTGGAGGCGGTTGCCATTTCCTTCTCCATCTCCCTCATTTTGTATCTGATGAACCCAAGCACACAAGGAGGTTACTTGTCTTTTCCCAAAACAAAATGACTGGTTAACTTGGTTAGTATATGAGTAGGGTTAAGAACCCCGTCACCTGAGTCCACATTGGTCCTCTTGGTGCAACAAAACCTTCGTATTTGGCAGAAAGTCAGTTTTTCTCTGCATCACAACTTCTTGAGGAAGTTAGTGGCGTCAAGCATTCATGAATGACTGCCCCATAAATATTTGTTTTACACACCTTCAGGCAGTGGTCATAACAGATATCCAACATTTGATAGTACAAAGTACTTTATCCTACATAAATCAGGTGGAGGTGTCACTCAAATTGGAGGACACAATGTGTCTCATTTCAAAGGTGTGAAGTGATTTGGCCAAAGGTTCCATAACAGTAAGGTTTCTTTGGGCTGGGCCTGTCACAATGCCCCTGTGCTGCCCCACTGAGAGACTTTGAAACAGATATCCCTCATCAGATAAACCCAGCAATTTATTTGGAGGGCAATCAGTAAGTTAAGATGGATTACCAAAATGAAGAGGGTTTTCAGCCTACCAGAGCATGTCTTCCTGCCCCCTACTCTGGTGTAGAAACCCCCTCTGAGGCTTTTTTTCCACCCATAAAAGCAGCTTGGAAACTGGAATGTTAACTTGAACACCACTTGCTTCAACCAGTTAGCTAGAGCTTGGTTTAAGTCACTTTTTCATAACAGAAGTTAAAAGAGTCTCTCTCATCTTTTAAAAGTACTCAAACATCCATCTTTAAGGAGTAGGAACCAGCGTCCTTTACTGCTTGTTTTAGGAACACCCATATTCCAGAATACTTGCATTTATATCAGAATTTTAAAGTGGAGTCATATGATAAAGTATAATAGTTTAATATTTTTATATAAACCTATAGACACAAATGAGGGAAACTGCCTCAATAGGTGGGGAAGGCAATGGCACCCCACCCCAGTACTCTTGCCTGGAAAATCCGATGGACGGAGTAGCCTGGTGGGCTGCAGTCCATGGGGTCGCTAACAGTCGGACAGACTGAGCGACTTCACTTTCACTTTTCTCTTTCATGCATTGGAGAAGGAAATGGCGACCCACTCCAGTGTTCTTGCCTGGAGAATCCCAGGGATGGGGGAGCCTGGTGGGCTGCCGTCTATGGGGTCACACAGAGTCAGACACGACTGAAGTGACTTAGCAGCAGCAGCCTCAATAGGAGTGATTCTCCAGGGGCCACATTGGCAGGGAGCCCCCTTCTCCTGGGCTTCCCAGGTGGCACTACTGGTAAAGTGCCCACCTGCCAGTGTAGGAGACATAGGAGACACAGGCTTGATCCCTGGGTCAGAAAGGTCCCCTGGAGGAGGGAAATGGCAGCCCACTCCAGTATTCTTGCCTGGAGAATCCCGTGGACAAAGGAGCCTGGTGGGCTACAGTCCATGGGGTCTCAAAGAGTTGGACACAACTGAAGCAACTTAGCACACACACGCACCCTTTTTCTGCTATGGGGATCTTGGCCAGCAGTGGACTCAGGGCAGGACACATCAAACTTAGTGTCTCTGCCCACTGTCCCCCATCTAACAGGAAGACAGCAGTGTGGTCTCATCATCCAAGCCAGGCCAACTGGGATTTTATGCCAAGATTGGGCTGCCTGAAGCTGCGGGAAAGATGCTCTCCCCTTCCTCTGCTTGCCAGCATGGGACGTTTCCAACGCAGAGCAGTTTGCCGTCCTGGTTCCAGCCTTGTGGAGGCAGAGCTCACTGATGAAAAGGACATCAGCACATCTGAGTTTCTCCAAGTGGGCAAAGTGAATATGAGTTACATTTACTGCCTGATATTCCAGGGATGTCCTCCAGGCAGTGGCTGTAAAATTATAGTGGATATACTCAGGAGTTCTCTGAGAGTTTGTTTAACAAAGCAGATTCTTGCTTCCCTAGTGGCTCAGATGGTCAGGAGTCTGCCTGCAGTGGAGGAGACCTGGGTTTGATCCCTGGGTTGGGAAGATCCCTTGGAGAAGGGAATGGCTACACACTCCAGTGTTCTGCCTGGGGAATTCCATGGACATATGAGCCTAGCAGGCTACAGTCCACGGGGTCACAAAGAGTTGGACACAACTGAGGGACTCACAGTTTCAGTTCACCACACACTGAACCAGCTGGCTGCGGAATTTAGGAAGCTGTGTTTCAGACAAACAGTCCAGGTGATTCTAATACTCCTGTGTGCTACTGAATTGATGAGAGCCTATTCTTCTACCTGGGATGCGAGGATGTTGGTTTATTGTAGGTGCAAGTTATGTTTAAGTTTATTGCTGTTAATAAGTTAGGTTTATGGCAGTTTGGTTTAGAAGGATGCTTCATCAGGGTCAAATACAGGCTCATATTTATTTTGGCAAATTATTTATTTTTTAAAAAACTGCTTTCCTGAAGATGGGATCTGGAGGGAATGTCGGCGGAAGGGGTTGTTGTTGTAGTCAGTGAAGCCAGCTCTTCTGTAGCCACACGCCTGCCAGCCCGTGTGCTCCAGGGCTGCTCTGGTCGTCTTCTTCTTGGCTTCCTCCCTGCACTTTTCTTTCTACAGCCAGCTCTAAGCCACAGTGGAGAAGGCAGTGGCACCCACTCCAGCACTCTTGCCTGGAAAATCCCATGGATGGAGGAGCCTGGCAGGCTGCAGTCCATGGCGTCACGAAGAGTTGGACACGACTGAGCGACTTCACTTTCACCTTTCACTTTCATGCATTGGAGAAGGAAATGGCAACCCACTCCAGTGTTCTTGCCTGGAGAATCCCAGGGACGGGGGAGCCTGGTGGGCTGCCGTCTCCGGGGTCGCACAGAGTCGGACACGACTGAAGTAACTTACAGCAGCAGCAGCTAAGCCACAGTGATTGGAGGGCAGCAGGCAGTGGTGTCCATATCAGTTTTTTTAAAGTTTATTTATTATTATTATTTGGTTGCTGTGGGTCTTCGTTGCTGTGTGCAGATTTTCTCTAGTTGCGGAGGGTGGGGCTATTTTTTGTTGCAGTGCGTGGCCTTCTTACAGTGGTGGCTTCTCTTGCTGTGGCGCACGGGTTCTAGGAGGCAGGCTTCAGTAGCTGTAGCTCATGGGCTCAGTAGTTGTGGCACGTGGGCTTCGCTGCTCCAGGGCATGTGGCATCTTCCTGGACCAGGGACTGAACCCATGTCCTCTGCATTCGCATGTGGGTTCTTATCCACTGTACCAGCATTTCAGTTTGAAGAGTGAGTCCGTACAGTTCTATTTTTGGTTTTTCTTGGTCATGGATGGAGATTTTCCCTCTGCCTCAATTATTTTCCACTTGATTGTCTCCTGATGCAAGATAAGGAATGGAAAGAAGCCCCAAGGATGGAAAGTGTGACTTTTCCCAGGTGTTTGTTCTTGGGGCTCTTTCTCTGTATTTCTTGCTACTAGATTTTTCCATTTTTGGAACACAAAGGGTGAGACCCTGAGAAAAGGCCCGGGTAGAATTTTTTGTTAATTATAATATCCTTGCTAATATTCCTCTCTCTTAACACGAGTTATCTGTGTAGAGTTTTTCTGGACCCAGTTATGCTTTCACTAGCCATCCTTCTCCAGGAGGGAACAAATGTGGTGGATAGATGTTGCTGTCTGTTCCTTCCAGCTAAATGGTGGCCTGACATAGGGCGTGATTATAGTAGCTGTAGTAATAATTCTGGGCTTCCCAAGGGACTCATTGGTAAAGAACCCACCTGCCAATATACAAGAGATGCTGGAGATGCAGGTTTGCTCCCAAGGTGGGGAAGATTCCCTGGAGGAAGAAATGGCAACCCACTCTAGTTTTCTTGCCGGGAGAATCCCATGGACAGAGAAGCCTGGTGGGCTCCAGAGTAGGACAGAGAGTTTCTTGCAAAGAGTTGGACACGATTGAGCAACTGAGCATGCAGGCAGTAATAATTGTGGTTGGTGGTGCTATTACTGATGATAATGTAGCAAAAACTATGTGTCAAGTAGTACTGAGAGTTTTAATGAATTAGCTCGTTCAATTTTTATACAACCCTGAGCAGGCAGTGTTGGTTGTAGTCCCCATTTGATGGATGAGGATACTGGACCATAGAGAGATTAAGTAGCTGGTTTAAATTAGTGAGTGGCAGAGCCAGCATTTGAGATGATGCCACCTGTCACCTTATTCCACGCTGTCAATCTCACTATGTTATTTGACCCTCTTACCAACTTATCAGGTCACAGCGCCTGAGCAGAAGAAGCTGGTCTTTCAAGGGAGAAAGGTAGAATTTGAAAGAGGACTGGGTCTGTCTGTCTGGCAGTCGGCAGTCTGGACAAGGATGAGGGGGTGAGAAAATACAAAAGTTTGTGGAGGAAATGGTGTTTCTTAGACTCCAAGTGCAGTAGAGGCCAGAAAGGTAACTGGAGCATTCCTCTCAATGAGAGTCCATGGATGCCAGCAGGCTCTACTTCTGTGGCCCCATGGTCTTCAGATTTGTACTGATATCTCAGCTTTCACCACAGGTTCAGTTTGTATGAAAAGATAATTTCAGGCATTTTATAAAAATTTACTTTTAAAAATAAACCTTTTTATGTATGCTCTTTACATGATGCTCATAAGTGTAGTTGCAGAATAAATCTAACATTTTCATACCAGCTACCATTCATTAAAACAAAAACAGATTTTTAAATTGGAAACTTATCTATGCCCCTTAACCTTGAATTGTTTTTTATCCTGTTCTCTCCTCCAGCATTTATTCAAATGTAATACATGTTCATGTTTCAGAGTCTCTTGTTGATTTTCATGTCATAGTTATAAAAATGTATAAAAACTTTAAAAATGTCTTGTATCTGTAAGAATTACTCAATCTAGAAGTAGCTGGTTAAACATTTCAATAGTTAGTAGAACAGAGTTGATGAAAATAGCATGCTTATACTACAAATTCTGATATATGATAAAAAGTAAAAATGTGTCTCTTTTAAAACTTATCTCTTACAAGTTATTCATATTTCAGTAGCTGATAAAAGATTAGTCATCACTTATTTTCTTTTTTTTTTCTCTCCTTCCTTCCTCTCTCTCTCTCTTTTTAACATATGCAGGGACTAAAAGAACTTGTTCCCAAAAACGAAACTGGGAGGAGTATTATGTCAAAGACAGCCAATCCTTTGGACACTTCCTGAAGTTACATGGCAAAATTCACACAATGATCTGTCATCAAAAATTAGGTTTAGTAATTGGCTGAAGACTCAAAGCTTGGATCCTCATGTTTTGTTTGAAGCAATCTGACTTGAAGAAGTATTTGCATTCTTGTCTGTAGACGCTGCTATTTCTTACATGATTCTTTGCACTCTGACCAGTTTGTATCAAGTGGCTCCTCTCGGGTGCTTTGAAAGTTTTGTATCCGTGGTGAGATGTCTGAGAAGTTTCCTTACTTGAGCAAGTAAGGAAAGGGCAGTTTAGGAAAGAAATGGTGACATTTCCAGCCATGTCATTTTGGGGACAGAGGATTCGAAGCAGTTAAAGATGGAGAAATTGATTTCTTTCCTCTAGAACAGTTTTCATGTACCCTAAAGGGTAAACATAGCCCAGTTTGAAGACTATTGTTGTAGGATGTAGTGTATCAGTGAGGCTTAAATTTATTCGCTCAGCTCTGTGTGCTCAAGAATTCAGTTTTAGCTTCTAGAAGTGTCATTTGGGTGCTTGCATACATTTAGACTTACCACGGGAGACTGGTTTTTACACCAAAATGCTATTTCCAGCATGAAAATCAACTGGAGAATCCAGTTTAAGTTTAGATTGAGAAGATGATTTGTGGGGTCCATTACATGACCTTCAGGAGGAGTGCTGGCAGAAGACTGGGCTGGCCACAGTGGGGAGGGTGGTTGGTGATGTGGCCACCATATCATTGTTCCGTTCCCTGAAACCCTTAGTTTGATATGAGCCTCTTACTGGGCCTAGCTCTAGTTTGTTAATTAGTTAGGAATAATTAAGATATATTCATTTATCTTAGGCACTAACTGAAAATATAAATATACCCTATTCTCCAATATCCTGACGAATGATCATTTTTAAAAAATGAGTGTTTGTATATATATCTCCCCTGATTGGGGCTGAGTGGTTTTTCTGTGTGGTTTTTCTTGGGTTAACCACACACTAATACATCATTCACTTAAAAAATGAAGCAAGAATTTGAAGTTTGTAATCTGAGGTTAGAATCTTTGCAGATTAAAATTATTCTTTTACTTCTAGTCTCAAATTCTCTTTCCGAAGTTGCTGGAAAGTGAAAGTGAAAGTCACTCAGTTGTGTCCAACTCTTTGAGATCCTATGTACTATACAGCCCTTGGAATTCTCCAGGCCTGAATACTGAAGTGGGTAGTCTTTCCCTTCTCCAGGGGATCTTCCCAACCCAGGGATCAAACCCAGGTGTCCTGAATTGCAGGCAAATTCTTTACCAGCTGAACCAAAGTTGTTGGGGCCGATATTAATTTAGGTGCTCTCCTTCACTGAGTATTTGCAAAAGCATTTGCTTTATTTTTTTTTTTTAAATAATGCTTTTCACCCTCATTTCATTCTTTAAAGGTAGTACTTTACACTTTCATTTCATTATGATTGCAGATGCAAATAGTTACCACCCGCCCCTCCTACCCCCCCCAAAACCCAACAAAACCAAACCGGATTTGGGAATAAACAAAATGCTTCTTGTAAGTATATTGTTATGCAGTAGGTATTCAGTAGCTTTAAGCATTTGTTATATGGAGGCCATCACCTGTGTATATTAAAGAGGGAAAGTAGGTGCCCTTGTCAGAGTTTTGCCCAATAAATAAGACTCTTTCTCATTGATTTTCTTTCCTATTGCATGTAATGTTGTCTGTTGTAATGTTCTATGAACATATTTTATTCCTATCATCCATCTTTGGTGTTCAGTAATTTATGAAAGAGTTTTAAGGAAGGACGGTTGCTTGAATGTGGGACCGGTTTTCTAAGTGTACTAGCTGCTTTCCTCTGTCAGAGAGTGGTAACAGAACTTGTAACAACTTGTATTCATCTATATTCAGCCAGGCTATGAATTTTCTTAAATAGAAAACAGAGGTCTTTAAAAAATTGTGAACTAAGATTTTTTTTTTCCAAAGGTGAAATGAAAGCAATACTGTACAGGAAATTAAATTTTGGGCTAAGGAAGTGAAATTGGTCTGATTGAAATCATTAATGTCTCCTAATGAGGAGGTGTATGAAAAATGTTAGGCAGAGAGTGTGATGCTAGTTAAAAATCATAGATGTGAAATTTATTTAGTTTGAAAAAGCAGTGTTTGGAATTGAACAGAGAAGAAAAGGAAATTTTTTATAGGAAAGGTATCATCATTTGCAAGGATATAGAAAGCTACTGGGATGTTATAATTGATTTGCTTTCGTTTAGAGAGAAATACTTGATTCAAAGATTTGTGATAACAGTTTTTAAAAATTCATGTAACTTAGTTATTTAGTATTCTAGAGACATTTTCCTTGCTAGAAGTGTTGTGAATGTCTGTATTGGCATTTTGTATTTAAAAAATACATACTGTTTCCTGCCTTCGAAAAGTTAGGAAAGCATCTAATGTAGTTCTGAAAACTTAGTTACTCATTCAGGCACAGTTTGTTTCCTGTGTTCTAGATCTGTAAGATAAGAGTGTTTAAAAGTTCAAGTAATTTGACCAGCTTCATTGAGAAAGCCCCAGTGAATACTGACATTAATATTTGGAGTTGAATATTCAGTCATAGGTGAGGGATGAAACCTGTTCTAAGACTGAGGCAAGAAAATGAGCAATATTCTATATGCATAGGCAAAATGTTGATGCAAAGCATAGAAGCTGACCTAGTAGGCGTTCAGTATTTGTTGAGTGTTAGGGATGAGTTGAGACCAGCTGGCATGGGTGGACTTCAGGAGTATGGATGAAGATTCTGATTTAGTGTGTTCAAGGCACCTAAAACCATGCCCAGTATATGGCACTCCTCTGTCCTTTGCTGTGAATGAGGTCTGTGCAAGGACAGGGACTCCAGCCTCTTTGTGGATATGAATGTAAGTGCCTCTAATTATTTTGGAAGAAGAAATGACCAAAGTGAGAGCCTCCTGTCTCTTTTTCCTTGATGAACCTGTTTTCTACAGATTTATACTTAGTGTGAGAATTGAGGGCTTTTTTGTTTGAAGCTACATTTAAGACTTCTCTGAGATTCATGCATGGAGTTAAAGCATAAAAGTGTGACCATAAAGCTAGGACTTCCTTCTGGATTCTGACTTCTGGTGATGAAGAATAATCACCCATTTAACCCACTCCAGTGTTCTTGCCTGGAGAATCCCAGGGATGGGGGAGCCTGGTGGGCTGCCGTCTATGGGGTCACACAGAGTCAGACACGACTGAAGTGACTTAGCAGCAGCAGCAACTCATAATAAAACGTCAGACTCTCAGATTTTCTCCGGTACTTTCTGGATATCTAATGCAAAGAATATCCTTATTAGAAAAAGTGTTTTAGTGTGTGTTTTTCAATTTTTGTGTTAAAAAAAACTTTATTTTTTGGCAGAGGCTTTTAAATAAACCTATAGTAACATTTAGGATGTAGTCTTATGAGGCTCATGACTAAAACTGATTTGTCTTTGGGATCTTGCCAGAGGAGAAAAAGATTCTATGTGATTTTTTTTTTTTTTAACTAAATACTGCAGTCTTGAATTTGGCTTCTTAAACTTTCTATTAAAATTATTTTTCAAGTAAATTAAGGCTTATTGGGATAACAAATTGCAGTATTGCCCAGTGTATACATTAATATATTACTTGTGAAGAGTGCCATGGTGGAGTGTTTAGGGGCCTTAAAAACAATAGTTGATCAGAAAATCAAAGCTTATCCTTGATGTCATACCAGTATTGACCTTCTAGGTTCTATTCTCATCCCCTTCACTCTCATAGTCTCTATTTGTTCCCCTTTAACACCCATACAAACTCATCCGGGAGATGTCTTACCAACTAGAGTCTTAGCTGGTAGTGGTGCCAGAGGTAATAAGGTGGTTGTAATGATAAAGGTTACTGTCTCTCATGTGAGTGATGTCAGCCATAATAAAAAATAAATTAAAATTTTGGTAGCTTAGGAAATTAAAAGGATAATTTTTTTAAAAGGTGGCGCTTGCTACCTGGTATCTGCACTCTACCTTGGATCTACTGGGTGGCCTTCTGCAACTTGCTTAACCTTATTTTTTCTGCATTAAATAGGATTAAAAGGTTACTGTCTCTCATGTGAGTGATGTCAGCCATAATAAAAAATAAATTAAAATTTTGGTAGCTTAGGAAATTAAAAGCATAATTTTTTTAAAAGGTGGCGCTTGCTACCTGGTATCTGCACTCTACCTTGGATCTACTGGGTGGCCTTCTGCAACTTGCTTAACCTTATTTTTTCTGCATTAAATAGGATTAAGAATGCTGCCTTTTCTAGAGTGTTGTAAGAAGGCTCTGATATGACTGTAAAGTTCTTTGCAAACAAGCCTCCAAGTAATAAAGAAAAATCTTAAAACATCTTTGTTTCTGTTGCTTACTATCCTCCCCCAATAAACTTCTGAGAATTGATCAGAGTTCTGTAAAAGGAAAGTGGTTACAGTATGTCAGGAAAAAAGCATGAGAAATAAGTAATCCATAAACTTTACAGTCATAAGGGTACCCGGGTGGGTGGATCTGATGACTTGGCAATTGCGGAAGGGAAGCAGGTGTAATTGTTGGTTTTATCAGAGCAGTTGTGTGTGTGTGTGGGTGTGTGCACATACGGGGATGGGGATTGAGTATAGACATAACAATTAACATTAATTTCAAGAGGTTATAAAATCTACTCTATATAAATCTCAGGCAATATTACCGTCTTCATAGGGTATATTATTAATGCTCAATAAAAATGATATCAAATTCTGTTAACAGAGAGCTTGTAATAAATATGTGGCTTGCTTCCTTTCATAGAATTTGTATTTGGGGGCCTCCAGGTAAATAGTTTGTATATATTATCACTGGGAGTTTATGAAAAGTTGATTTTAGTATAATTAGCTCCGTGTTGAATACTGAACTCAGAAACAGTACCATCTTGGTCAATAAGCAAGTTGTTTTCTGATTTTGGAATTTCAGCACTTCTTAGCTTTGAAGGTTGCTTTGGGTTTGTTTTTGAATTGAAAATGTCACAGGGAAGGATGGTTGTTAAATTCATGACCAATCAGGAGAATTTATAGGGCTCAGAATGTTTGGTAAATTCCTTTAATTAGAGCATATTTCCTCTGGACTCTTCCCAAGGAATGCAGTTCCAAGTAATTACCGAAAGGGAATCGCAAAAGGAAAATATCACCTTTGGGGCAGGAGGCTGAGGGAGGTGGTTGAGTAGAGTACTTTAAAAGCAGTTTTTCCTTTGTAGAATACTTTAAGAGTTGCATAGGCTCTAAGAAGAAGCTCATTCAGTTGGGAGTACCATACTTAGAAGTTAGACCAGGTATAGTATTATTCTTGGGGGGCCCAAGAATAAATTCAAGAATTGGGGATGTTGTACTTTACCTTCATGTCTATTGGCTGTCAAGACCATTTGGCAATTTTAGCCAAGATGTTGGTTTATGTTTCTTTACCTGTTAAATTTTCATAGTACTTTTTTTCCTCAATAGAATTAGTCATTTAAAGAAGACTTAAATATATTAAACAAGCTTTAACATAGTAAAGAAATCACATGTGTATGTGTGTGTACATGTGTATATATATACACATACACACATATACATATGTATGATTTCTTTATATATATTACATATATTATATATCTGTATAGATATAGATATATACCAGTGGCACTAAGGAAGAAATCTAAATGGAGGAAAAAGGTGAGTTATATATTGCATTGACCAAAAAGTTTCTTCTATGACCAAAAAGTTTTTTCTGTAAGATGGTTAAAGGGAAAAACCCAAATGAACTTTTTGGCCAACTCAATAGGAACACGCAGAGTAGAAAGCCATGGTTAAATACCTGTTTCTGATTTAGGATGGGCTGCATATCTAGGTTCTTTTTTCTCCTCTTTCTTCCACTTGGGAGTCTCCTTATTATTTATAAGCCACCTCCCTCTTAAAGTGCTTTGAGCATTTAGGGCAAATAAGAGGAGTGAGACTTGAAACAGTTTGCAATTCATTATCAGCCCTATATATATAACAGCATGGGACTGGAAATGTTGTCTAAAGTGGGATTGTTCGTTTTCACATTGTAGGTAAGATTTCAGTGCTTGCTTCATGCACCCATAACTCAAAGTGGTTTGGGGTTTGTGATATTGGGAGCAAGGACCCGGTTCACAGGCTCCTGTCAATCACTGGTAAGCCACAGGATTTCTGTTGGGATCAACATTTAGCTATATATAATCCCTGGGGTTGGAGAGGGCAGAGTGGGTAGAAATTCCCTAATGTGATTATATTGACAATGTTCTGGAATCAGATTTCCTATCTATGTATGCTAAGAAAAGAGGCAAAGATCACAGTGGAAAGATCACTGGGCATTTTTGGGTGGCGAGGTTGGGAGAAGTGTCATCTATCAGGTTGGGTTTTGAGGATCTGGATAGTTGGTGGTCTTACGTCCTTCTCAAACCAGCCAGGGTGAATGCTGCAGTCTTGGCTGTACATTGTAGTGGTTACGGTCATGTCCTGTGGAGTCAGACTGTTGGGGTTCAAATCTCAGGTGTTGTTCTGCCTATCACCTGTGTGACCTCTGTTCATTTAACTGCACTTTCCTTATTTTCAAAGTAGGGGTTATAAAATATTTATAGAGTCAGAGTGCAGATTCAACAATATATGTGAAATATGTAATGTAGGCTTAGAGCAATTCCTGGCACAGAGTGACACACATGTGTTAGCTGTTGTTGTTATTACTATTATCATTACGCTTTAAGAGTTAGTCGTTGCTGCTATAAACCATGTTTTTAACGTGCAAATGCTGTTTCTTGGTAGAGAGAGCAAAGCCTGTTGTCAGTTTTATCTTTCAGTCCAGTGTTTGGATCCATACACATTATAACTTGTTGCCTTTTCTCTTTTGGGTAGCTTCCAAGGAGGCTCTCATCTTTTATTGGTGATTTGAGTGATTTATGCCTTGTCCAAGGAAGGCTGTATTTGTAACACCTTGTTTAATTTTTATCATTTTTGTTAATGTCTTTGAGTGAAGTGAGTATGTTGGTCAGTTTGAGCAGATTGAGGTTCCCAACAAAGAATACCGTTTATGAGTAACTTTCAAAGACATTCACGTGAATAGTTTTCTCCTTTGCAGTACTTTGCTGCCCTTTAATCACCCTGCTGCCCAGAATTCCCAGGAAAGATTATACCTGAGACAGAGGATGACTTCTTTTTATAAAAAAATTTTTTGAAATAAGTTAATTTACAATGGTGTGTTAGTTTCAGATGTATGGCACAGTGATTCAAAATTAAAAGACGGCTACTCCTTGAAAGGAAAGTTATGACCAACCTAGATAGCATATTGAAAAGCAGAGATTACTTTGCCAACAAAGGTCTGTCTAGTCAAGGCTATGGTTTTTCCAGTGGTCATATATGGATGCAAGAGTTGGACTGTGAAGAAAGCTGAGCACCGAAGAATTGATGCTTTTGAACTGTGGTGTTGGAGAAGACTCTTGAGAGTCCCTTGGACTGCAAGGAGATCCAACCAGTCCATTCTAAAGATCAGCCCTGGGTGTTCTTTGGAAGGAATGATGTTAAGCTGAAACTCTATTACTTTGGCCACCTCATGCGAAGAGCTGACTCATTGGAAAAGACTCTGATGCTGGGAGGGATTGGGGGCAGGAGGAGAAGGGGACGACCGAGGATGAGATGGCTGGATGGCATCACCGACTCGATGGATGTGAGTTTGAGTGAACTCCGGGAGTTGGTGATGGACAGGAAGGCCTGGTGTGCTGTGATTCATGGGGTCGCAAAGAATCGGACACGACTGAGTGACTGAACTGAGCTGATATTCTTTTTCAGATTCTTTTCTGTATAGGTTATTGTAAGATATTGGCTATCTCTCCCTGTGCTATATCCAGTAGGTCCTTGTTGTTCGTCTCTTTTGCAAATAGTAGTATGTATCTGTTAATTCTAAACTTGTAATTTATCCTCCCCTATCTTTCCACCTTGGTAACCGTCAGTTTATTTTCTATGTCTGTGACTCATTTCTGTTTAGTAAATAAGTTCATTTGTGTCATTTTTAAAAATTATTCCACATATAAGTGATAAGATATTTGTCTTTCTCTGTCTGCCTTATTTCACTAAGTATGACCATCTCTAGGTCCATCCAGGTTGCTGCAAATGGCATTATTTCAAAAAAAATTTTTTTTTTTTTAAGGCTGAGTACCATTCCATTGTGTGTGTATCCATTCTTTGTCCATTCATATGTTGATGGACATTTAGGTTGCTTCCATGTCTTGACTAGTGTAAATAGTGTTGCCATGAATATTGGGGTACATGTTTCTTTTCGAGTTAAAGAGTTTTTGTCTTTTCCAGGTATATGTCCAGGAGTGAGATTGCAGGACCATATGGTAACTCTATTCTTAGTTTTTTAAAGAATCTCCATACTGTTTTCCACAGTGGCTATACCAATTTACATTCTCAGCTACAGTGTAGAAGGGTTCCCTTTTTAGGGGGTGGCTTCTTTTGGCTCTTATTCTTACAAGGACCATCCCAAATGGATGTCAGGGCAGTTTCACATAGTTAGGGCAAGCATATTTTACCTCTGGTGTTTCCAACAATTAATTATTACAATGAAAATTCATTTACTGTAAGCACACCAATGGGATGTAAAATCTAATCTGCATTTAGCACTCGCCCTGGATGACTTACACTTTTTTCATTTCCTATTTTTCAAGCATCAAATGCTGACTACTTTCCAGAAAAACAAAAACAGCTTCCTTGGGGAGAAGGAACTCCTTGGCTAATCTGGGACTGCACCAATTAGATACCTGGAGAGTCATCATAAATGAATGTTGTAGGACTAAAGGAGAATGGAAACAGAAGAAACTGATGCCTTTTCATGTTCCTGTTAGAAATGCTTGCTGTGCAGTTTGGTAGTCACTAACTCCT
The DNA here is from genome assembly GCA_006410675.1 of Oreotragus oreotragus. Lineage (NCBI taxonomy): Eukaryota > Metazoa > Chordata > Mammalia > Artiodactyla > Bovidae > Oreotragus > Oreotragus oreotragus. The sequence continues at coordinate 202,418 of SJYX01001463.1, forward strand.
GGTGTTTGCTGAGCCCCTTAAATGTGTCTCAGGCTGAAAAATTGCGTTTTAAATTTTATTGAATTTTAATTAAATTACAATTTAAATCAGATTTGATTCAGATTTTTAGAAAACTGTAAGTATGTTTAAAACAACTTGAGTATGTGACTCTACTTTTTCAGCTGTACATTTTGTGAAACCTAGATACTTGTCAAGTAGATGCCAGTGAACGTTTAGCATCTAAATTGAGATGTGCTGTAAGTGCTAGATTCTAAAGACTTAGTATGAATGAAAGGATGTAAAATGCCACAATAATTTTTAATATTCATTTCAAAAATATCTTTACTTAAAAAAAATGTGGCTACTAGAGAATGGTCAGTTGCCTGTGTTGCTCATGTTCTTTTTCTATTGGGCAGCGCTGTATTAGGTTGTTTCCCCCTATCTGTGTCTTTGGAAGCTTTTTAACATACTCAGATGTTCCTGTGTTTTGGGAGATCATGTTCTGGAAGAGTTCATGAGAAATAAAAATCATCTGGAAATAAAATGATGAGGTTAATGTTTATTGAATATGAAAAACAATCTCAACCCTGAACCCTTTTATGATTTCAAATGAGTGTCTTACAAGTAGATTTGCTGCTGCGGTTGATTTAAATCTAATAGGGTTAAAGAGGCATGACTAAAATATGAGGTCGTTAAATAAGATTTTAGGTATAAGTAATATAGTCCTGCTTTTGGCCACAAAAATATATATAACAAAATACGCCCTCCCAACCATTTCCAATTTACAGTGAAATATTGTTAACCACATGTATGTACACTGCAGCAAATCTCCAGAACCTGCCCCCCATTCCTGCATGACCGAAGTTCTATACTCACCTGACGAGTTCCCCCCTCCCCNGTATAAGTAATATAGTCCTGCTTTTGGCCACAAAAATATATATAACAAAATACGCCCTCCCAACCATTTCCAATTTACAGTGAAATATTGTTAACCACATGTATGTACACTGGGCAGCAAATCTCCAGAACCTGCCCCCCATTCCTGCATGACCGAAGTTCTACACTCACCTGACGAGTTCCCCCCTCCCCCGTCCCCCCAACCCGTGGCAACCACCATTCAACTTTGTTTTCCTGAGCAGATTTGACTACTCACATAACTCCCTCATACAAGCGTAATCACGGAGTATTTGTCTTCCTGTGCTTAGCTTATTTCACTTAGCATAGTGTGCTGGCGCTTCATCCGTGTTGTCGCGTATGACAGGGTTTCTTTCTTTATTTAAGGCTGAATACTCTTCTGATGCACGAATACACTGTGCTTTCTGTATCCATTCACCATCCATGTGCATTCACATTGCTCTGTGTGCTTAGTTGCTCGGTTGTGTATGACTCTCTGGGATGCCATGGACTGTAGCCTGCCAGGCTTCTCTGGCCATGGGGATTCTCCAGGCAAGAATACTGGAATGGGTTGCCATGCCCTTCTCCAGGGAATCTTCCTAACCCAGGGATCGAACCCAGGTCTCCCACATTGCAGGTGGATTCTTAACCGTCTGAGCCATCAGGGAAGCCCTACTTAGTTATTATGAGTAATGCTGGAAGTCGCACAGGTATGCAAATATCTCTTCAAGATCCTGTTTTCAGTTCTTTTAGATATATACCCCAGAGAAGGCAATGGCACTCCACTCCAGTACTCTTGTCTGGAAAATCCCATGGATGGGGAAGCCTGGTGGGCTGCAGTCCATGGGGTCACTAAGAGTCGGACACGACTGAGCGACTTCACTTTCACTTTTCATTTTCATCCATTAGAGAAGGAAATGGCATCCCACTCCAGTGTTCTTGCCTGGAGAATCCCAAGGACGGGGGAGCCTGGTGGGCTGCCGTCTGTGGGGTCACACAGAGTCGGACACGACTGAAGCGACGTAGCAGCAGCAGATATATACCCAAAGTGGCACACTAGCATACAGAAGTTCTATTTTAATTTTTTTGAGAAACACCTACACTGTTTTCTGTAGTGGCTGAACCAATTTATATTCCCATCAATAGTGTATACAAGGGTTCCAATTTCTCCTCATCTTCATCAATATTTATTACTTTCTTTGTTTCTGATAGTGGCCATTCTGACAGGTATAAGATGATGTCTCGTTGTGGTTTTGATATACATTTCTCTGGTGATTAATGATGTTGACCATCTTGTCATATGTTTCTTGGTCATTTGTATATCTTTTTTGAAAAATGTCTCTTCAAACCCTTTATCCATTTTTAAATCGGGATGTTTGTTACTGGGCTGTTGGAGTTCTTTGTATATTCTAGATATTAACTCCTTATCAGATGCATGGTTTGCAAATATTTTTTCCCATTTCATAGACTGCCTTTTCACTCTTTTGATTGTTTCCTTTGTTGTGCAGAAGTTTTAAGATTTGATATAGTGCATTTGTGTCTTTTTCTCTCATATTGCCTGTGCTTTCTTGCTGTCATATTTAAGAAATCCTTGTCAAATTCGGTATCATGAGGCTTCGCCCCTGCCCATATTTTCTTTTAGGAGCTTTATACTTTCAGATATTACATGCAGGTCTTTAATTCATTTTGAGTTAATTTTCACGTAGGATGTAAGTTAAGGGTCCAACTTCTTTCTTTTGCATATGGATATCTAGTTTTCCCAGCACCATTTGTTTGAGTCTTTTTCTCATTGAGTAGTCTTTGCTCCTTGTCAAAGATTATTTGACCTGTGTACCCATTCCATTGGTCTGTATGTCTGTCATTATGCCAGTACCATATTGTTTTGATAATCTCATTAGAGTAATTTTTAAAAAGCATTGAGTTTTTTTTTCATATTTTTAAGGATCTCAGTAGGACTGTTTAGAAAACTCTTTTGATAATACCTTCTCTAATTCTTTATAATTTATAACTTGCTGCATTTTTTGTATCCAGTATCTCTTTCCCAGAAGAATAAAGGAATTTGTATTTTCTCTTTTTTCCCTTTTACCCAAGCATGTTTGGAACAATGTAGGTATGTGAATCTACTTATCCAAAGGGATGGCAGATGGTGTAAATTTAGTTAGGAATGCTTGCCTTCTCAGGTATTCCTGATCTTCAGATGGAGGTGGGAAGACAGGAAGGATGGTTGGGATTGTTTAATATGCTGTACAGTAGAATTGTGGTAAAAAAAGATTAAGACTTAGGAGCTAGCTCTCCCAGGTTTGAATTTTAGCTATAAATTTTGGGCAAATAATTGTTTTTTGCATGCTTGTTTTAGTTTCCTCATCTATAAAATGAAGTTAATGTTAGAAGCTCTGAACAGGAATGTTCAGAAATTCACACAGAAACATTCAGAGGGCAAAGTGAATTAAATACAGTGCCTGGCACATACTAAGTGCTGTATAAGTGTGTGTTTTATTACTCTGAATGTTAAAAACTAGAACACTTGCTAAATTCTTGGGTTCGGAGGTGACAAGCCTTTCTAGTTCCACCAGAAATAATGATGTCAGAAATAATCGGACATACATTATTTCTGTCATTGAGAACTCTTAACACCCAGATGGTGTAACAGGAGATTATACAGTCTTATATCAGGAGGTTTCCAAATCTTTTAATGATTGTATGAACATTACATTTATATTAAGGGATATTACAAATGTTGCTGTGTAGTTTATCATTTGTCTTCTGGCTTGTAATTAGTTTTTTTAATGTATGTGTAAAACCTAGGGTAAGAAGAAGATTAATGTATCTGAACAGCGTAAACCATGGTGACGCTTTGATATTGGAGTGCTTATAATATGCCATGTCTGTCAAATAAATTTTGCAACTTAGACTTTATTTTCACACTGCAATAAATCATCTGAAGGATCTTAAGTTTTAAAACTTAATGGTAGTGCTTTTAAATTTCATTTTCTTGGTGTTTTAATTACATTGAACTTTTATAGCTTGTGTTGCTTTATTTGAATTATTCCAAAATTTGAAAAATAAACAGATGAAAGTTCACATTGGAACCAAAGACTTGTTTGCAATATATATATATCAAGGGGAAGGACTCCTTCACCCTCCCTCATTCCCCCCCACCCTTTTTTTTAAAGCTTTAAGTGAATGAAAAGTCTTAAGTGTTCATTTATTAGGAAAATCTTGGACTAGAGCTTATAATTCAAGATGTTCATGAATGGTGAGATGATCATCTCTAGGGAAGTAAAAGCATTCTGTGAATAAGAAAGTGAATCTAAGATTTCTTGTACAAAAGAAGTGTTACACATATCTTTCTCTACATTTTACATTTCTCTGGTGTATTAAAAATCATATCACCCATTCCATTAGACAAATGGAATATTTTCACTTTTGTAGTATACATCTCTGGCATCAAGGGAGGCACACCTGTGTATAGTACCAGTCCTCTGTAGTTATTGTTACTTAGTCACTAAGTCATGTCTGATGCTTGGCAACCCCATGGACTGTAGCCCTCCAGGTTCCTCTGTCCGTGGGGTTTCCCAGGCAAGAAGACTGGAGTGGATTGCCATTGCCTTCTCCAAATCCTCTGTGGTAGTATACATTGATTGAATTGTAGCAGTTTCTTGCCCAGCTGTAATAACACTGAATACTTGTCTGTTTTCTCCAAGCCATTTTGGAATGTGTAACATTTTAAAATATCTGCCATTAACTGAAAGGTAAGTGTCCATGAATGCTTATGTGGAATACCTCCTATATGGCCTTAAGTAATTGGCTACTTAATGGCGTCCCATTGATAGCTTGACAGTGGGCAGTGCAGACACCTAGGTTTCAAGCTCCTGGATGTTTGTGTGGCTGAGAAGCCCTGGTCATAAGTGAAAAACCAGATGGTTGTTCTTCACTTGGGCTGCCGATCTTAGATGCTCTACAAAGCTGCTCCTGTCTATAAATGTAGCACTTATATTTTCTGCACAGTATGTGCCTGTTGGCAGTGGTTTTGTTTTTTAGTTAAACAGCCACTACCTACAGGAGGAGTCACATACCAGAGCCGAGAAGAAATAGCCTTGGCTAGCGTATGAAATAATTTTGTAATTCAAAAAATTGCATGTGGTGGATTTTATTAAAACAGTTCTGTATACAAAAGATCACCCTTCAGGAATACTCATCAGCATTCAAGAATGAATTTAAATTGGAGGGACTCTGATTAAAGTGTTGTGTAACCAGGATGTAGGGTCTCTTTGCCTCGCCAATGGTTTTACCCTCTCCTTTACTCAACTTTCTCTTCTAGGTCAATTATGGCTCATTAGGCTGATAACGGAAGAACCATAGGGATATAGCATATTAAATTTACCACCTAGCCTAGCAAAGTGGTTGGATGGTATCACTGACTCAATGGACATGAGTTGGAGCAAGCTCCGGGAGATGGTGAAGGACAAGGAAGCCTGGTGTGCTGCAGTCCAAGGGGTCACAAAGAGTGAGAATTGACTGACAACAGTGGTGGTTTTCATGAAATTCTCACCTTAAGGGGGTTGAGGGAAAAATCTGGATAAACGCAGTGTATTCTTTCTGCCCGAATGATAGTCATCAAAATCTAAAGTCAGAAACAGTTTTTTCGTGATAACGTGCTTTCCTCTTTTATCTTTACACATGCCCCTGAAACTTGGGACACTTGCTCAGGCCCGAGGACATGGTGTAAAGCAGAAGTATGAGCTCTGTCTCAGTTGTAGGATAAATATTACAAAGGCATTGTCCACTTCCTGTTCTGTGGTCCATTTATCCACTGCTGTCCAGTTAAAAAACAAACAAGGATGCCCGTAGTATTGCTTTTTGCATGACTGCGTTAATGACGAAGCATAGCTTTCTCTCGCTTTGATTTTTCTAATGGATTGATTGGCTTTTTGCCTGCTTGACTACATTAAGGAAAAAAAATCCCCTTTTAAGAATTACAGTCAGAAATATACCTGTGATGGACTTTTAAAAGCTTTTTTATATTTAATAAGTGCAGGAGGTCTTTGTAAGTTGGAGGCATTCGCCCCTGAATTGCTACCATCTCCTGTTTAGTCATAGAATCACATAGCCCTGTCTGCCTCTTGATGGTTTCAAAGACAACCTCATTGGGCCAAATTTCTGCCTTGCATGGATATTTCTAGCTCAGTTATGCCTGGATTGGCATCCTCCCATTTCTGTCTGTTTTTAACATTTGCCAGTATCAAACAGGTTTTGAACATGTGATGTCTTTGGGATGTGGAGCAGGGGGGAGTTGAGATGATCAGCTCCTCAGGTCTCTTGGATGTTCCTTAATTGTGGGGAACATCTCCTCCCAGACCTTGCCACTTCAGCACTGTCCCATAGTACCTATTGGAACCTTAAATGTGTTCCTTGCAGTCTGTTTCTGCTGAGCGAATGCAGTTTTCTTTCAGTAACTCTTATGTCTCTCATTACTTGAATATTTTCTGATTGATTTTTTCGGATGTACATTCCCTTCCTTCCTCTTGATTTCTATTAAAAGTCCATCATGTCTAAAAAGGCATCACAGGCTCTGGCCTCTTTGGCACCAGAGCTCCCAGGGGTTAGACCTGATGAACTGTTGCTGAGTATCTTTCCTAATGTTTACATGCCTGTGGAAGACTTAGTATTTGCATTTTGGAATGCTCCTTCTTGTTTGTGTAGATCATGGTTAGTGCTGGCTTTAAACAATTATTTTTTTTTCTAGTTTTGTGAGTGCTTGTGGGTTTCATGTGCTTATTGAGAAGGCTCTGCAGAAAGCAGCATATTTTAAATTTTTATTTCAAACTCATTTTCCATGCATCCAGGTAGGACAAGGTTGGGTAAAAATGAAGGGCAGTGTCACTGAAGCTCAGAACTTTTCACATGATCCTGTCAATTCATAACTAATTTTAAACTTAAAGTTGTTTGGTTGCGTATACATAGGACTGAAGCAGAAACATAGGATCAGTGTTTCAGCTGGATCTTTCGCCAACTATTTTAGCCATGGAAGACTTTAAACAAGGATCTGTAATTGAAGATTTTTTTCCCATCATTGCCATTGCTGTTTATCTTATTTGCTTTTTAAGAGTTGGAATAATTCCTGTCCAGAGGAACTTTCCGAAAACGTGTCTTACAAAATTTCACAAATAAATTTGCTAAATATTTCTCCTTTGAAAAATTTGTGTAGTAACAAATTTTCTGGAAGTAGATGTCAGCTACTAAGATGCTATTTTTTTTAGGTATTCTAGTGATGGAGGACAGAGTTCATGATATAAGTTGAAAAAGTAGGCCCAAATTATATACCATGTGATGCAACTGTATTACTTTTTCACATTTATGAACACATATCATGTTGGTGTCTTTTTCCGGTTTGTAAATGTTATCATTGGTTCATCCTGGTTGTTAGGTTTATGAATGATTTTAACTTTTATATAGATTTCTACATTTACTAGGTTTTCCATACTGTGTGTCTACAACAATAACAGCAAGAAAAAACTCTCTAAAGTGCTGCTGGTGAATCTTTTTAAAGGGTCGAGCAATATTTTCTAGATTATTGCAGAGACTTCATCATATGCTTGAATATCTTAACTTTACAGATTAAACGAAGGCTGTAAGGTTTAATCTTTTGCTTGAAATCATGACATTTAGGGCCCAAATCTGCAATTTAATGCAGGTATGAAAACAACTTTGAGATTAATTTAATTTGGTCATTTTTGTGGGATATGGAGTACTGCTGCCTATCACTGTATTAACAAATAGTGGATAATTTGTAAATATTTTAGTTATTTTGTATAAACTAAAATTGAGTTTTTTTTTTTTTAGCTTTACTGTAAATCAGTAGTTTACACAGATTGTTAAAACAGATAAGATTGAGAGGCCTTACTGAAACTGTGAGAGGAATCATCAAGCCATCCTTTTCCTCAAAGATTTTTAAAATCTGTTTTTAACTAGTTTTGTAGTTTTTATATTTTGGAAATGACATGGAATCAACAGTTTCTTAGTCTAATATAAAATGCAGTGACACATTTCATGTCATACTTCCTGTCTTAGAAATTGATTGTAATTAAAATTGCTAGTGAAAATGAGAAAAAAGAAAAAAGTTTAGGGGAAGATAAATGAGAAGCAAAACTTGCTTCTCAATGAGGAGTCTATAGAATTAGAGTGGCCGCCACCAAGATGAAATCCTAATTAAGTACGTGACAAAGAATTAAAATAAAGACAAGCAGTGCTTTAAAAAAGATAAAAAGAAAACAAAATGAATGCGGAGTTGAAAGGAAAATGTATTTGAAAAAGCAACTGTGCAATGGACAGAGAGGAGAAAACAATGATTGCTCTGTCACAGTGAAAGCCAACAGCAAAGCTAGGCTATTCTTGGATTTTTCTTTCTGAGGGGAAAGCAAGAGGTATCAAAGAATATAAGTAGGTTATTAAAATAAATTTGGATACAAAGAAGTATGTTGTAAATGAAAGAGATAATCCATAATTCATCTAAAATGTATAAGCAGTTTACAAAAGACTTTCAGATTGTGGCGGACTGAATACCAGTTTATATTCAGTTATTGTTTTTGTGAAGATACTTACCAGGAAACAGAATGTGAAAAACAGGTGTGATTTTCTGAAGAACATTTTTCAGATTTTGAAAGTTGTGGGATAAATTCCCCTTCATGTCAGCTAGGAACTACACCTTAACCTCTATGTCTTGGCTGGTTTAAGCTCTGGAAAATTTGACAGGTGAGTTGGGTAGAAGTGCTTTTTCATTGTATAAAAATGAAATACATATCTCAATTCAAAAGCGTCGTGACTCTTTCTTATAGTTTTCATATTAAAACATGTATCTTCTCATCTTGGTAATTTTTTATTTACATAATGGCAAATAGGGGTAACAGTAGAAATTCAGCCTTTTTATTGCTTCCTGATCTGATCCTCCTATATTTGTGAACTCAGTATATTGAGGTACTGTTTTTTTTTTTTTTGGCTGGCTTTATAATTACTTATCATACTGATCAACCAAATAAAGATATTTCTAAGCAGAGTTAACAAACAGTAACGTTGTTTGTTCAACCTTTGACATATATAGGTTTCCCTTTTTCTAATAAGCATTTAAAAAAATATACATTTAGAAATAGAATCAACTGACTTTTGAGTTTCCTTTGGTTTCTCTGTCATGAAGGTGCAGAAAAACCCCTAGGTAGCTGGATAAAAGAGCAGTTGCAGAAAGCAGGAAGAGGAGTCAGAGATATGAATATAAAATCCTCAGTTTGGATAATTAACCTGGGTGATAGAAAATTTGATTTATCATCTTTGAGTTTTGACTGTCATTTCCCATGCCTTGGTAATGGTTTTCTATTTAAAAATAAAATCATGAAACAGTAGGCATGATTCTAAAGTAACCTCAATGTAACAAGAATATTTCCATGAGTTGCTTGTTCTAGGCTAGCAGTGCTTAATACCGTTAAGGGTTAATTGCTCTGTCATGTCTGACTCTTTGCGGCCCCGTGGACTGTGACTGCCAGGCTCCTATGTCCGTGGAATTCTCCAGGCAAGAGTCCTGGAGTAGGTAGTCATTCCCTTCTCGAGGAGACTTTCCTGACCTAGAGCAGGAACCCGGGTCTCCTGCATTACAGGCAGACTCTTTACCTTCAGAGCCTGTGAAAGCTGTGTCAATTAAACGAACAAACTTGAGGTTCCTTGTAATGAAACTTTGTAGTTTCTTGGTTGGCCACCCTGTTCACATATTCTAAATAGTTACAGATCTAAGTTTTTAGAACTTAAGATCTCAACATATTTTCAAATTAAATTAAGAATATGATTATTAAAGATACTCTTTTTCCCTAAGGAGAAAATGTGGTTCCATTAAATTCATTGTAAAAACAAACAACTCTTTCCCTGTATAATTAAGTTTTCCATCTTATTTGTTTTTTTCTGCTGGAGATGGTGGTTTTTCAGTCTTGGCTGCACATGTGAATCACCTGAGTTTAAAGAAAGAGCAAGGAAACAAAAATCCCCAAATCTGGGCTGTACATCCAGATTCTAATTTTAGTGATCTCAGGTGGGGCCCTAGCATCAGTAATTGTAAAATCAGTAATTGTAAATGTTCCCTGGTGATTTAATATCTAGCCAGAGTTGATAACCTTGTGCCAGGCACTTATTTGTAATGGATATTTGTAGCGTGACACTGGCCGTCTGATTTTTCTGGACATCGTATTTCACTGCACCCTGAACTTTCATGCAGTGTGGATTGAAATTCCCTGCATTACCCTTTCCTACAGTTTGGACTTTGACATACAAACTGATGAGTACTTTAAACATCCCTACAGCAGGGTGCTGTACAATAGGCCTGACTGTGGTCTGGAGAGTTGTCTGAGTCCTAGTCCCTAGCATCTGTAAATCTTACCTTTTATGGAAAAGAAGTATTTTGTAAATTTGATGAAGATCTTAAGATGAGGAAAGAAGAGGGAAATTCAACAGACACACTGAGGAGACAATGTGAAGATGAAGGCAAGGGTGGGAGTGGTGGGGCCACAAGTCAGGGAATGCCTGCAACCACCAGAAGCTGGAAGAGGCGAGGAACAGACTCTCCCGTGGCGTCTCCGGAGAGAGTGCAACCTGAGTGATGCCTAATTTATTCTCAGAGAAACTGCTTCTGGAATTCTGGCCTCTAGAACTGTGAGAGATTAAATGTGTGCTGTTTTAAGCCACCAAGTTTGTGGTTAGTTGTTACAGCAGTCGGCAGCGGAAACCAGCATAGCTGCTTTCCATATAGCAGCTGGGTTTTGGTGGCCTGCTCTCTTTCTACACAGCAGTATATATTTGTGTAATCCATTAAATCCTTAATTGCATTACCCCATTTTGTAAAAATAAGTTGAAATCACAGAAAGGTTTGTATGTTTGTGAACACATAAGTGTTTGTGTTTATATAGACACATACACGGTAGTGTAGCCTATAATCTTAATGTTTTTGAAATAAAGATGGAAATCATTAGGATGGATCTTTAACCTCAATTAGATGCTCATTAGATTTAAGCTGTGTTTAATGATGAAGTAAAAGAACACAATTAATGAACATGTACTGAAAGCTGAAACTGTTTGGTTGAAGATTATTTCTAAAAATATGAGTGATAATTAGGGATTTTAATAAACTTCTATTGCACTGGGAATAGATCATTTCTTATAACATTTACTCTGCTTCTTTGATTCTAAGGTGTACCACTTGTCTCTTTTATCAAATTCAGATCTTTTAATGTGTTCCTTTACAGATGTATTCATTTAATGTCTTTTTTTCCTCACCCAAAGATGTTCCAAAATGATGTCATTCTGAATTAAAGGTGTTGTAGAATTGTGACACTTCAACTGGTCTGTTGTTGGACTTTTCAGATTCAACTCTTGGATATTCAGTTTGAGCACATTTTCTGAAATGCATTATGTTAGAAGGCGAGCAGTACCTATACGAAGTTCTGAAACTTCCAGTGTTCTAATCTAATTACTGTTTTTCAAGAGCTACAATGGTGGAAACTAAATCTTACAATAACTTTGGTTGTTGAGATGTAGGATCTTTAGTGAAAAACTCATAGACTTTAGAAGTAAGTAGACCTTTTTCATGTGGATATATCATATTTGTATCAAATAAGATTACAAACTTCTGCCCAAGCACTTGTATCTAGAATATATAAAGGATTCGGCCAAATCAAAATACAGAAAAGGCAGCCAACCCAGTAGTAAAAGTGGATAGAAGACCTAAAGTAACACTCCATGAGTGTCCAGTATATACAACAAACATATGAAAGTTGCCTAATCTTATTAGTCCTTAGGGAAATGCAAATTAAACCACAATGTAATTCCTCTACACGTTCACCAGAATGGCTAAAATTAAGAAAGACAATAAAGTGTTGACAGGTATGCAGAACCATGAAAACTCTAACTCTGCTTGTAGGAATGTAAACTGGTGCAAGCACTTTGGAAAACTGTTAGTAAAGTTAAACATAGACGTATTCAAGGATCCAGATATTCTACTTCTAGGAATGTGTGTATGTGTGTGTGTGTGCATGTGCAAGACATGCACAAGGATATTCATAGCAGAACTACTTGTGATGACTTAAAACTGTCCATCAACTTTAGAAGGGACACATACATGGTTGAATGTTGCTACACTGAAAAAATATAATTTTGTACATGAGAGAAATGAACCAACTACTGCTATGCTCAACAGCATGAATGCATTTCACAGGCATAACATTTGTTTAAGAGGCCAGACACAAAAGAATATGTATTCCACCGTTCTGTTGTTAGAAAGTTCAAAAAAGGAATCATGCTCCAGTACTTTGGCGACCTGGAGCGAAGAGCCAACTCATTGGAAAAGACCCTGATGCTGGGAAGTACTGAGGGCAAAGGATGAGATGGCTGAATGGCATCAATGACTCGGTGGACATGGGGCTGAGCAAGCTGCGGGAGATAGCGAAGGGCAGAGAACCCGGAGCGCTGCAGTCCAAGGGTCACAGAGAGAGAGAGGACTGTGCAGCTGAACAACCACCACTTTTGCACAAGTTGTTTGGAGTAGCAGACTTCTGAGAAGCTTACAATGTGTTTCTTGAACTGGGTGGTGGTTATTCTGGTTTGTTGATTTGCTGAGAAGTATATCAAGCTGTGTTCTTAGGATTTGCTTCACGTTTCTGTGTGCATGTATACTAAACTTCAGTAAATTTACTTTACAAAAAGTTAATCATCGTCAGGGACGTGCTTGGCAGTTCATGGGTGCCTAATTGCCTAACAAACATTTGTTGGTTTTACTTGGTTCTTACTTATATTTCTAGTACATTATGAAAATCTTCACACGAAATATTCTACTGCTTTCTAATCTTAAACACACATATCTTCTCTACAGCAACCCGACCCATTCTCCATTCCCTCCAACCTTGTCGACCTCCAAATCTTCCTTAGCCATGGCCCAAATTACAAAAGATATTTCTTATTTGGTCTCAGTACAAATACCCTTGCCATGATTTTTAATAAATGCCTTCAAAGAATGTCACAACATGTAAATTTAGAGGGTCAGACTTCAAGCTAAACGACTATGGGTCTTGTGAGACCAGTTATGAGTAATAGTTTGATGAAAGGTATTAAAAGCCTGAACTGACACATTAAAAGAGCTAAAAAAAAAATTGTACAGCAAAGACGTTGTATCCCAAACCTATTAAACAGAGAAGCATGTGTGCCCAGTGACCTTGAGATTGACTAGACCTGCATTTGAGAGTTGACAGGAATGGTTTACAAATGAATGAAATAAGAAGCATGTGTAGTGGGGATACTGTTACATTTGATAGGAGGAACAAAAACAAGAGCTTTAAATTTCATTTAAAAACCTTGGCCCTTAAAAAAAAAAAAA
>SJYX01001464.1:0-78395 GCA_006410675.1 Oreotragus oreotragus
CCAGGCTCCTCTGTCCATGGGATTCTCCAGGCAAGAATACTGGGGTGGGTTGCCATCCCCTTCTCCAGGGGATCTTCCTGACCCAGGGACTAAACCTGTGTCTCCTGCATTCCAGGCAGATTCTGTACCCACTGAGCCACCTGGGAAGCCCAGATGCCAGTAGGACCCCCTCCCCCAATTGCTATGACAATTGAAAATGGGCTCCCCAGTTGAGAACCACTGAGCTATTGGAAACGTTGAAGGATTATGGTTGATGCTGAAGTTCTAAAGTCAGGGTCCAAATTATCTGTGCCCTGTGACTTAGACGGTGAAGAGTCTGCCCGCAAAGTGAGAGACCCGGGTTCCGTCCCTGGGTTGGGAAGATTCCCCTGGAGAAGGAATGGCAACCCACTCCATTATTCTTGCCTGGGAAATCCCATGGACAGAGAGTCTGGTGGGCTACAGCCTGTGAGACCACAAAGAGTTGGACACGACTCAAGCAACTAACACTTTCTTTCTTTCTTTTGTCCAGAAGACAGCTTTGCTTGCATTCTCTGAGGATTGGGATGCACTTGTAAGTCCCTAAAAGTCTTCCCTGATCAAGCCCACAGCCCTGCAGGGTGAAAGGCCCTTATCTGTGGACTACCATTGACTTGAGTCTCTGAGAATAGACTGACAGGGAATAGTCCCATTTGGCTAGGCTTTTGGACCCTGGGTGTTGGAGCCATGTGGGTGAGGAGGGGTGGTGAAGCAGACTGGAGGCTGGCCACTGCCCTCACTGCCTAGAGGCGAAGCTGTAGGTGCCGTGGAGATGGCCTCCCAACCTGAGATCCAAGAACACCAGCCAACCACACATGTTGTGGTTTAGTGACCAAGTTGTGTCCGACTCTTTTGCAACATCATGGACTGTAGACTGGCAGGTATTTCTCAGGCAAGAATACTGGAGTGGGTTGCTATTTCCTTCTCCAGGGGATCTTCCCGACCCCAGGATCAAACTTGAGTCTCCTGCATTGGCAGGCAGGCTCTTTACCACTGAGCCGCAAGGGAAGCCCTAACCGTCTGGACACACAGGAGGCCTGTGGCCATGACTGTGTGTCTGTGGCACTCCACCTTTATTCTAGGGCCAAGACATTCTGGTCTGTGCCACTAACTGCTCTTCTTGCAGGTGGCCCTGGACCTGGACAAGAAGTAACCCTTGCTGGATAAACCTTTGCTCAATAAAAGTGCTTAAAACCTGCAAATTCACTACTGTGTTCTAGAGCCACAGGGAAATGCCAGCTCCCTGCAGCTCAGTGGTTGATAACCTTTATTGTAGGTCTGCAGAATGCTGGGGATCTCTCCCTAGAAACATGCAGCATATATATATACACACAATTCTGTACATAATTTCTGAAGCTCAATCGTGTATTAAAAGTTAAGAATCCTTTATGCTGCTGCTGCTAAGTCACTTCAGTCGTGTCCGACTCTGTGTGACCCCATAGACGGCAGCCCACCAGGCTCCCCCATCCCTGGGATTCTCCAGGCAAGAATACTGGAGTGGGTTGCCATTTCCTTCTCCAATGCATGAAAGAGAAAAGTGAAAGTGAAGTCGCTCAGTCTGTCCGACTGTTAGCGACCCCATGGACTGCAGCCCACCAGGCTCCTCCGTCCATTGGATTTTCCAGGCAAGAGTACTGGGGTGGGGTGCCATTGCCTTCCCCGAAGAATCCTTTATAATATCTCATTAATTTAAATTCATGTTCTCTAGTATCCTGCAGACCCACCTCTAGCAAGCTAGTCTAAAGAAATATTAGCATTTGATGTGCAAGTATGTTATGTGTTAATAACAGCATTTTTTTATAAGAACAAAAGAAATAGCATATAGAAAGAGCTTAAATGGATGCTAGCAGGGAAATTGAAATGTTCATTCATTCATTCATAATGGAATACTACACAACTATTAAAAGGACTGAGGTAGAACTATAAGTACCAGTTGAAAATAGATCTGTGATATTCTTCTGTATAAAAAAAGCATGTTGAGGGAATTCCCTGGTGGTCCAGGGATTAGGACTTTCACTGGGACTGGGGGCAGTATCCAGGGTGTGTGAGTGTGTTTGTGTGTGGTTTGGGGATGGGGAGAAAGGGAGAGAAAAAGATTTGGGAGGAGTAAGAAGTCTATTTTGGACAGTATTTTGTAAAGTTTGTGTATTTTAAAAAATTTAAATTCAGTGGTAGGTGAATTTGCGGTAGCTTTCACTGTCACAATAGAAGTTCAGTCCTTGGTCAGGGAACTGAGATCCCTCAAGCCGAGCAGGGAGGACAAACAGACAAACAAATATAGAGTATCATCTTGTCTTTGTAAAGATTACTGCACATGTGTAAGTACAAATATGTGTATGTATATATATATAATATTTTTGGTTTCATAGACTATATTCTGGGAGTCTAAGCACCAAATTTATAGCAGCTATTTCTGTGGGGTGAGATTTACTGTTTTCCTGTATTCACTCCTGTGTTGTTTGAAGTTGTAAAAACGTGCAAGAATTATTTCTATAAGTTAAAAAAAAAAAAAAAAGATTAACAGCAACGAACAGAAACGAGTTATCTCTAGGGTGTGGAGTATGGTGGATGAACCTGCTTCCGTCTTGTCAGGCCCCCAGGCTGAGTAGTCATTTTCTATGGCACAGCTCCCATGGGAAGGTTCCAGATACCAGACGACCTGCTTCTGAGGTGTCAGTGCCACTGCAGAGCCCTCTGTGAAAAGGACAGGTCCCTTCATGCTCCATTAATTTATTCTTTGAAGTCATTTGTCCCTAGGGAGACCACTGAATTTAAATTTTTTCAAATATACAAACTTTACAAAATACTGTCCAAAATAGATTTCTCTCCCCTCCCCAATCTTTTTCTCTCCCTCTTTCCTCACCCTCCAACCTCTCTCTCTCTCTCTCTCTCACACACACACACACACACACATCCTGGATACTGCCCACAGTCTGAGGTTAAGTTACAGTGTTCTGATATCCTATTCCAGAGATACTATCCTAGGCATTCTTTTGGACAGAGAATTAAGATTTTTTTAAACTTAGAGATTGAACTGAATTCATGGTTTCCAGATTCTGGCTAGGCCTTAAGAAACACTTCTCACTAACTACCCCAGGGGTAGTCTTGCAAACGTGGCCTGGTATGTACAGACTCTGCCCTCTCCTTGGACTTTTGCCCATGCCAGGCCCGTTGCTGCCACCAATGACATTGCCAGGCTCTGACCATCTCCCCTTGGCCTCTGGCCATGCTTCCATCCCAACATTCCCTCAGGAACACTTGGGAGCACAGTGAAGGCAGTGTGTATTAGACTCTTGTGTAACACTCAACTTTTATTCTAAACAATCTTGGATTGCAAGGAGATCAAACCGGTCAATCCTAAAATAAATCACCTCTGAATATTCATTGGAAGGACTGATGCTGAAGCTGAAACTCCAGTACTTTGGCCACCTGATGCAAAGAGCTGACTCTTTAAAGAAGATCCTGATACTGGGAAAGATTGAAGGCAAAAAGAGAAGGAGGTGGCAGAGGATGAGATGATTAGATAGCATCCCCGACTCAGTGGACATGAATTTGAGCAAACTCTGGAAGACAGTGAAGGACAGGGAAGCCTGGCGTGCTGCAGCCTGTGGGGGTCACAAAGAGTCAGACATAACTTAGCGACTGAACAGCAACAAGCAGCCAAATCACCAAAGATAGTTTCTAATAGTATATGGACCCTGTGTAGGTTTTACTTTTGGGAGCTGAACATGGATACAGCTATCCCTTCCTCTTCACAGCCATTTTTTTAGGATATATATGTAACACATTAAAGATAATTTGGAGGAATAGGATGGAGAGTCCAGCAATAAACTCATACATCTGTGGTAAATTGATTTTTCAACAAAGGTACCAAGATCATTCAATGGGGAAAGAATAGTCTTTTCAAAAAACAGTGCAGGGACAGCTGGAGAGCCACATGCAAAAGAGTGAAATTGGGCCCCTACCTCACACCATATACAAAAAATTAAGTCAAAATAGATCAAAGGTATCAATATGTAAGAGCTAAATCTACACCACTCCTAAAAGAAAACATAGCAGTAAATCTACAGGGTCTTTAACCGGGCAACAGTTTCTTAGATATGACACCAAAAAGCCAAGCAACCAAAGTAAAAAATAGATAAATCAGACTTCATCAAAATTAAAATCTTTTCTGCATTAAAAGAAACTTGTGAAGTGAAATGACAACCCACAGAATGGGAGAAGATATTTACAAGTTATATATCTGACAAGAGTCTAGTATCCAGGATATACAAAGAACTCTTACAACTCAACAAGAAAGACAAGAAATCTAATTTTTAAGTGAGTGAAGAGTTTATATAGACATTTCTCCAAATGAAAATATGATCTAAATTATTAGTCGTTCAGTTCAGTTCGTCACTCAATCGTGTCCGACTCTTTGCGACCCCGTGAATTGCAGCATGCCAGGCCTCCCTGTCCATCACCATCTCCCGGAGTTCACTCAGACTCACGTCCATCGAGTCAGTGATGCCATCCAGCCATCTCATCCTCTGTTGTCCCCTTCTCCTCCTGCCCCCAATCCCTCCCAGCATCAGAGTCTTTTCCAATGAGTCAACACTTCGCATGAGGTGGCCAAAGTTCTGGAGTTTCAGCTTTAGCATCATTTCTTCCAAAGAAATCCCAGGGCTGATCTCCTTCAGAATGGACTGGTTGGATCGCCTTGCAGTCCAAAGGACTCTCAAGAGTCTTCTCCAACACCACAGTTCATTAGTTGTTAGAGAAATGCAAATCAAAACAGTGAGATACCAATTCACACTCACTAGCAAAGCTACAATAAAAGATGCAGATAATAACAAGTATTGAGAAGGAACTGGAGAAATTGGAACACTCCATTATGTGGAACATATATTACTGGTGAAATGTAAAATGGTGCAGATGCTATGGAAAACGTTTGGTAGCTTCTCAGAAAGTTGAGGGTAGAATGACCATGTGACTCAGCAATTCCACTCCTAGATATATACCCAAGAGAGCTGAAACATATGTTCACACAAAAACTTATACACACATGTTCATAGAAGTTTTTTCCTAACAGCCAAAAGGTGGAAACAAACCAAATGTATATCTATAATAAACAGAATGTGATATATCCATACAATGGAATATTATTTGACCATAAAAAAGAATGAAATACTGATACATGCTTCAGTGTGGACAAACCTTGATAACATTACGCTAAGTGAAAGAAGCTGGTCACAAAGGATCGCGTATTATTATTCAATTTATATTAAATGTTCATCATAGGAAAAATCTATAGATTCAGAAAGTAGATTAATGGTGTCCAGAGACAAAGGAAAAGGAAATGGAAATGATTTGCTAATAGATATGGGGCTTCTTTTGGGGATGATGGTTGCACAAGAAGTAGGGAGTGGTCAGCTGGAGTATCAGTGGACAGAAAGCTCCAAGAGTATATCCTAACTTAAACTTTCGGGAACCGCCCCATCATCTTTGATTGCTTGAGGCTCCTGTTTGGGCAAAATTGAAATTCATGGAATTCTGTCAATCTGTTAACTTCTCCCGGAGAGACAGTGGTTCACACACCCAGACTCGTAAACTTAAACAGCAAATAGGCAGAGGATATGAATCTACAAGAAAAAGAAATAGCAAATAGACATGTATTCGGATTTCCCAGGTGGTGCTCGTGGTGCTCGTAAAGAACCTGCCTGCCAGTGCAGGAGACAGAGATGCAGGTTCAATACCAGGGTCGGAAAGATCCCTTGGAGGAGGACATGGCAATCCACTCCAGTATTCTTGCCTGGAGAATCTCATGAACAGAGAAGGCTGATGGTTTACAGTCCATAGAGTTGCAAAGCAGTGGACACAACTGAAGCAACTTAACCTAGCCTAGCCTAACCTAGACATGTATTCAGCCTCACTCATAGTTAAAGAAATGCATCATACAGCAATGAGATTGGCAAACAAAAGTCTGATAACACCCAGTGTTCACAAGCTTATGGGCAAACAGGCACCCTTAAACACTATTCCTGGGAGTATAAACAGATTCAACTCTCCTGGAGGGCAATTTAGCAACGTCTGCAACATTTTGAATGCTTATTCTCAGTGACTTAGCAAGTCTACTGTAGAAATTTGCCCTCAGGATATACTGGCAAAATTATGCCAAAATCATGTACAAGTATGTTCACAGCCACACTGTCAGTAATAACAAAAAACTGGAATACACCTAGACATCCATCAACAAGGGACCAGTTAAATACATCCATGTAATGGGAAAGTATGCAATCTTAAAACATGAAATAGAACTGTATATGCTGATATGGAAGGATCTAAATGTGTTTTGTTTAAAAAAATAAACCAATGTGCACAGCCATGTGATCTCCTTTGTGTTAAATTGAAAAGTAGATCTACACAGACTTTTTCTTTCAGGAATGGTACATAAGAAATTGTGGTAACTTTTGGAGAGTGGTTTAGGGGTCAGCAGGAGGAAAGATAACTTTTATCTTTTATTTGATGCTTTTCTATACTATTTGTTTTTTTTTTTTTAATGTCATGTGAATGTAAGATTTAAAAATAAATAAGTATTTTAAAAGCAGACAAGGAACATGCAGGGATACATGAGAGAGAGAAGGATCCCTTAGGTGGGAGTTTATGGTTTTTCCTGACACAGGGAAAACTTGATTTCTTTGTATTGGTAAAAACATTGTGACCCATCATTGGGGGTTTTAGGAAGACCTCCAGGGCAGTAAGCTGGAGGGTGGAGGGAAGGTATGACCAGAGTCAGGGGGACTGGTCAAAAGTTTTTGCAAAAGAGTGGGGTTCAAATTGAGGAGGTGATGGTGGAGGTGGGAAAGACAGCTTCAAATAGGAGAGTTGTTAAAAAGGGAGGATGATAGTCTTTATTAAAAAATATTTATTTATTTGACTCTGTCAGGTCTTAGTTGCGGTGCTCAGTGTTCGTTGCATCTTGCGGGATCTTTTGTTCAGGCACCAGACACTCCAGTTGCTGGCTCATGGGCTTAGTTGCTCTGTGGCATGTGAAATCTTAGTTTTCCAACCAGGGATCTAACCCCTGTCCCCTGCATTGGCAGGCAGATTCTTAACCAGTGGACCATCAAGGATGTCCTTGGCTGATTTTTTTTAAGCTGATCCTTCACCAGTGCCAACTGCCTTGCTTTTGCCACATCTGCCCAGCAACATCCCAACCCTGGGTTTTCTGTTTATGGTCCGGAAAAGGCCACCCACCAGTGAGAACATGCCACTCCAGGATCATGGTCATAGCTCTGCTGGCTTCTTCCTGTACCACCCATCAATTTATTTCTGCCTATCCTTGGTTGGCTCTGGCTCTCATTCCCCAGTTATTCCAAATTTTCACCATGTTCACTTCTCACACTTTACTCCCACTGTCATCTGTGTGGCCTCTCTTGCCTTCCTACTTCAGGGAACAAACGAGGTGCTCAGGGTTGAGTGCCTTTAACATCTCAGCCCTCTCTCTTTAAGTGTATCTAAAATAAGATTTACCTTCTTTCCCAAGTATTCAGTCTTAGAGAATGATGTTCAGCTCCTGTTTAGTTCTTGAGTCCCTCCAGAACATTTCACTGACCATATTCCATCCCTGAGCCTCGGCTGCTTGCTCCTTCTTCTGTGTGCATGGCTGTAACAAACATTGTTTATTTCAGTATCATGACCTTTACCTTGCTGAAAAAAGTTATCTCACTCTGTCTCCTCCAATTAGCTTGATCCTGTTCATAATGCTCTTCCCCCTTGTGCTGTGCTCAGTTGCTCAGTCATTTCTGACTGTTCGCTACACTGTGGACTATAGCCCGCCAGACTCCTCTGTTCATGGGATTCTCCAGGCGAGAACGGTAGACTGGGTTGCCATTCCCTCCTCCAGGAGATCTTCCCAACCCAGGGATAGAACCCAAGTCTCTTGGGTCTCCTACAGTGGCAGGTGCACTCTTTACCACTAGTGCAACCTGAGAAGCCTGATTCTTTCCCCCTTAACATTGTATTAATATATAACATCCAAACAGAAAAACGCACATGTTCTAAATGTATACAGGCAGTCAGTCCCCAGGTGAAGAAACCAAGCATTATAGCAACCAAAGCATTCCTTGTGTTCTTTTACATGCTCCATCTCCCTCCTCAGGGGAGCCACTGTATAGTCTTTACTTGTGAATTTTTTTTTAATTTTTATTTAGCTGTGCTGGGTCTTCCCTGGTTGGGGATCAAACCTGAGTCTCCTGCATTGGCAGGCAGATTCTTTACCACTGAGCCACCAGGTAACCCCGCTATCCAGTCTTTAAACAGAATAGATTAGCTTCATTTCTGAAAATTTTGAAATAGACCTGAAATAATACGTACTGTTTTGTATCTGGCTTTTTTGATCATCACATCCATGAGAGTCATCCATATCGTTGCATGCAGTTCATTTCCACTGCCCAATAATATTCTATTGTGTGACTAGACCACAATTTATTGATCCATTCAAGTGCCCTATTTGGGGTACTTGCAAACAGCAGGCACTGTGTTTTATTTATCTCTGCATCTCCAGCATTTCATGCATGCTTAGTATAATGGTTTGTGTGTGAGCAGGTTAGAGAGCTCAAGGAGTACTTTTCCACTGTGTTCTTGGGTGGTCAGATGATAATATCTGATATATGAGAGTCAAGCCTGGGTACCAAGTTTAAAATGTTTTACAGGCCCATTGATAGGTCTCATTGTCTATTGAGGACAACCATGGTGGTTGTCTGGAAGCCACACAGTGGCAGCCAACAAAGATGTTTATTATGGAAACGAGAACAAAGACAATCAGACATGGACCTGGTTGCCTTTAAAGACAGAACTGGGCCAATGGCTAAATATTTGAGAGAGGCAGCTTTCTGCTCAATAATAATCATGATATTGGCTCATATTTAGAAAGCACTTATCATATACCAGACCCTGGCGTGTGCTGAGGGCTTGGTATCCATGAGTTCAATATAACAATGGCTTTTTATTTTTTAATAGATATTTATTTATTTGGGTGCACCAGGTCTTAGTTGTGACACACAGGATCTTTAATTCTCTTTACGGCATGCAGGATCTTTTCATTGCAGCATGCAAACACTTACTTCCAGCCCGTGGGATCTAGTTCTCCCGACCAGAGAGCAAACCTGGGCCCTCAGCATTGGGAGTGTGGAGTCTTAGCCACTGGACCACCTGGGAAGGTCCCCAAAATGGCTTTTTATAGGATAAGACTTGAGCACGAGCTGCTTGATGAAACCATGATGATTTCATGGTTTCAGACACCAGGGATCATGAGGCCTGGGAAGTTATATTTACAGGCTCACAGTTTTAGTGAAAAGCTGTCCTCTGCTTGTCTCCTTGCCTTGCCCCCTTCCTTATTCCGAGAACCGTCTTCTTTCTTGAGACTTGCCTCCTACAGCCCTTCTGTGGGTCCCCTCACAGCAAACAAATTATTAGGTGTTTCCACCAAGAGCTTCCTTCCACTCCAAGCCCACCTGGCCTGGCCAGGGCCCTCTCCTTTCCACCCCCAGGATGTCTCTCCTTCCAGTGACTCAGAACTCTCACCTGCATGGATGGTGACTCTGGCCAGGGCCGTGGCCACCTCACGCCTGACCCTTCAGGCAGCCAAAGGTCATTCTGACTTACCCTAAAGTTTGTTTGAGTCCGAAAGAGTGAGGTAGGAGCAGTGAAATTTAGAAAGTATCTGGGAAAAAAAAAAAAAAAAGCTACAGAAACCCTTTTTCCAGTTTAGGTCTCTGAAAGAAGAAAAGTCCAGACAAATAAATCTGGGAGGCTGAATGCAAAAGGTGTTTGTCAGGAGAAGAAAAATACTGCCATCCTCCCAGGCCGTGGGATTGGCCCTGGGACAAGATGCTTTATCTCAGCATTGGCACCTGAGGCCCAAGGCCTGGCTGGAGCAGCAGAGTCACCAAAAAGACGGTGACCTGAGCTAGACAAGCAGGCCTTGTGGAGGGCTGCGGGCTCAAGTCGCCAGCCCTTTGTGCCCTCCCTCTCTATTCCTATCCTGTTCTCTGCCCCAGCACCCTGCTGTCTTCTCCCTCCTGTTTCTACGAAGTGCTCTATTCTTTGCTTTTCTCAGAAGGGATCTCGCGGGGGGTCCAAGAGTTAGGAAGCTGTACAGCCTATGGGCAGATCCCCGGAGGCCCCGCCCTCCCCCGTGTCCACGGCCATAATTCACATCTTCTATTTCTTCTCTTCTGCCAGACAAAGCTGAGCACACACTAACAGTGTGAACACGATAAATATCAGCAGCTCTGACCTTTCTCTCTTGGGTCCTGGAGTCACCCTGACTCCCAGGCTCGACTCGCCTGTGCTTAAAGTGGATTAGCACTTCCACTAGGCTGCGGGGCCCAGCACTTGGGCTTGATGGGAATCAAAACAGAGATTACCTTATTTGACTTAAAAAAAAAAAAAAAAAAAATTTCCATTTGAAAGATAGAATCCCCCAGAGAAGCACACTGGGGCTTACACGTATACAATTTTAAATTGGATTTTAAAAATAGTTTGCCAGCTGTTTGCTAGGTCGGGCCTTAGGTCTTGTCCTTGATTGATGTTGGGGCCATTTGGGAAATGAGGCCAAGAGGGGACAGAGAGACTGACAAGGCAGCAGGATCCCGGATGCCTGAGGCTGTTCCCAGGAGCCCTGGCAGTTGTTGCCATGGACCTTTGGAAAGCCTTGGAGCCCTGGCACCAAAGTCTATTTCTCGCCCAGAGAGACTGAAGGAGCTTGGATCACCTCCCCCAGACCTCATCTCATCCCTGCACTGCTGCTTCTAGGCCAAGGGCTGAAAGAGGACTGCTCAGCTGGAAGGGTCTTTCACATTTTTTGTGGCTAAATACTTATTTTAGCTCCTTGTGTCACCTTCAAATGATACATACATGGGCCCTGCTCAGAACACTCATCCCCCTGTGCTTTTTTCCTGCTGGCTGCTTTACCTCTCTCAGGCCTCACCCAGGATGTCACTTTCTGAGGGCCAGCAGAGGGCCAGCATGTTGGGGTTTAAATCCTGGCTGAGGGGACTTCCCTGGTGGTCCAGTGGATAAAAATCCATCTTGCAATGTAGGTGACTTAGGTTACATCCTTGGTCAGGGAACAAAGATCCCACACTTAAATTCCCCCCACCCAACACAACCAAAAACAAATAAAATAGCATTGCATTAAAGAGTAAATAAATCACATATTAAAAAAAAATATCCTGGCTCAGCACTTCCTAGCTGTGTGACCTTGGGCTGGTCACCTAACCTCTCTGTGCTTCGGTTCCCTCATCTGTAAGTGAAATGGGGATAGTAATAGCATCTTCCTTACTAGGATTGTTGAGAGGACTCAGTGAATTCATATACGGGGATAGAAAATCTAAAGTGTCTGTCTGTTTACAATAACCAAGACATGGAAGGAACCTAAATGTCCATTGACAGAGGAATGGTTAAATAAGGTGTGGTAAATATATACAATGGAATATTATTCAGTCATTAAAAAGAATGAAATAATGCCATTTGCAGCAACATGCACGGACCTAAAGAGCATCATGCTGAGTGAAGTCAGACACAGAAGGAGAAATACCATATGACATCCCTTATATATGGAATTTAAAAAGAAATTATACAAATGAACTTGAATTCTCAAAAGAGAAAGAGACTCACAGACTTATAAAATGAACTTACGGTTGCCAGGGGGCAAGGGATAATTAGGGAGTTTGGGATGGTCATATACACACTGCTGTATATAAAATGGATAACCAACAGTGGACCTATTGTATAGCACATGGAACTTTACTCAGTGTAATGTGGCAGCCTGGATGGGAGGGGAGTTTAGGGGAGAATGGATACATGTAAATGTATGGCTGAGTCCCTTTGCTGTTCACCTGAATCAGCTATATCCCAATATAAAACAAAAAGTTCAAAAGAAAAAAATATGCAAAATGCGTGGAACATAGCCTAGCACACAGTTCAGTTCAGTTCAGTCCAGTCGCTCAGTCGTGTCCAGCTCTTTGCAGCCCCATGAATCGCAGCACGTCAGGCCTCCCTGTCCATCACTAACCCCCGGAGTTCACCCAAACTGATGTCCACTGAATCGGTGATACCATCCAACCATCTTATCCTCTGTCATCCCTTTCTCCTCCTGCCCCCAATCCCTGCCAGCATCAGTGTCTTTTCCAATGAGTCAAGTCTTCTCATGAGGTGGCCAAAGTATTGGAGTTTCAGCTTCAGCATCATTCCCTCCAAAGAAATCCCAGGGCTGATCTCCTTCAGAATGGACTGGTTGGATCTCCTTGCAGTCCAAGGGACTCTCAAGACTCTTCTCCAACACCACAGTTCAAAGCATCAATTCTTCGGCGCTCAGCTTTCTTCACAGTCCAACTCTCACATCCATACGTGACCACAGGAAAAACCATAGCCTTGACTAGACGGACCTTAGTCGGCAAAGTAATATCTCTGCTTTTGAATATGTTATCTAGGTTGGTCATAACTTTCCTTAGCATCTGCTTTTATTAACCTCCAAAGCACATCTCCCCAGGCTCAGTTGCCTGCTGCTGCCATGTTCCCCTCTCCACCCCTGCTCCTCACTTCCTGCGTAGGTGTAGCACCTGGCCTCGGTTATCGCTATTGCTTAATTAAGTAACTGTCTTCTCCCGGAGGGCAGGAAGCATGTCTTTCACTGGCCAGTCCTTATAACCTAAACCCATCCAGCTTATGGCATATTTAAGAAATGTAGTGTGGTTTTGTTTTTGAGTTATTCTTTAGCTCCTTTAAAAAAAAAAAAAAGACTTTCACAATTTCAACTCTCAATCATTTCTATTTCCTTGTATTTCGACAATAACAATTTTATCCATACATGAGGTTGCTTTTCACGATTCATTGTACTGTCTACCTCTTATCAAACTAGCTGGTTTATACTCTCATGCAAAAAATCTTCTTACCATAGGCTTCACTATCTTCATTATTATTTTCTTTAAAAAAATTTAAAAATGTGAACCTCGCTGGTGGTGCACTGGATAAGAATCCACCTGCCAGTGCAGGGGATACAGGTTCGATCCCTGATCCAGGAAGATCCCACATGCAGTGAAACAACTAAGGCTGTGACCCACAACTTCTGAGGCTGTGCTCTAGAGCCCATGAGCCACAGCTGCTTAGGCTGTGTGCTACAACTACTGAAGCCTGGACACCTAGGGCTTGTTCTCCGAAACAAGAAAAGCTACTGCTAGAACCCCACACACTTCAAGGAAGAGTAGTCTCCACTTGCGGCAACTAAAAAGAGCTCTCTAAAGAAGCAATGAAGACCCAGTGCAACCAAAAAAAAAGAAAAAGAAATTAATACAATTTTAAAAGGTTACTTTCCATTTGCAGCTTATTACGAAGTCTCGGTTGTATTCCCCACATTATACAATACATCCTCAGCCTGTCTTACACTCAGTAGTTCATGCCTCCCACTACCCCCCAAGAAATGTTTTTGACCACAATACTAAATGAAGAACAAAAAAGAACAAATGCTAAAAGGCAAATGGGATCCAGAAGACAGAGCAACTTGGGGCTCCTGGGTCATTTTTCTCCATCTTCATTTGCTCTGTATATGTACTTGGCCTTTTCATTTTGTTTGTCTGACTGTTAAACAAAGAAAGAGCTGATGAGTTGTGAGTTCTGGAAGTATAAGGGTAAGGCTTTATAATCACGTCTTTGCCAGGAGACTTCTGCCCCATCTTGTTTTCCAAAATCTAATTAAATATTAAACGCATATAAAAGAACAGATCATATGAGAAAACAGAAAAAATTAAGACCCAACTACCTACAACTCAGCTTAAGATAGAACTTACAACCTGTACCACTGAAGCCCCTTTGTTGTACTTCTTCCAATCCCCAGCCCCCTGCTAAATTTTTGTTACTTATTCTCTTGCAAGTCTTCATAATTTTACCCTAAAATATCCATCCCTAAACAGTATACTGGTCTTGCATGCTTCTAAACTTTATATAAAATAAATCATATGGTATGTATTCTTTTTTTAATTTTTTAAAATAACTTTATTTATTTTGGGCTGTGCTGGGTCTCTGTTGCTGCACAGGTTTTTCTCTAGTTGTGGTGAGCAGTGGATACTCTCTAGCTGTGGTGCTCAGGTTCCTCATTGCAGTGACTTCTCTTGTTACTGAGCACGGGCTCTAGGGCATGTAGGCTTCAGTAGTTGAGGCTCCTGGGCTCTAGAGCACAGGCTCAGCAGCTATGGCGCACAGACTTAGTTGCTCCATGGCAAGTGGGATCTTCCCAGACCAGGGATCGAACCTGTGTCTCCTGCACTGACAGGTGAATTCTTTATCACGGAGCCACCAGGGAAGTCCCACAGTGTGTATTTTTTGATTTGCTTGTCTCACCACTCAGAGTGATATTTGTGATGTTCCTTGAGTCTGAGTGAACTCCGGGAGTTGGTGATGGACAGGGAGGCCTGGCGTGCTACAGTTCATGGGGTTGCAAAGAGTCAGATACAACTGAGCGACTGAACTGACTGAACTGAACTGACTTTCTGCTGTGGTCTGTAGTTTGTATAATATTCTGCTACATGAATACTCTGCCATGTTGGTTTTTTTCCCTCCGTTTGACTCTCAACGGATCTTTGGATTATGTGCGACTTTTTTTTTGCTATCGCCAGCAGCCAGCAGTGTTGCTCTGAACGTTCTTGCATGTGACTGCTGGGGCCCATGGTCAAGAGTTTCTCTAGGGTTATTTCTAGGACTTAAGGTTTACACATTTTCAACATGTCTAGATAATGCTAAATTGATTTTCCAGAGGGATTCCAGCTTCCCATATGGTCCCAAGCCTCAGTCCCTGTTCTGTTCATCCTCAAGTTCTAGCAGACCTAATGAAAAAGAGCTTTGCAACAGGGCCAGAGAGAAGCCTGTCAGCTTGTACTGCAGTGACCTCTACTTCTGGGCATAGGAGGTGACAGGCTGGCCTGGGCAACCTGGGAAATCTCCCCTGGTGGCTTAGCTGGAGTCTCTGGCTCACAAGCATCACTCAGAGAGCCACACAGCGAGGAGCAAACTCTGTTGACCCAAAGCCAAAAAGGCCAATGAAAACCAAACAAATATTTGGATTCAACATTCTGCCATACCCATTTCTTCTCAAGATAACAAAAACTTTAATACTTCTTCGATTAAGTAGAATTGGTACCCCCCCAAAAAAAAAACTGCATTAATTTCCTTGTTACAGGTTACCTTTAAATTTACTAGTTTTAAAATCCCAAAATGTCGTGAATGTAGTAGGCTTTCCACAAATATGGACTTTTATTTGGGGTATTTGCCGTGTCAGTCAACAGGATTAATCAGGCATGTAGCTACCAAAGCCAAAAAGAGAAAGATTTCTCTTTTTGATTATTTTTGTTGCCCTTTGATTATTTTTTGTCCTTATAATAATACTTTTTTAAAAGAGAACTTCCCTAGTGGTGCAGTGGATAAGAATCCACCTGCCAATGGAGGGGACACAGGTTCGATCCCTGGTCTGGGAAGATTCCATGTGTTATGGAGCAACTAAAGCCCACATGCCACAGATACTGAGGCTGTGCCCTAGAGCCTAAGAGCCACAACTACGAGAGCCCACATACACCTGAGCCTGTGCTCTGCAGCAAGAGAAGCCACTGCAATGAGAAGCCGGAGCACTGCAGCTGGAGAAAAGCCCATGGGCCGCAACGAAGACCCAGCCCAGCCAAAAAATAAGTAACGTTTATAGCATAAAGAAAGATGCAACAGTGCTACCTGATGAGTCCCTAGGGCCTGTCGGGAGTTTCTCCTGGAAACCCTTTCCTGTTTGGCCGCTGTCAGCGCAGTCCGGTGCCCTGGCCCAGTTTCTCCGTCTGGGAAGAAGTTCAGAGCTCTTTGGTTGCTCATGTCTCCTTTGGAAAAGGCACATTGATCCTTCAAGAAAATGATCTTTGGGGAAATTTGTAGGCAAAATCTGTCGTTAAAAGGCTATGTAAGTAAACCAGTACTGTGTGTAAAGCTAGTTACACCTGACTTGGGCTGCCTGGTCTCTTTGACTCACTAACGCCTTCTTTTTCTCCCATCGCATGTGGTCACAAACTCTTGTGGCCCAAGACCAAGTGTCTTGGACAGCGTTGCTCCTCGGCCTCCCACCGCTGTGCTGGGCCTTTTTACCTCGTGCCTGAACCGCAGGAGACTGAAGTCATCTCTCTGCTTGAGTTCCTCCTCATTGTAACACCCCACTGCCAGCCAAATTAAGCTTTAAAAAATGAAAACCAAACAACAGTGACGAAACCCATTCACAGCTAACTGTTCTCCCCTTGATTTGTCGCTTTCAGCTCCCAAACTCCTTGGCTTCGATGGAGTCAAATCCCGAAGTTTTAGCCAAAGGCTCTCTCCAAACTCATGACCATCTCTGGTGAAGCCTGCACAAACATACCCCAAATGCAACACACCTTCGGGGTTCAGGGTCCCTGAAACCAGCTATAGACCGGGGGTTCCAAGCCCCTTCTCCACGACGGGACCCTGACGACTCAGAGTTGTTGTTCCCTCTGCCTCTTCTCTTCTCCAGTGTATCCCACGTGCCAAATTTGTTGGACACAGCCAGCCCATGTTGACCTCTGCATCTTCTCCTGGGGCTTCTCCCCACCCAGAACCCATTCCTCGGCTTGGGTCTCTCAGGTCCCACCCGTCCTTTGGAGGCTCCACCTCAAAAGCAAACCGATATATTTCTCTCAGTGACTCAAATAGCCTAGGAAAGATAAATAAGCAACTTGGACCCGAGACAAAAGATTGTTGGCTACTGAGAGAAGCAGTCCAGGAGCTTCAGAATCTAAGCTAAGCCAAGCCTCGGGGTGGGGGATGGAGTGGGGGCATAGGGTGGGGAATTGTGAAAAATGTTTTACTGCTGAGCTTGGTCTGCAAAGTGAGTTGGTAATAAGGGAAAGCTGATCACAAAACCCCCCAAAAGTGCTAAATTGAGTGGTCATCTCTGAAATAACCAATAGGTTAACTGTGGGCTTCCCTGGTGGCTCAGATGGTAAAGAATCTGCCTGCAATGCAGGAGACCAGGGTTCAAGCCTTGGGTTGGAAAGATCCCCTGGAGGAGGGAATGGCAACTCACTCCAGTATTCTTGACTGGGAAATCCCATAGACAGAGGAGCATGGGGTTGCAAAGAGTTGGACACAACTGAGTGACTGAGCATGCAATTTTGTGTAGGCACAATGTGGAGTTTGTTTTCTGGCTTCACCAAGTGGTATGTGGAACTTCCCTGACAGGTATTGAACCTAGGCCTCCTGTAGTGGAAGCCTGGAGTCTGAACCACTGGACCACCAGGAAAGTCTCTGCCTGTTGTTTTAACACACACACACACACACACACACACACATTTGGTCACTGGAGTGTGACAAGTGGGGAAAATGTGGTTGAAATCCACAAGGCCTCAAGCAAAGAACCCTGTTTGATTTGGGATCTACAGGGCTGTGACAGTCACCTCACAGTAGTATAAGCTTCCCATTTGGAAGGGTAAATAAACCTCATTTAAAGGGAAAGCAAATATTCTGGGAGGGGTCTGTCTTGGCCAAAGGTAGAACCACCTATACTAATTCATGGGTTATATTGCGAATATTGAAAAGTGAAAGTGTTAGACGCTCAGTCGTGTCCAATTCCTTGTGACCCCATGGACTGTAGCCCACCAGGCTCTTCTGTCCATGAAATACTCCAAACAAGAATACTGAAGTGGGTCGCCTTTTCCTTCTCCAGGGGATCTTCCCCACCCAGGGATCAAACCCCAGAAAAAGAATCTCTTGCATTGCAGACAGATTCTTTACCATCTGAGCCACCAGGGAGCCCCACTGCAACTACTGAAGTTTCTTTAAGAGAGTGAAAACAAAAAAAATCTCTCTCTCTTTTTTTTTTTTTCTGTAGCCTTTTCATCACTTCATCCTGCCCATCTGTGCAAAACGCATCTTTCTAAACAATCTGCTTTCACCTTGGAACCCTGCTGAAAACTGTGTGGTGGTTTTCTGTTTTCTATTGCCTAAATGTAAACATTATCAAGCCCCGCCGGACGCCCCAGCAATCTGGCCCTTCCTACCTCCTAAAGCTGTCTCCCCCTCCCCACAGCCACCCTTCTCCCTCCTGGGTGCCCCTGCTTAGCGGCTGCACCCAGCTCCCCTGGAGGCCCAGCTCTTCCTTGCTGCCTGATGGAGGTGTCCCCATGCATGGTGAGCTTGGAGCTTCCTGTGAGGCACCCAACATGGCTATTATAACCCCCTAAACGATTTTCTGTGGGTTAAACTTAGCTCCCTGGTTAAAGGGTAAAGTCCTCCAGGGCAAGGACTGGTCTTTTCCGCCTGTGAACCCAACTCCTGTGTCTGGACTGCTGCCAGCCCAGGGTGGCTCTTTCATGCTAGGTAGTCAGAACATCTGGCCCTCATCTGTCTTGCCCCCTAACTTCTCCCAAGACCTCAGTGGTAAAGAATCCGCCTGCAATGCAGGAGATGCAGGAGATGCTGGTTCGATCCCTGGGTCAGGAAGATCCCCTGGAGGAGGGGCATAGCAGCCCACTCCAGTATTTTTGCCTGGAGAATCCTATGGACAGAGGAGCCCTTTGGGCTGCAGTCTGTGGGGTGGCAGAGTCAGATACAACTGAAGCGACTGAGCACAAGACCTACTCACATCACATCAGGGTGACTCTCACTGCCCCCTCTTAATCAGATGGTGAATAATTAGAGATGACGAATTTAAAGAAGCCTTGGGGGATTATTTGCCAAGAGCTCAATTTCATTTACAAGGGATTTTCACTGTCATCTCGTACATAAGTAAGGCAGACAACCCCTACTTAAAAGACCTGATGAAAACAGAGGGATTAAATGCTGTTTAAGGTCACACGTATAGGGTGTGTCAGAAGTGGCATTTAAAGTCAGGACATGTTTTACAAAGCAAACATGGCCTCACAGTCTTCAAAAACAAACTGATTACCAGAGGGGAAAGGTGAGGGGGAGGGATAAATTAGGAGTTTGGGATTCACATACATACACTACTGTATATAAAATAGAAGGACTTCTCTGGAGGTCTAGGGGTTGAGACTTCACCTTCCAGTGTGGAAGGGAATGGTGGTGTTGGGTGGGTACGGGTTCGATTCCTGCTCCTGGAGCTAGGATCCCATGAGCCTTGGGACCAAGAAACCAAAACAGAAAACAGAAGCAATATTGTAACAAATTCAATGAAAGACTTTTAAAGAAATGATCCACATCAAAAAATAATAGTCAACAAGGACCTATTGTATAGCACAGGGAACTTTACTCAATATTCTGTAATAACCTATATGGGAAAAGAATCTGAAAAAGAATATATACATGTATGTATATATATATATATCTAAATTATTTTGCTATACACCTGAAACTAACACAGCCTTGTAAATCAATTATATTCCAATATAAAATGAAATTTTGTAAAGCTTACAAAAAAAAAAAAAGTCAGGACATGTCTGACAACTAGAGAAAAGCCTGAGCAACAAAGACCCAATTCAGCCAAAAATACAGAAATAAAAAAAATTTTTAAGCTAGCATGTTATTTTTAGGCATTCCTGGAATCATGAAACTTAACATATTTATTTTTAAGACATGTTAAGTGCTTTACATCTCAGTTCAGTTCAGTTCATACTATAAACTTAATGAAAACTCTGGAATGAGTGTGTAAGAACTGGCTTGTTCATCTCCATTATAAAGGTGAGAAAACCAAGGCCTCAGCTGGTATGATCAGGGCCACCCAGCTCATTCATGGCTTCATCAGTCAGGGTTTTGGCAGGAGGACAGAGGACACACTCTAACCGGATCATTTCAGCAGAATTCAGTCAAGGAACTCTTTACAGAAGTGGGGAAGCTGCAAGGGACAGTGTGGAGTTTGGGGGAGCAACCTGGGCCTGCAAAAGAGAGAGGAGGATGCAGTTACCAGAACCTGTAGAGAGACACCTGCAGGAGAAGGAGACTACAGCCTGTGGAGACCCAGGAAGGGGTTGGGGAACTCACACCCAACCTCCCTCTCCTCCTAGAGATCCCCTTTCCTTAGGCCAGAGCACAGGGAGCCTGTGGAGGTCTGTACAGATAAGTCTCCAGGGGCACAGAGCAAAGCAGAGTTGAGCAGGCTGTGGCTCTGGGGTGAGTTAAGTAAGTCGGAGATAACCAGCACCGAGATGAAAACCATGGTTAAGCTTCAGACTTCTTGTCTTCTATTCCTTCCTATGCGCTTTCCATTTTACTGTGGCTCAGACACACTGGGTCTTAGCAGAGAAATTCAGAGACGATCCCTCCAGAGACCACCCTTAGACCCACAACATCCCTCAGCCTTAGACTTGGAGCTTGTTTCCTAAAAACTTCACTGTGAGTATTGGCCTCTACACAAGGGCACACAATCCAATGGGACCTCCTCGTCAGATGGAGTCAGGCAGCTGGTATGCAGGCCTGGCCAAGATGGCGGAGCTGGCAGGTGGAGAAAGCTCATGCTGAAGTCATCACTGGTTCTTGGCCATCACATCTGGGCAGAGATGCCCCAGAGCCTTTAATGCAGCTGCACTGGGCATTAGCCACAAGGCTAGAAAAGTTTCAACAAGCAAAGAGTCTACTGTCTTTTGCATCTGGCAATTAAAATATCTTGAAAGAAAGATTTCATCTCATAGCATGTTATGGACTCATTGTCCATAATAATGTAATTGGCACTTGGTTACTCTGGCTTTATTTTTATGTAATGTCCCTGGCATGAAACTCTAGGTTTTATGAAGAGGAATTATCTTGGGGTGTTGGAGCAGTCTACTCGGGATGAGTTCTTTATTCACCTTTATCCTTGGTTTGACGGGGGTGAAAGCCATAAAAGAATTTAATGGCAGTGACCGCTTCCAAACCCAGGAGCTATGAGAGCAGTGTAATGAGAAATGCAAAACCCAGTGTTCTCACAGAACACAAACTCAGCCACAAGTCATGGAGAAAGAATTCTCAGTTCCTGTCCTAACAGAATTGTTTCCAGAGAAATGAATTAATGGTCACATGCAGCCCTATGGTCTGAGTGATCACGTTCCCCATAGAAGTATAACTGCTAGAGTCTTCAGTGACTTTGCTGAGTTCAGTAAAGCCAGGTCACTCCTCCTGCCCTCACCCAAATAAGACCCTCTGCTCTGTGTATTGCCCCTCAGAGCTGAGCAAAGTTTTCCCCAGCTCCACTATTAACAGCCTCCCGAGTACCATTGCTGCTAGTACCTAGTACCAGGGCTTCCCTGGTGGCTCAGACGGTAAAGAATCCTCCTGCAATGCGGGAGACTGGGTTCAATCCCTGGGTGAGGAAGATCCCTTGGAGGAGGGCATGGCAACCCACTCCAGTATTCTTGCCTGAAGAATTCCATGGACAGAGGAGTCTGGCGAACTACAGCCCATGGGATCACAAAGAGTCGGACATGACTGGGTGACTCCCACAATACTAGTACCATTGGAATTGGCTGAAGAGACACAGAATAAAACAATGGATTCTCGTGATAGTGGCTCTGTCACAGTGGCCTCCTGACAATTTCTGCCTCTGGGCTTTTGCACTTGCTGATCCTTCTCTTTGGACCACTCTTATCCCAGTTTTCTGCATGGGATGAGTAGATACCCAGAAGTGTAATTGCTGGATCAAATGATAATTCTATGCTTAATTTTTTGAGGCGCTACCATACTGTTTTTCCATAGCAGCTGCAGTTTTACATTCTCACCAGCCTGCTGGTCTTCCCAGGTGGCTCTAGTGGTAAAGAACCCACCTGTCACTTCAGTAGATGCAAGAGATTTGGGTTCGATCCCTGGATCGGGAAGGTCCCCTGGAGAAGGAAATGGCAATCCACTCCAGGACTATTGCCTGGAAAATCCCATGGACAGAAGAGCCTAGTAGGCTACAGTCCATGGGGTCGCAAAGAGTCGGACACGACTGAGCGACTAAACTTAAACTTCCAGTGTTCTTGCCTGAAAAATCTCATGGACAGAGGAGTCTGGTGGGCCCACAGTCCATGGTGTTGTAAAGAGCTGAACATGACTGAACACACACACACACATCAGTTGGTTAGGACTAACTTTGATAATACTTATATATCTTATGTAGTGTCTCTACTCTTACTTGAATATAAATTTCACAAGAGGAGAGATTTGCTTCCCAAATACCTAAAACCTTACTTGGCACCAGTAGTTGGTGATTAGCAAGGATTTGTTAAATGAATGCAACTGTCTCGGTGCCTCTGACCTCATTTGCATCATCCTGAACCTCTTAATGCCAGCTTCAGGCCAACGGAAACTTTCTCAGCCCACTTTGTCAGAGGCTCCTTCCTCTTTGGCATGTGCTTCTTGCAATGCTTCTTCTTTTCTGCTTGGTATTCCGGTTATCTGTGAACTTGCCCCATCTCTCTCTCTCTCTGAATCTTAAGCTCCTCAGTGTTAAGAGCCCAGTTTGTTCATTGTCACCCTTTTGCCATGTTTCTGGGCTGGGGTATATTTAGGCTTAACCCACACTTGTCAGAGGAATGTTACAAACACCTGAGCAACACTGTAGGGGCTGGACTTGTGCACTCCAGAGCTCTCTAAAACCAGTTCCTCCAGGAGTCCTAGGCTGTATGGCCTCTGCACGTGCCTCATTCTGAGTCTGGTCTTCCTGGGTCTGATGAGGGGATTGGACAAATGATCTCTTGGGCTCCCCTTATATTAGGTGTGCTGTGGGGCCACCCCCCTGACAGAAAGAGCATGGTCCTAGGGACTTCCCTGGTGGTCCAGTGGTTAGCACCCTGTGCTTCCACTCCAGGGGACACGGGTTCAATCCCTGGTCTGAGAACTAAGATCTAGCAGGTGGAATGGGGCTGCACCCCCCACTCCTCCCACCAAAAAAACACCAGAAAAGACATGGTCTTCATATTTGAGAGCCCACAGTATGATATGAATAAAATACGCACGTCAAAAAAAGTTAAGGAATCAGAGGAAACCTGTGCCCAGAGCCCTCCACAAGGAGGGTATACCCTGCCTCTCCCTCCCCCAGTCGCACCCCCTGCTGCTTAGGGCTTCAGAGCACAAAACACCAGGAAACTCAAGAATACATTTCTTCTTCTGGGGGAGAGAAAAAAAAAAAAAATCTCTACAGCTCACGTGATTTCGTGGGTAATTTTAAACTGTTTATTTTTCTGTCCCATCCTCAGGGGATAAACATCTGTAGGCAAAACTTGGACTTTGGTTCCCCCACCCCCCGCCACTTCGCTTGGCTATTTGTGTATAAATATGACTTGAGTGAAATCTCAGGAACTGCCAACCCTGCTTACCCTGCTCCCATCCTCTCTTCTTTCCTAAGAAAGCCTTAAAGAATTTGCACCCAAGAGTAGAATGTTTCAATGACATTTAAAGCCCTCCATGTACTTAAAAAAAAAAATAACAAAAAACCTCTTTTCAAATGCACAAGCAACACACTCACAAAATTTACAGATTGTTAAACAAATCACTCATAATTCAACAACCCTGACAAAATACTTTTTATTTTTTACTGATCTCCTTCCAGGTTTACCTTTATGAGTACATAGTTTATACTGTGGTCCTCAGACAATAACATAATCTTGTATTCTATATTTTCTTCTTAACATCTAAAACGAATACACACTTCCACAAATGTATTCTTCTTAAGGGCTTCCCTGGTGTCTCAGTAGTAAAGAATCCACCTGCCAGTGCAATTTCGATCCCTGGGTTGGAAAGATCCTCTGGAGGAGAAAATGGTAACCTGCTCCAATATTCTTGCCTGGGAAATCCCATGGACAGAAGAGCCTGGCAGGCTACAGTCCACAGGGTAACAAAGGTGTCGGACACAACTTAGCAACTAAAGAACAACAACGTTCTTCTTAAATATCATCACTGGGTAAATCCAGGTCAGATTGATAGCAGAGTGAGTGGGTACCGAGCTGTATAGGACACTGAAAAATAGAAATTGTTCTTGCCCTCAGGACTTCCCTGGCAGTCCAGTGGTTAAGACTGTGCTTCCAGTGCAGGGGGCATAGGTTTAAACCCTGGTTGAGGAACTAAGATTCCCACATACCTTGAGGCCAAGAAAAAAAAAAGGAACTTGTCCTTGCCCTCAAGGAGTTTACAGTCTCAGGGAAAAATAAGACATACATACAGGAAACAGCTGGTAATTACGTGGAAAGATGTGTGTATGTACAGATGACGATGCCCTCATGAAAAGCGGGTATTCTGGGTGGTAGAGAGTTTATCAAGAGTTGGGGAACTGAGAGGAGTCTGTCTCCCCTTGAAGGTGAGGGGGTGATGTGATGAGCTGTGCTGAAGAGGCAGAGAGAAGGGAGGGGAGAGACAGCTCGGATGTGGATGAATGCACAAAGGCGCTGAATACAGGAGACATACAATTAGTTTGGGAGCCACTGGGGCAATTAACCCAGCAGGTAGAGAAGGTGACTTTGTCAGGGAGTGGTAGGACCAAAGACACAAAGGCGCTGAGAATGAGGAAGAGAGTTGGAGTTTCCCAGAAGGGGGACAGAACACAAAGCTAACATGACTTGGACGCCAGAGAGGACTACGGGAGAATGAGTGCTGTCGTCTCACTGGTCTCTCAGAGGTGCGAGGGGTTGCTGCTGGTTGTTTTTGAGATAAAGGACATCTATCTAAATGTAGCCAGTAGCTCTGGGAAGACTTAAGATACTGGGAGCAGGAAGTTGCAAGGAAGATGGCACCAGGCCTTGGCGAGGGATGGCATGCCGGGACACAAATCAATGTACAGGTCAAGACTGGACCTAACTCATGGGGTTCACGACTCTGTTCCCCCCTAGAGAAGTGCCTGGTGCTGAGGGAGCCCTTATAAATATTGCTTGAATGAGAACTGAATCAAGGGATTTGCCTGGTGGTCCAGTGGTTAAGAATCCCCCTTCGCTCCCTGGTCAGGGATGCCATCCCACATGCCATGGAGCAACTAAGCCTGAGCACTGCAGCTAGAGAGCCCGTGAACCACAACTAAGAGAAGCCTGTGCACCACAACAAAGAGTAGCCCCCACTAGCCACAGCTGGAGAAAGCCCAAGTGCCACAACAAAGACCCAGGGAAGCCAAAAAAACCCAAAGGACTGAATCAAGTCTGGTTTTGCAGAATTTTTGTACAAAGTTCATCAAATCTCAATTCCTCCTCCAGGCCTCTGTGTCAGCTCCCTAAAATGGAATTGTTTTTCCAAGTGCTCCTTGTGGCCCTTTTGAACCGGGTCTGGCCACATGAGTCTCAGTAATCCTGAGCCATGCTGAGACCTGTAAGGATTGGCACTGGGGGATGATGACCTAAGATCCCAGTTAGTCATACTGGCAGCTGCTTCCTGCCTCCCTGCCCTCATTGCCTTCTGTTTGAGCTTTGCTTGGGTGGTAAGAGGATATTGTCCAGACTCATCAGTTATTACCACTGGAAGGCAGCTTAACCAGTGGCACATGCGCCCTCATCGTTAGAAGAACTAAGCCAGGCCCAGAAGGGAGCGGGGCTGACCCAAACCCAAGGCTGCCTGGAATCAGCTCACAGACCAGCCTCATCCATGCAAGAATTTCACAATATTACTGAGCCTGTGCTGTGTGTCAGGTGGTGCCTCAGTGCTGCAGACCCAGCAGTGAGCAAACAGACCAAACTTCAGAGGTGGGGAGCTCGCTCAATCAGCCAGATAAGTAAGGTGGGTGGTGAGAGGAGCCGGGGAAAAGGCAAGGGTGTGGGGAGTGGGTCTTGCGATGTTAGGAAGGTGGTCAAGGAAGGCCTCAGTGAGAAAATGACATCAGAACAGAGTGTGGAACAGGAAGCAGGAGGTAGCACAGCGCCGTCTGGGTGAAGAGTGATGCAAAGGCCCTGGCCTGTTCCAGGAACAGTGAAGAGTGATGTGAGTGGAGAGGAAGGGGAAATGAGCCTGGGACTTCCCTGGTGGTCCAGTGGCTAAGACCCTGCAGGGTGCCTGGGTTCAATCCCTGGCCAGGGCACTAGATGCCACAGTTAAGAATACTGTGTATGTGCTTAGTCATGTTCTACTCTTTGTGACCCTATGGACTGTAGTCCACCAGGGTCCTCTGTCCATGGGATTCTCCAGGCAAGAATATTGGAGTCGATTTCCACGCCCTCCTCCAGGGATCTTCCCAATCCAGGGATTGAATCTTTGTCTACTGTATTGCAGGTGGATTCTTTACCCACCGAACCACCTAGGAAGCCTCCAAGAATACTGCATGCCACAACTAAAGATCCCCAGTGCTGCAACTAAGACTCAGGGCAGCCAAGTAAATAAATATTTTTTAAAAAGAGAGAGAAAGAAAAAAATGAGTCCTGAGAGATAACTGGGACAGAGGGCATGGGGTCTCAGAGTCCCCATGTAGGCCTTTGGCTTTAAAAAAAATTGAATTAATTTTTATTGGAATATAGTTGCTGTACAATGAATCAGCCATACATATACATGTACCCCTTCCCTTTTGGACTTCCTTCCCATTCAGGTCACCACAGTGCATTAAGTAGAGTTCCCTTTGCTATACAATGTGTTCTTATTTGTTATCTATTTTTTACACAATATCAATAGTGTGTATGTGTCAATCCCAATCTCCCAATTCCTCCTACCATTACCACCGCCCCCCCCAGGCCTTTGGCTTTTATTCTTCCCACTCACTGCCCACTGTCTAATTCACGATCCTGTCTTTTCCTGTCGACTCTCAAGGGCACTGGGACGCCTGTGGGAAGAGAGGAGACTGGGGCAGGCAGCAGAGCTCTTGAAAGCATGGAGCAGTGGCATGGGCAGCTGCCTGGGCCACCTGCACCAAGCCCGTCCCAGTGCCCCTGCTCCGGATGTCTTTAGGCAGACAGGAGGGAATGGCTCCCCATTTCAGGATAAGGAGAAAAAGCACAGATGCAGAGCCAAGCCAAATCAATCGAGGATGCAGCATCCTTGACATGTCGGAGGAGAACAAGTTCACAGCTGAAGCCAGTGCAGCAGGCTGAGGCAGGCCCAGCAGTGCCCATGCCTTGCCTTGGCTGAGTGAAGAATAGAACCAGATAGATTCACGGAGAAAGTGCCTGGCAAACACTGATGTCCAACGGCAACCATTTTATTAGCTTAGTCTTCTAATCTTTAGTGTCCCATGCTTCCTGTCAGTGATCCATACGCACATGAATGAGGCTCCTGCCCCAACCGGTTTGTCAGGGACCAGTGTGGTAGCCCTGGGGTGATTACTACTGTAAGTTTAGAGCAAGCTCCGCCTGTCAGAGACCCCACTGCCCACAAGAAGCTGTTACATGCCCTGGGCACATGAGCCAGTGGGCAGATTTGTTTCCCTGGTCATCTCAGTCCCTCCTGGTGACCATGCCCTCTGCTCTTTGATGACCTGGGAAAGGGCTGGGTAAAGCTGGAATCAAGGGCCAGAGCCTTGTAGAGTTTGGTCACGCTGATCTTGACCCCGGCTCTGGCTATAATCCTCACATGTATTCTCTCTTCCATCCCCCAGGAGGGTCCTTTCCAGGAATTAAGGCCAACAATCACTTCTTTTCTAGGTTCCAGGTGCTTTACCTGGTGCCGGAATATTAAGATTGATAAGGCATGAACCTTCTCTTCAGAGATTTGAACCTATTGTGTGTGTGTGTGTGTGTGTGTGTGATGCACACATGTGTGTGTATGCTCATTATCTCACACATGCTTGTGGGAGGCCACCTGGGATATTAGTAGGAAGAATCCTGAACGTGAGTGAGGTGGCTTTGTCCCAAGGCCCCCTGGCCTTTGAGTCTACCGCTTATCTTCTTGAAGTCTTGGATTCCATTGCTGTTCAGCAGGGATAATGAAGCTTGCCCTGTCTGCATCAGAGCGTTTGTTGGGAGAATGAGATGGGGCAACGTCAATAACCGATAAGGTACTAAATACACTCAGGGGACTGCATTGGGAGCAAGGAGTCTTAACCACGGGGCCACCTGGGAAGTCCCTTGTTCAGTCTCTAAGTCGTGTCCGTCTCTTTGCAACCCCATGGACTGCAGCACGCCAGGCTTCCCTGTTCTTCACCATCTCCCAGAGTTTGCTCAAACTCATGTTCATTGAGTCGGTGAAGCCATCCAACCACCTCATCCTCTGTCGCCCCCTCCTCCTGCCTTCAGTCTCTCCCAGCATCAGGGTCTTTTCCNCCCCATGGACTGCAGCACGCCAGGCTTCCCTGTTCTTCACCATCTCCCAGAGTTTGCTCAAACTCATGTTCATTGAGTCGGTGAAGCCATCCAACCACCTCATCCTCTGTCGCCCCCTCCTCCTGCCTTCAGTCTCTCCCAGCATCAGGGTCTTTTCCAGTGAGTTGACTCTTTGCATTAGGTAGTCAAAATATTGGAGTTTCAGCATCAGTCCATCCAATGGATATTCAGCGTTGATTTTCTTTAGAAATTGACTGGTTTGATCTCCTTATTGTTCAGGGGACTCTCAAGAGTCTTCTCCAGCACCGTAGTTCAAAAGCATTGGCAGGTAGATTCTTAACCGCTGGGAAGACCCTAGCCTCCTACTTTTGCATTAAGATACTTAGTCTTTCCATATCATGTCACCAGTTCCCTATATTAAATCCCCTCTGCTCAAATAGAAGACTTTCCATTTGCCTGAGTGGATCTTTGCTGATAGACTCTCAAGAGTCTTCTCCAGCACCGTAGTTCAAAAGCATTGGCAGGTAGATTCTTAACCGCTGGGAAGACCCTAGCCTCCTACTTTTGCATTAAGATACTTAGTCTTTCCATATCATGTCACCAGTTCCCTATATTAAATCCCCTCTGCTCAAATAGAAGACTTTCCATTTGCCTGAGTGGATCTTTGCTGATATTCAGACAAAATGACTCTAGAGCCCATAGTCTATTAATCTTTTCAGATGAGAAAACTGACTCAGACTTACCTCAGGTTGTAAAACCTATGAACTACGAAGAAAAGAGCCAAGAAAAGTTGGGGAAAGAAAAAAAACGAGAGGCTGGCCTTTTAGATATCAAAATGTACCTTGAAGCTGTAGTAATAAAGACAACATTTGCAGACATAGACTCAGTAGAATAAAACATTGGGACATAATACAAGCCAGAAATAGCTATGAGAATAAAAGAATATTTTACTTGGAAAGGAAACATTTCTAATAAATGAGGAAATGCTGCTGGAGGGATTAA
Source organism: Oreotragus oreotragus (assembly GCA_006410675.1). NCBI lineage: Eukaryota > Metazoa > Chordata > Mammalia > Artiodactyla > Bovidae > Oreotragus > Oreotragus oreotragus. Next base: position 29,166 of record SJYX01001464.1, read on the forward strand.
TTCACCCATAAATTTGAGAAGAGACCCCAAATAAGTTCCAGATGGATTGAGAAACTAAGCCATATGAAAGTACTAGAAATAAATACAGGAGAACTTTTTTTTTTGGTTTTAATCTTGAGATTAGGAAAGCTCTTTCCAAAGAAAATTGAAAATATAAAAAAGCATCAAAGGATGAAGTTGACAGGCTTACTGTTTGTATAACAATTTAAAATATGAAATTTTGGTGTGGAAAAGAACTCAGAGATCTAAATAAGTTTTTGCCTAATTAGTGTAGTGTGGAATCGCTGAAGTGATCTGAAAATGGGAAGGGAAGCTGGAACTGGATTTCTTGGGTTCTCTTCCTGTTCCTTGAATGAGGGGAACCGTGCATTTCTATCCAGCGGTTCATCCAACTTAAGGCACAAGGAGTCACCTCACAGAGGTGGGGAGATCCTAGCTGTGCCCTCATGGGCAACTTTCCCTGAGTTCTTAAGCTGCAAAAAGTGAGATAAGCTCAAGCCAAAGATACTTGGAAAGTAGAGACGAAGAGGGCAGAAATTCTGTACTCTTTTAAAAGAAAGTTATCCACTTGGCCTATTTATTAGATCATGAGTACTTGGGAAAGGACTACAGAAGGTTCTGATTAATGGATCAGTGGGCATCCAAAGCAGATGGGCAAGAAGACATCACTCAGAGCAGGGGAAAAGCTAGATGGAGTACTTAGTTCTTAATCAGTTTATATTAAGAAAGGTGATGCTTTTCTTCCTATGTTGTAAACTGGGTCTTTAAATGGTTTAAATTATTTTGTTTCTAGTTTATCATTTCCCACTTTATTATTTTTCTGAATTAGAGTTTTTCTTTATATTATTTACATACATACAGCAACAAGTAAAATAAGTTCAAATGTTGGCGGTTTCTGGTTCAACTGTTAATTGGCCATTTTATCCTGATTCAGAGCACTGAACTTTTTGTCGCAATGTGATTTGTCCTGAGATTTGCTACCTTTGTGAATTCATTTATTGAAATATTCAAATAATGAGGCTTGTTTTGTTTCAGAAAAATGGAAAAAGAATATGGTAGATCTACAGGTTCGATCCCTGGGTTGGGAAGATCCTCTGGAGAAAGGCATGGCAACTCACTCCAGTATTCTTGCCTGGAGAACCCCATGGACAGGAGCCTGGTGGGCTACGGTCCATAATGTCGCAAAGAGTCGGACATGACTGAAGTGACTTAGCACGCACACGTTGTGAGATGATATATGTTTTGTTTGTGGGTTGATGATGTGTGTGGTACAATATACATAACATAAAATTTACCAATTTAACCCTTTTAGATTTACAGTTCATTGCCATTAAGTATATTTATAGTGTGCAATCAACAGCACATGCATATCTGGAACTTTTTCATCATCCCAAACTGAAATTCCAAATCCATCAAATACTAACTCCTTATTCTCCCATCCAGCCCCTGGTAACCACTCTCGTACGTTGTGTCTCTATGAATTTGACTACTCTAGCTATCTTGTACATGTAGAATCAAACACTATTTTTCCCTTCATGACTGACTTATTTCACTTAGCACAGTGCCTTCAGGGTTCATCCATGCTATAGCATGTGTTAGAATTTCCTTCCTTTTTAAGGCTGAAGTTCAGTATTCCATTGTATGTATAGCATACCTGTTTTTTTCATTCATCCACGGATGGGCACTTGAGTTGTGTCTGCTTTTTGGCTATTGTGAATAATGCTGCTATGAACATGGATCTATGAATATCTCTTTGAGCCTCTGCTTTCAATTCTTTGGGGTATTTACCTGGAAATATTTGTAGTTTTAAGTCACTAAATTTGGGGGTAATTTCTTACATAGGAATAGATAACTAACAGAGGAGCAGATTTGAGAGATACCACAAACAGAAATTTTTTACCCCAGTATTTTATTATGAAAACTTTCCAATGTACAGAAAAGTTGAAATAACTCTCCAGTGAACATGCATATATATCACCACCAAGGTTAAACTACTAATAGTTTGCTATATGTTCTTTGTAAACTAGATTAACTTAAATGTAATTGTTGTTCTTATAGATTTAACATGATATAATATTGGCAAATGTCATATTATTAAATCTTGTATCTTTTTATATTTTTCTGAGCCATTTGAAAATGTGTTGCAGACTTCATGATATTTCACCTCTCAGTACTTAAGCACTGGGACTTTCCCAGTGGTTTAGTGGTTAAGAATCCACCTTGCAATGAAGGGGGCAAAGTTTGATCCCTGATCAGGGAACTAAAATCCCACATGCCGCAGAGCAACTAAACCAGCGCTCTGCAACTAAGACCCAAATAAATAAATAAATAATAAGCATTAGCCAAATAAATAAATAAATATCAGGAAAAAGACACTTAAGTATCTCCTAAAAATCCTTAAACATCCTCATAAATAAACACCATCATCACATCAAAGAAAATTATCCTATCACCTGAGAAAATTCCTTAATGAAATTTAGTGTATATATATATATTCCATATTCAAATTTCTCTAGCAGTCCCCGAGATGTGTTCTGTAGCTGAATTTCAAAACGAGAAAATACAGTTTATTACTACATTTGGTAATTACGTCCTTTCGGTCTCATACATATTAATTCTAAAAGATTCTCAACCTTGTGTCCATGGTTTTCAGGGGATCTCTGAGAGTCCTGAGAGTTAATACAAAATTGTGTGTGTGTGCTCACGTGCTTGCAAATGTGAGGGTAGATTAGAATCTCTAAGTGACGGTACACCAAAGGTTGAGAATTCATGATGTCAAAGTAGTAGATAATTGACTTGAAGAGGGAGGAAAGCCAAACACCATGACTGAGCAACAGTCCGCCAGGAGGCTGCTTTTGGGGAGAATAACATGTCTTTGGACAAATAACATAATCTCTTTGTCCATCTCTAATTTGCGAATAATAATATTGGTCTGCTTACTTCAGTAGAAGGTGCGTGTGAAAATACTTTGCACACCGGAAATGGCTCAGAGGGACTTCCCTGGTGGTCCAGGGGTTAAGAATCCACCTGCCAATGCAGGGGACACAGGTTTGATCCCTGTCCAGGAAGATTCCACATGCCTCGCAACTGCTGAAGCTGGCGCTCTAGGGCCCGTGCCCTGCGACAAGGGAAGCCACCACAGTGAGAAGCCCGCGCACCCAACTGGGGAGTAACCTCCGGCTCGCCGCAACTGGAGAGAGCCTGCTCCAGCAACGAAGACCCAGCACAGCCAAATAAACGAATACAGTTTAAAAACAAAAGAAATGGCTCCGAGATCATCAAAAAGCTATGCAACGTTAGTTACTGAAACTACAGAGAAGTCAAGAAATCTGAAATCTTTCCTTCTTTAAAAAAAAAAAAATCTGTTTCATTTATTTATTTTCCTTTACAATATTGTATTGGTTTTTGCCATACATTGACTTGAATCCGCCATGGGTGTATATGTGTTCCCCATCCTGACCCCCCTCCTACCTCCCTCCCCATCCCATCCCTCTGGGTCATCCCAGTGCACCAGCCCCGAGCATCCTCTATCAGGCATCGAACCTGGACTGGCAATTTGTTTCACATGTGATAATTTACATGGTTCAGTGCCATTTTCCCAAACAATCCCACCCTCGCCCTCTCCCATAGAGTCCAAAAGACTGTTCTATGCAGCTGTGTCTCTTTTGGTGTCTCGCATTCAGGGTTATCGTTACCATCTTTCTAAATTCCGTGTATTTAGAAAGTTTCATCCACCTCATTAGAACTGATTCAAATGTAGTCTTTTTTAATGGCTGAGTGATACTGCATTGTGTATATGTACCACAGCTTTCTTATCCATTCATCTGCTGATGGACATCTAGGTTGCTTCCATGTCCTGGCTATTATAAACAGTGCTGCGATGAACATTGGGATACATGTGTCTCTTTCAATTCTGGTTTCCTCGGTGTGTATGCCCAGCAGTGGGATTGCTGGGTCATAAGGCAGTTCTGTTTCCAGTTTTTTAAGGAATCTCCAAACTGTTCTCCATAGTGGCTGTACTAGTTTGCATTCCCACCAACAGTGTAAGAGGGTTCCCTTTTCTCCACGCCCTCTCCAGCATTTATTGCTTGTAGACTTTTGGATAGGCCATTCTGACTGGCGTGAAATGGTACCTCATTGTGGTTTTGATTTACATTTTTCTGACAATGAGTGATGTTGAGCATCTTTTTGTATGTTTGTTAGCCATCTGTATGTCTTCTTTGGAGAAATGTCTGTTTAATTCTTTGGCCCACTTTTTGATTGGGTCGTTTATTTTTCTGGAATTGAGCTGCAGGAGTTGCTTGTATATTTTTGAGATTAATTCTTTGTCCATTGCTTCATTTGCTATTATTTTCTCCCATTCTGAAGGCTGTCTTTTCACCTTGCTTATAGTTTCCTTTGTTGTGCAGAAGCTTTTAATTTTAATTAGGGCCCATTTGTTTATTTTTGCTTTTATTTCCAATATCCTGGGAGGTGGGTCATAGAGGATCCTGCTGTGGTTTATGTCAGAGAGTGTTTTGCCTATGTTTTCCTCTAGGAGTTTTATAGTTTCTGGTCTTACTGTTTAGATCTTTAATCCATTTTGAGTTTATTTTTGTGTATGGTGTTAGAAAGTGTTCTAGTTTCATTCTTTTACAAGCGGTTGACCAGTTTTCCCAGCACCACTTGTTAAAGAGATTGTCTTTTCTCCATTGTATGTTCTTGCCTCCTTTGTCAAAGATCAGGGGTCCATCTTCTGATTACTACCCACATTGCGGTGAGGAGAGAACGTCAGTTGTCTTAGGCCAGTGTTCTGCAGTTTCCTGTCTAGGCATGTTCTGGATGATAGAACCAGGAAAGGGTCTGGACTCTCTCTTGATTGGGGTAAACATTAATACCTATAAACATTCACACATCAGTTGCTCTTGCATCGTCTGGCTGAGGGTCTGCCTTACAGCCTGGGCTGGACTCCTGCCTAGAAATAACTGGAGTGGGAATAGGACAGGACTTGTTACTCCCAATGGAGCTTTTCTCAGAGACTTAACTTCCCTCTCTCACCAGAGGTAGCCTGTACAAGTTGCTTCAATACCCTTTCTATGGGAAAAGGTAATCTTATCTTTCTATGCTTCCTCCAGAGGCTGTGGACTATTGAGAAATATATAAGAGATTTTGTGCCCAGGCCAATCTGGGTGTGGGGAAAGGTCTGGAATCAGGACCCAGACTTCCTTGGCCAGCTGTTTCAAGCAAGTAAGGTAAGAATGATGAATACCAAGTGGCCCATGAAAACTGGAACCCTGGCCCAAAAGAGGTTGCAGTTGAGGAGGAAGAGCTATAAAGCCATAATGATCTCTGTTTAAATGAAAACACCCTCTTTATTGATAACAACCTTATGAAGATTTAGTTGGGAAAATTCCTAACAATACTTCCTTCGAGTTCTGTGCCAGCTTTTGTTCTCAAATGCCAGGTGTCAGTTTCTCAATGTAAGATCTTTCTAAAACATGGCAAGTTTAAACACAGCCATTCTCCTCCTGCTCACCTCTAAATTCTACCTTATGTTCTCAAAATGGTTAAGATTTTTTAGAAAGTGGCAATTAACCTTTCAATAGCCTTCTGTTTAATTGCTAGGAACTTGACAAACTATGTGATCCTTATAAAACCTTTGATGGATGATTTGGGAGCCAGTGAGAAGATGAAGCCCAACAGATGTGATTTGGGATTAGCTGCTGACCTAATAGCTGGTAAGCTATTTAACATCTCTGAGATTTGGTGTCACTTGTGTAAAAGGGGACTCAAAATTTGCTCACCAAACACATTTTGAATGTTTACCACATGCCCGGCACTGTTCTAGGCACCAAGGAAGGCTCCACGAGGAAACATGGCAGACATACTCTCTGCTCTCCTTGACTTTATTTACCACGGCATGTGAATACTGAATGAAAGATTGTATAATTAAGTTTATAGTTGAGATTATATAATACCAATGGCAATAACAACTACCTCAGCAGATGTTGTGAGGATTAAATGAGTCAGTCGGGCAAATTCAAGACTGGTGTCATAATACTAGTTATTAGTTTTGCTAACAATCCTAATTAGTGTAAATATGTGTTGGGTATTAGTTCCTCTCCTGTTTGGGGGCGTATATTTAAGTGGGTAAAAGTAACAGCTACTACGTGACTTAGATGTGTGTTACCCTTATAGGAAATGGGAAGGCAAACATTCCTCCAAGTGATAGGGACATGGTCTCCCCAGCTTAAGGAAGGAAGCTGAACTAGCTGTTCATCGCTGTCAGGAAGAACAGTTTTAATATTAACATTAACTAGTATTAGTCGCTCAGTTGTGTCTGACTCTCTGCGACCCCATGGACTGCACCCTGCCAAGCTCCTCTATCCATGGGATTCTCCAGGCAAGAATACTGGAGTGGGTTGCCATTCCCTTCTCCAGGGGATCTTCCCAACCCAGGGATCGGACCCAGGTCTCCCACACTGCAGGTGGACTCTACCGTCTGAGCCACCAGGGAAGCCCCACAGCCTAGCCCTGAGAGTAGAGGATGTGGGCACAGAACTTTGCAANTCTCCAGGCAAGAATACTGGAGTGGGTTGCCATTCCCTTCTCCAGGGGATCTTCCCAACCCAGGGATCGGACCCAGGTCTCCCACACTGCAGGTGGACTCTACCGTCTGAGCCACCAGGGAAGCCCCACAGCCTAGCCCTGAGAGTAGAGGATGTGGGCACAGAACTTTGCAAATGGTCTCTGAATCCTGATGCACACCAAATATTCTATGTAGAATGAAAACATATTGTGCCCACATATGGCCATTACTGTAATTATAGATGCTGATGTGATTCACACAGTGCAGATTGCTTTAAGTGAATTCCTGAAGCCTTACTAGCATTTTTTTCATTATATATTTTCTCAGTCAGATCTTATCCTGCCTCTTGCTGGCTTAAACCCTTTAACAGCTCCTCATTGCATGGGATAAAGTCCACATTCCCTCCCCAGCACTGCCCTGCCGACCTCTCTTGCTAACTGCTCCACCCCCACCCCTGTCTATTCACTAAGCTCTGACATGCAGGCTCTTCCGGGCCACGACTTAGAGCCTTTGGCGCTCAACTCACAACTTGTTCTGGCATGAACAGATCCAGCTTCTGAGTAGGGAAAGGTATCATTGACCCTTCCCACAGGCGTCATGTCATTTTGGGGTGGTTATGGGTCCACTTGGGCCCTGGATCAGCAGGCCTTGCCTTGGGTCAGTCAGCTCTCCACAGACCACCTCTTCTCCCTGGCTCCTGTTCTACTCTCTGTACCCCTTTCCCTTGGGAGTCAGCAAGGCCCAGATGAAGGTAAAAAAGTGTTAGTCACTCATCGTCATTTGTTGTTTAGCTGCTCAGTTCAGTTTAGTCGCTCAGTCGTGTCCGACTCTTTGGGACCCCATGGACTGTAGCCTGCCAGCTTCCTCTGTCCATGAAATTCTCTAGGCAGAAATGACCTCACCCATCGGTAAGGGAAGAGACCCTCTAGAAGGGTTGGGTCCTTAACTTGGTGATCCCTTCCCCCAGGTAGAGGTGAGGTCCTCTTAGCTTCTTCCTCAATCACTGTTGCATCAACACTCCAAACAAATACATAAGCCATCTTCCAATGAAAGACATTTTCCTTTCAAAGGTTTCAAAACTAAGCCATTTGGAAGTCAGAAACTTCTTGATGTCAGTTTTCCATAGACTTTGTCTACAGTGTTATATGGAAATCCAAGGTTCATAATGCCCTGTGCCTTCACACACTGTGTATGTGAGTTATTCAGATCCTGGAGAGAGGAGTCATTCCTTTCAAAGGTTTCAAAACTAAGCCATTTGGAAGTCAGAAACTTCTTGATGTCAGTTTTCCATAGACTTTGTCTACAGTGTTATATGGAAATCCAAGGTTCATAATGCCCTGTGCCTTCACACACTGTGTATGTGAGTTATTCAGATCCTGGAGAGAGGAGTCATTGATAAAACATGTGGGGGAAGCATTTTTTGGTTCTCTCCTCACCCTTAAAACCCTCCAAAGAGTGAAGAGAAGCAACTCCATTTTTAAATGATAAGAAATAGAAGAAAGCAATCTCTCCATTTTTTAATGAAATATTATGTTAACAAAAGAATGTACTTAACATATATGTACAGTTTAACAATAACAATAAAATGTACCTGCCAACCAGCTTTAAAAATCCAATTTAACTAGTGCTTTAGAAGGTCCTATGTGGACTTCCCCAGTCACACCCCTTTTTTCTCTCTCCAGGCAGTAACTATTTTGCTGAATTTTTACTTAATCATTCCCTTAGTTTTCTTTAGAAGCTTACTCTTTTTCTTTTTTTTCCCTCTTTCTCAAGTTTTTTCTCTCCCTCTTTTAAATTGAGGTATAGTCGTGCAATACTACTTAAGTTACAGCTGTACAATATAGTGATTCACAATTTTTAAAGATTATGCTCCATTTATAGTTATTATAAAATATTTGTTTTATTCCATGTGTTGTACAATATATCCTTGCAGTTTATTTTACACATAATAGTTTGTACCTCTTAGAGTTTTACTCTCTATGAATATTTTCCTTTGTAATATATTTTAATTTGGGAAAGTTTTTGCATTTTATTGAACTGATATGGTATATATTCTTCTTGTGATTTGTTTTTTTCACTCAACAGTATGTTTTTGAGACCCATCTATGCTGCTGTGCACACCTATATAGTTCACTCATTTTTACTGACAGATTGTGTTGAATTGTATGAATTCAACAATTGTGTTGAATATATGCCGAATTGTATGAGTATGTGTATGAATATGAATTGTATGAATATGTGTACTTATCAGTCCTCCTGGTATCAGTCATTTGTACATTTCCAGCTTTTTGCTATTCAGTACTGAACATTCTTGTACCTGTCTCCAGCTTCAGTGACAAAAGGAAGCTGTATACTGCCAATTAAAGGCAAGGCTCATCTTAATGGTCCCATTGTTTAGAACCATAAGGTGAGCAGCTGGAAGGATGCCAGAGAAGTAACTCCACCCTGTAGGACACAGGAATTGGGGAAGTGGGAGTAATGGAGAAGCCATGCATAAGCACCATATTAATTATTCATGTACCTGACTCAGCTGAGGGGACCTGCTGGGAGGAGGGGAGATGGGAGTGGGGAATGAGGGAATGGTATGAGAAAGTCTGCTCTATACTGAATGTTTGTGTCCCTTCAAAGTGCATGTGTTGAAACCCAGTCCCCAGTGTGCTGATATTTGGAGGTGGGACCTTTGGGAGGTGATTAGGTCATGAGGGTGGAGCCCTCGTGAATGAGATTAGTGCCCTTATAAGAGAGACCCCAGAGCTCCCCCTCCCCCCGACCTCTGCCCTGTGTGGACATAGTGAGAGGACAGCGGTGTGTACACCAGGAAGCAGGCTCTCACCAGACACTAGATCTGCTGGTGCCTTGATTTTGGACTCCTCAGCTTCCAAAACTGTGAGCAACGTTTGTTGGTTAAGCTACCCAGCCTATGATATATATATATATATATCAGCCCAGACAGACTAAGACAAAGCCTGTCGCAGGGAGTGTTACCACACTGATTCCCTTAATCTTGAAAACCAGGAAGAAAACAAATTTTCTGATACCATGTTTAAGAGAAAAGGTCAGTTTAAAACTGTGGTCTGTCCAGATCCCTTGCCTCATCTTTTTCTAAACTAAATTTTAACAAATAGCTGGTCTCTCAAAGATGAGCCATGACCAGAAAGACATGCATAATTAGTGCAACTTCTGGTTAAACAAACTGGAAATTTGTTTATAGCCTTCCCTCCCCCAAAACCCTACTAAAATGATACTGAAGGAATATAAAAGGGCCTAACCCCTACAGGAGTCAGGAGATATCAGGAGAGGGGAGATTTCAACCAGTTTTTAGATGGAATAGAGAGATGGAGTAGAGAGAAGCACCTAAATTAGCCCAGTGGAGGAAGGTTGTGTTTTAACTGTCTGGTGACCCCATGAAGCAGTACTGTGTAAAGTGGGTCAAGAGACATAGGGTGAAAACAGCGGAACATTAAGTTATATCAAAGGCCCCTTCCTCCACCCCTGAAAGCAAAGTGACTACCAGACCAAGCAGGAAACTGTAGATTCAGTGTATAGAAACTAAATCTGAAAGATGTTGCTGATGTCATGTAGATTTAGAAACACAGAGATTAAGAATATGTCTGCCCTATTGTATGATTCAGCAATTACACTACTAGCTGTATGCCCAAGAGAATTAAAAACATATGTCCAGGGCGTCCCTGATGGCTCAGTGGTAAAGAATCTACCTGCCGATGTAGGAGACACGGGCTTGATCCCTGATCTGGAAAGGTCCCACGTGCCTTGGAGAAACTAAGCCTGTGTGCCACAACTACTGAGCTTGTGCCCTAGAGCCCGGGAGCCTTAACTAAAGTCCATGCACCCTAGAGCCCGTGGTCTGCAACAAGAGAAGCCACTGCAATGAGAAACCCCAAACCTAGAGAGTAGCCCCAACTCACCGTGACTAGAGAAAAGCCCCAGCAGCAACAAAGACCCAGCAGAGCCAAAAGTAAACAAATAAAACTTCAAAAAAGAAAAATACGTGTCCAGGGGAGGGCAGGGATACACTGGAAGACTGGGATCGACAAATACACAGTACTAATACAAAGTAGACGACTAATGAGGACCTACTATATAGCACAGGGAACTCCCCTCAATACTCTGTAATGACCTATATGGGGAAAGAATCTTAAGGAAAGAGTGATATGTGTAGATGTATAACTGATACACTTTTCTGTACAGAGAAATTAGCACAACACTGTAAATCAACTGTACTCTAAGAAAAAAAATTTTTAAGTCCTTGCAAAAACTTATACACAAATGTTCATAGCAACATTCTCATAATATCCAAGAAGGTGGAAACAGCCCAAATGTCCATCAGCTGATGAATGGATAAACAAAATGTATATGTATATTAATACAATAAAATATTATTTGGCCATAAAAAGAGTTAAGTGCTGATACATGGTACAATGTGGAGGAGCCTTGAAAACATTATGTCAAATGAATGTGGCCAGTCACAAAGGACTCCTCATTATATAATTCCACTTATACGAAATGTACAGAATAGGCATATAGAGACAGACAGTGGATTAGTAGTTGCCAGGAGCTAGGAGGCCAGAAGAATGGGAAGGATGCTCCTAATTGATATGAGGTTCCTTTTTGGGGTGATGCAGATGTTTGGAAATAGATAGTGGTAGTTGTACAACCCTGTGAATATACTAAAATCCACTGAGTTATACAGTTGTGAAGTACAGAGCTGTACATTTATTTATTTGTGATTTTCAGTGTTGCTCCATACAGCACGTGGGATCTTGGTTCCTTGACCAGAGGGCAAACTTGCACCCCTCGAATTGGAAACACGGAGTCTTAACCATTGGACCACCAGGGAAACTCCAGAAAGGTGTACCTTTAAATGATAGATTTAATGGCATGCGAATTATTTCTGTAAAGAAAGCTGAATGCCGAAAACTGATGCTTTTGAACTATGGTGTTAGAAAAGACTCTTGAGAGTCCCTTGGACTGCAAGGAGATCAAACCAGTTAATCCTAAAGAAAATCAGTCCTGGAAGGACTGGTGCTAAAGCTGAAACTCCAATGCTTTGGCCACCTAATGCAAAGAACTGACTCATTTGAAAAGCCCCCGATGCTGAGAAAGATTGAAGGCAGGAGGAGAAGGGGACGACAGAGGATGAGATGGTTGGATGGCATCACCAACCCAATGGACATGAGTTTGAGCAATCTCTAGGAGTTAGTGATGGACAATGGAAGCCTGGCATGCTGCAGTCCATGGGGTTACAAAGAGTTGGACCAAGTGACTGAACTGAACTGAATTATATCTCAGTAAAAAAGAGACAGAGTGAGAACCTAGGATATCCTTCACAACTTTAGCTTTAAATCTAGAGAGTCAAAATAAGAGATTTTAAGTTATCCAAGTTTGATTACAATGATAAATTACTGAAAACAATGGGATTGTCTCTATTGTCCACCAATAGAGATTGGGTTAAAAAATATGATATATCATGCCAATGGAATGCAATGAAACTACTTTAATAATGTGGGAGAAATATATTTAATGACATAAAAACATTTTTGTGATATATGACATGAAGGAAACAGACTACAAAATAGTATGTATCTTGTCATCTCATAAGGAAAAATTGTATATATATATCTGTCTGGCAGTATCACAAGGTTAAAAATGGGACCAAAAAAATCAAATCTGTCTCTTGAATGGTGGAACCTTTCAAGTCCCCTTTCCTTACTCTGCTCATAGATCTTAAGTGGCCATTACCTCCTCCCAAAGGAGAGACAAGTAAGCGAAAAGCAGATGAAAAACATACGCTAGAAGAGGGATTACTTCATAAGTCAGAAGGAGGAAGACAAATACCATGTGATAACAGTTGTATGTGGAATCTAAAATATGACAACAAGTGAGTTTACCTACGAACAGAAACAGACCCACAGACAGAGAGCAGGCTAGCGGTTGCCAAGGGGGAGGGGGTTGGGAGAAGCAAGGATTGGGAGTTTGGTATTAGCAGATGCAAACTATCATATATAGGATGGATAAACAACAAGATCCTACGGTATGGCACAAGGAACTATTTTCAATATCTTGGGATAAACCACAATGGGAAAGAATATTAAAAAGAATATATATGTGTGTGTGTATAACTGACCCACTTTGCTGTACAGCAAAAAGTAACACAACATTGTAAATCAATTATAATTCAATTAAAATAAAATTTTAAAAAGAAAAAGAGGAGGGATTACTTCAGGAAGCAGGGTCAAGTGAATAATTTTCCATGACCTCAAAGAATGTAGTTGAAATAGTCTGTCCTTGACAGGAGCACTCAAGGAAAGATGCAAGAATGCAAAGAAGAGATTCTAAGGGCACAGAACGAGATGGAAAGCAGACTGGCCTAGTTTAGAAAGAAAGGAAGAAACAAACAGCTTCATCAGGGTAACTATTATATTAGGAGCAATAAAAACTGGAATAAATAAAACTGAAAAGATTTTCTGAATGCATACAATTGAGAACACAAATGAAAACAAAGCGAAACAGAAAAAAAAAACTTGTAAAAATATTTGGAGGAAAGATTATTCAAATTGAAGACATGTACAAAGAATTCAAATATAAACAAAGATTAAAATAAAAATGACCCACATTCCAAAGGTAGAAAACTCTAGAAATAAAATAGAAAAGATATTCACAGATGCTGTAGAAGAAAAACTTCCTAACACAAAGATTTGCATCTACAGATTGAAAGGACAGACCATATCCTAGGGAAAAACTGATACAGATGGATCATAACAAAGATTATTAGTTTTTTCCAGTATTAATTCTCCCTTCTTCCATAATTGTAGTTGGGTTTTTTTTTAGCTGAACATATTGTCATTGAGAGTGAAGATTTTATTTTGCAGTATTCCCTGCAGTTAAATAGGGTCATATGACCAAGTTCTGACCAATGGGATGTGAGAAAGATTAATATTTACACTCTGGGCTTCCCAGGTGGCACTAGTGGTAAAGAACCCACCTGTCAATTCAGGAGACAAAAGAGTCGCAAGTTCAGTCCCTCGGGTGGAAAGATCCCCTGGAGGAGGAAATGGCAACTCGCTCCAGTGTTCTTGCCTGGACAGTCCCATGGACAGAGAAGCCTGGTGAGCTAGAGTCCACAGTGCCGCAGAGTCAGACAGACACGACTGAACCAACCTCGCATGCATGCATACACACTTCTGGATATATCCTTAAAGGGAAGGAATGTGCTCTTCCCTTTCTCTTTTCCTCTTTCTAGTGTCTGGAATATTCATGTTGGTCTTTGTGGACAAGGACGCGAGTCTGAGTGAACTCCGGGAGTTGGTGATGGACAGGGAGGCCTGGCGTGCTGCGATTCATGGGGTCGCAAAGACTGACAGACTGAACTGAACTGAACTGGACCACACCCTAGAGACAGTAGAACAACAGAAAGACCCGAGTCCCTGGCGGTTCCATTAGAGCACTGCCGCTGTATCAGTTTACATCATTAAATGAGAAACAAATATATTCTCCCTGAAAACCACTGTTTCTTTGAGTTTCTGTCTGAATTTAAATCCTAAACAATACAGTGATTAAGATATGTATTGATGAAGTTGCTAAAATTTAGAGATAAAGAATTTTAAGTATGTCCACGTAGAAGAAGCAAGTCATGTACAAAGAGTAAGGTCAGTTATCTTTAAGCTTTTCCCAAAGCAAAACTCAGTGTCAGAAAACAAAAAGCAAGATCTAAAAAGATCTGAGGGAAAGAATGAGCCAAGAATTTTTACCCAGTTTGTCCTTTAAGTATAAAAACACAGGCCCTTTGAAACATGCAAGAATCCATGAGACCAATATGAAAAAAAAGACTACCTGATGACAAAATGAAGGGTTGACTCCAAAAATAGAAATGGAAAAGTCATGGTAAAAGAACAGTAATGAGCACCAGATCCACTTAAATACAGAACCGATCAAACAGCTGTGGGAATTGTGATGAAAGAATGGAATGTAAATATCAGTCATCTTTCCTGTGTGAAGATGATACAACCAACAAAATTATTAATAAAAGGAGGAGGCAAAGGGAGAGGAGATGGAAGAAAAAATATGTGTTGATTTCCTCATGTGGTCTTGGCTGGAGGTCAACCGATTGTCTAAAACTGAAACATGTTTTTTAAAATGACTCTAAAATCATGTTATCCTTTTTTAAGAAAAAGGACTATTTTTAGGAAGCTGCATATCTTGGTATCAAGAAACATTTTCTGAAGTTCAAGAATTCCTTCAAGTTTTTTCTCCTGATAACTGTCATGCTTTGTTTAAAAGTAAAATGTGATCCCACTTTTTGTAATGCTGTTTTCTGTGAAACTTTCTGATTCTCACCTCCAAACACAAAAACAAGCATACACTTTCTTTCATTTTTATTTTTGTCTGTATGTTTTTATATAAACCCCATTAACTAGACACCTGAAAATCCTCTGGTTGTCTACTTTTTCCTCATTCCACATCTAACCTATGATAAACCAGCTTTAGTCTCTCTAAGCCTTTCTCTCCTTCCCATCCCCATGTGATCCCTTGCCTAGCTCAGGTCCATAATACAGATCACTTGAACTGTTAGCTTGGCCCTAAGTCGGTCACTGTGCTTCCCGTGTCCCACCCCCATACCCCGCAACCCCGCTTTAGCTCATTATTTCTCTCATTCCATTGTTCTTTTTTGAACATAGGGTCTGATCTCATGATAGCCCTGCTTATAAACCTCCACAGCTTCCCATTCTCTCCATAAAGACCAACTTTCATTCTATGGAGTTTTGGTGACTTTTCATCACCTTATTTTGGCCTTATCTTCTATCAGGACTCTGACAACTCTGTTTTATTTATTATTATTATTTAAGTTTTTGTCTGCATTCCAAGGCACACGAGACCTTAGTTCTCCAACCAGGGATCAACCAGCAACCCCTGCAATGGAAGGTGAAATTTTAAACACTGCACCACCGAGGAAGACCCCAACCCTATTTTAAAAACATGCAAAATGAATCAAAATTATCCCCAAAGCATCCATCTGTTTTAATATTTCTCTTTGAACATACTCCTTCTTGCCCCTGGAATGCTTTCTCTGCTGCTCTGGATTTCTATTCTGTCTAAGGATCAGCTCAAAAACAACAAACAAATAAACAAAAACCAGAAAAAAAAAGAAAAGAAAAAAGTAAATAAGGGCCGGTTCAATTGTCATCTTCTCTGGGAATCTTCCCTGTCTCTCTAGACAGAGTTCATTGCAACCTCATTTCTCATCCCACAGAGTTTTACAAAATGTTCACATCAAAAAATGTTTTTTCACGTTGTAGTATGTCCAACTTTTTGAGACCCCATGGATTATACAGTCCATGGTTTCTCCAGGTCAGAATACTGAAGTGGGTAGCCTTTCCCTTCTCCAGGGGATCTTCCCAACCCAGCGATCAAACCCAGGTCTCCCTCATTGTAGATGGATTCTTTACCAGCTGGGCCACAGAGAAGCCTAAGAATACTGGAGTGAGTAGCCTATCCCGACCCAGTAATCAAACTGGGATCTCCTGCATTGTAGACGGATTCTTTACCAAATGAGCTATCAAGGAAACCCTATATAATATTCAGTTGATATTAGTGCCTTCCTAAAATCTTGTGAGTTCCTTAAGAGCAAAGACTGTATCATCTTCATCTTTGTAGTTCTTGGGCCCAGAAGCACCTGACACATAATGAGTATTTGTAGCAGAAATTGCTAGGTGCCTCTCTCATTCCTTCAGCATCCCAACTTGGGTAGCAGTGTACCCAGCTAAAACACTTTCCCATGTTCCTTTGTAGCTGGGTGTGTTCATGTCATTACATTCAGCACATTAATTTTTTTATAATTTTAAAATAATTTTATTTATTTGTTTTTGATTGTGCTGGGTCTTCATTGTTGTGTGCGGGCTTTCTCTAGTTGCGACGAGTTGGGGCTGCTCCTCGTTGTGGTGCTTGGGGTTCTCACTGCAGTGGCATGCGGTCTTCAGTGGTTGTGCCCCAAGGGCTTAGTTGCTCCAAGGCATGTGGAATCTTCCCGGATCAGGGATCAAACCTGTGTTGTCCCCTGCATTAGCAATTGGATTCCTCTCCACTGCACCACCAGGGAAGTTCCAGCACCTTAAAATATAAGTGGAAGCATTCGTTGTGGCTTCCTGGAAGTTTCCTTAAACACAGAAGGGAAATGCCCTTCTCACGCATTGTTACTACTTCTACCTGGAGTGTGGTATCTCTAGCTTCAACACACATCGTGAACAACAGGGATCTTGGGTCTCTGATGACCAGGAAGTTGCCCTATTAGCCCTGACTTCCTGATTTCCTGACTTCAGACTTCTTATGCCTTCAAAAGAAACATATTGTTATTAACTTTTTTTTCTTCCAAATGTAGCCAAATATAATCAATCCGTTCAGTCGCTCAGTCTTGTCCGACTCTGCGACCCCATGAATCGCAGCACGCCAGGCCTCCCTGTCCATCACCAACTCCCGGAGTTCACTCAGACTCACGTCCATCGAGTCCGTGATGCCATCCAGCCATCTCATCCTCGGTCGTCCCCTTCTCCTCCTGCCCCCAATCCCTCTCAGCATCAGAGTCTTTTTCCGGTGAGTCAACTCTTCACATGAGGTGGCCAAAGTACTGGAGTTTCAGCTTTAGCATCATTCCTTCCAAAGAAATCCCAGGCTGATCTCCTTCAGAATGGACTGGTTGGATCTCCTTGCAGTCCAAGGGACTCTCAAGAGTCTTCTCCAACACCACAGTTCAAACGCATCAATTGTTTGGTGCTTAGCCTTCTTCACAGTCCAACTCTCACATCCATACATGACCACAGGAAAACCTATAGCCTTGACTAGATGGACCTTAGCCGGCAAAGTAATGTCTCTGCTTTTGAATATGCCATCTAGGTTGGTCATAATTTTTCTTCCAAGGAGTAAGCGTCTTTTAATTTCATGGCTGCAATCACCATCTGCAGTGATTTTGGAGCCCCCCAAAATAAAGTCTGACACTGTTTCCACTGTTTCCCCATCTATTTCCCATGAAGTGATGGGACCAGATGCATATAGCCTTGACTAGATGGACCTTAGCCGGCAAAGTAGTCTCTGCTTTTGAATATGCCATCTAGGTTGGTCATAATTTTTCTTCCAAGGAGTAAGCGTCTTTTAATTTCATGGCTGCAGTCACCATCTGCAGTGATTTTGGAGCCCCCAAAAATAAAGTCTGACACTGTTTCCACTGTTTCCCCATCTATTTCCCATGAAGTGATGGGACCAGATGCTATGATCTTCGTTTTAATTGCAAAATTAATATTTTATTAAATCTGTAAAGTTGATTCCAATTTGTCTAAAATGTAGGTGAGATAAAACTTATAAATAAATCAACTCACAATTTGAAGAGTGGGCAATCTAAGCAGGACGTCCAAGACGGGGAAACAGTAGAATCACACCTAAACCCAAGGAACTCAGAGTTCCATGCTTCCCCACCCATTCCCCCAGGGATTGCCCGGGCAGGTTCCCTCCGTTCAGGGTTTCCCAACATCTCTCACTGTGACACAACACAGACTAGGGCACCCCACCCCACTCCCTGCGCAAAGGAAGTTTAGTTTTGGTTAATGGGTGTGGCAAGATACTGGAGGAAGTCTAAGTAAGAAAGAGAGGAGATGAAGAAAGTGACTTTTGAAAAATGTATAGAATCAGGACTTCCCTGATTGTACAGTGGATAGGAATCCTCCTGCCAAGGCAGGAGACACAGGTTCTCTCCCTGGTGCAGAAAGACTGCATGCTGAGGCACAGCTAAGCCTGCATGCCACAATGGCTGAGCCTGCACCCTGGAACCCAGGAGCTGCAACTGAAGCTCAAGTGCCTAGAGCTGGTGCCCCACAAGAGAAGCCACTGCAGTGAGAAGCCTGTGCACCACAGCTAGAGAGTAGCCCCCACTTGCTACAGTTAGAGAAAGCCCTTGCAGCAACGAAGACCCAGTGCAACCAAAAAATAAATAAGTGATTTTTAAAACAGTAAAAAGAAAGTAGTATTTTTTAAGTGTGCAGAATCAAAGAAGTGGGACTTGTTATAGGGTTGGGGAGCTTGAGGACCAGTGATGGGAAGTGACTCACCAGAGATCACGTGGCTATTAGCTATGATTCTTAACAGTTTCAGGCAACAGAAGACAACTCTGACGATCTTAAGCGAGTGTAGAGAATTCATTAGAAATCAAGTGACGTTGCGCTTGGAACCCACTAAAGAGTTCTAGGCTCCATATATTGAACCCTCACTATGGAGGGTGAGAACTGAATGCCACTCCTTTCTCCCTAACTTCTCAGTCAACCCAGGGAAATAGTTCCTTTTATGGCACAATTCTATCATCCCCAGAGTTACTAAATGTCTTCTTTTTTGTTGGCTTGGTTTTCAGTGTTTTTGTTGTTGGTTGTTCAGATGCTAAGTTGTGTCTGACTCTGTGGGACTCCATGGACTGTACCCACCAGGCTCCACTGTCCATGGGATTTCTCAGGCAAGAATACTGGAGTAGACTGCCATTTCTTTCTCCAGGGAATCTTCCTGACCCAGGGGTCAAACTGAATTTTCAGTGTAGTTATTGCTAATTCATTCCCAAACTCCCCACTCCTATCAGAGTGGTATTCAATCTCCTAGTGTGTTCAAACATATGGTGTTCCATCAGTTTCATCTCCTGGAAGAAATCTCTCCCAGGGCCTTTGATCTGATCTTGTCTGATGGGCTACTCTTTAGGGCTGCTGTATAGGGTGGCCTTGGGGCCAGGATCTTGGATTAAACCCATGCCCTCTGCAGTAGAAGTTCAGAGTCTTAACCACTGAACCACCAGGGGATTATCTAGCTGTTTTAAATTTATGTAGAGAAATACATTTGATTCTCTCAAGCCTGGCCCAGAAACCCTGGGGAAAGGGCTTCTCTGGTGGTCCGGTGTTTAAGACTGTGCGCTTCCACTGCTGTGGGCATCGGTTCTGTCCTTGGTCATGGAACTAAGCCAGCATGCCCTGTAGTGCAGTCAAAAAAAAACCTAGGGAAGTGAGCAATAGTCATGTGTCCCCCCACCTCAGGCTTCCCAGGTGATGCTGGGGGTAATGAACCCACCTACCAATGCAGGAGAAGTAAGAGACATGGGTTCGATCCCGGAGTTGGGAGGATCCCTTGGAGAAGTAAATGGCAACCCATTCCAGTATTCTTGCCTGGAAAATTCCATGGACAAAGGAGCCTGGTGGGCTACAGTCCTTGGGGGTCACAAAGAGTCAGACACGACTGAGCGATTGAGCACACACCTCTTAGACGAATTGATTTTGCCCAGGAGAGTAAAGTACCACGAGTGGCTTGGGAGTACACCCTTGTCCCAGCCAGGACCAATAGTGTGGCAGGAGTTGGAGTCATATTTTACTAACATGGCAACTCCCATAGTCCCAGAGATGGGCAGGAGCAGTCCCTAGGAAAGGGGCTCTAGAGGGATAGTTCCTTACTATAGATAGACAATGGACTTCCTAGGTGACGCTAGTGGTAAAGAACCCTCCTGTCAATGCAGGAGACAGAAGTGGGTTCTATCCCTGGGTTGGGAAGACCTCCTGGAGGAGGGCAGGGCAACCCACTTTAGTATTCTTGCCTGGAGAATCCCACGGACAGAGGAGCCTGGTGGGCTACAGTCCATGGGGTTGCAAAGAGTCAGACACGACTGAAGTAACTTAGCAGACATGCACAGATAGAAAATAGAAGGTTGGAATCTGGGAGTTTTTTTATTTTCCCCATCTTGTTAGTCATAATGAAGGCAGAAACTAGAGGGATAGGACAGGAGAGAAAATGCCCTTCACAATTCCTGGGTAGGAGCTGAGTGCCCACAGGAAACCTGTGATTCTCTGCTGCTACTGGGTTAGAGGAGAGAGAAGACAGTTTATGCACACAAGCTGGAGCAGGCAGAGGAACACTGTGAGGTCTCCAAGGAGAGACTCGAGTAAGAAGACTGAGATACATTCTTTGTCTCCCGGCCCTAATGCCCTCTCTCTTACACACTAGCTGTGCAACACCAGTTGCTGTAAAGTGCTCATCAAGAATTTCTGGGAGTCTTTTGAGGTGGCTCACGAAGATTTAGGAATACGTGGAGGCCTCTCTGGCATTAGGACTGTCCTGAGGGCCCCACCAGGTATCTTCTGGGATCAGCAGCTTCTGGAAAATGCTGGCACTTTGTTATGCTAACACAGCAAAATGCTCTATTGTAGAAAAAGGAAAGACTTGGTTCATCTCTATTGTATTACATTCGTTGGAGGGGCCCTAAAGCTACTTCACCAAAATTTGAAAAACAGAAATGTTTTCTACTTTTGTATTTCTAGTTTGAGATGCACTGTGCCCATCTCCTCCCATGACCAGAGTTTTTTTTTTTCCTCTACTGGGCCAAGATGGTCATGAATTAGTAACTCATTGGTATTTTGGGTTGAGAGTTTTCCCAGAAGTCTGTTCAGTCACTCAGGCAAGAAAGCTGCCAGAGACACTCATGCATATCTGAGTCCCAGTTTTTGCTCCAAATTACATTATCCGGTCTCAATATGTTCAGTGTGTTTTCTAGTGTGTGTGGATTAACATTAGGGAAAACTAACTAAGGGGGAATCCAGTTCTGCATCTCTGACTCCCCTGGGATTGCAAATGGATGAGGACAATCATGTGTGTTTAAGGACAATCCTTTATAAACTAGCATCGCTTCAATCGTGTCCAACTCTGTGCAACCCCACAGATGACAGCCCACCAGGCTCCCCCATCCCTGGGATACTCCAGACAAGAACACTGGAGTGGGTTGCCATTGCCTTCTCCAACGCATGAAACTGAAGAGTGAAAGTGAAGCTGCTCAGTCATGTCCGACTCTTATCGACCCGATGGACTGCAGCCTACCAGGCTCCTCCGTCCCTGGGATTTTCCAGGCAAGAGTACTGGAGTGGGTTGCCATTGCCTTCTCCTAAACTAGCATTAGGACTGCTTTTAGTTGCAATAACAGAATACCCAACTAATGGAGCTTAACCCAGGGGTGAGCAAACTATGGCCTGCAGACAAAGTCTGGATTTACCTGTTTTTGTAGAGTGCAAGAGCTAAAAATAGCTTTTAAAAGTTTAAATTATTGAACAAAAGTTGAAAGAAGAGTAAGACTTTGTCACATGTTAAGACTGTATGAGAGCTCAGCTCAGTGCTCTGTGATGACTTTCAAGGGTGGAATGGGTGAGGGGTGGAAGGGAGGCTCCAAAGGGAGGGAATATAGGTATACCTATGGGCTGCCATCTATGGGATCGCACAAAGTCGGACATGACTGAAGCAACTTAGCAGCAGCAGCAGCATAGCTGATTCACTTTCTTGTGCAGCAGAAACTGTCATAACATTGTAAAGCAATTATACTCCAATAAAGAAAGATTACATGCAATCCAAATTTCAGTGTCCATAATAAAGTCTTATTGAAACACAGCAATGTTTATTCCTTTCCATGTTGTCTATGGCTGTGTTCATGCTCCAACAGTCAAGTTGAACTGGTGTGAAAGACACTGTGTGGTCTGCAAACCTTAACATATTTATTATCTGGCCCTGAAAGAGTATGCTGATCCCTCACTTGACCAAAAAAAAAAAAAAAAAAAAGTGCTATTTACTTAAGAATCTGAACATAGGCATTTCCAAGATTTAGTTCTACAGTTCCACAAAGTCCAGGTGCTGAATTGATATCTCTAAAATTGTCATAGTCTTTCCCTCATAGTCACAAGATGGTTGCATTAGCTCCAAGTATCACATACAATAACACATCCAAAGGCAGGAAACAAGGGAAAAATAGGGAGGCAATGAAGGGCCTCATTAGCATGCTTCTTTAAATTTATCAGAGAATTTCCCCCAAATTCCACTGAAAATCCCACTCAATCTCACTCGCCAGCAGTAAGTCACTAAGTCACGTGACCCCTGCTGCAGTGGAAATGGCTAAAGCTGCCGCATACATGAGCTATAGGCTCTGGCAAGGTGATGGATTAGCAGCAGTGGTGTGACAGCCAGTTGTGCCTATCTCTTTCCTACTCTGCATTTTGAAGTTTGTTGAAACTGATCACAGGGGCAATATTTACACCATAGAAATCAACAAACACCATAGATTAAGCAGTTTTATCTGCAGATCACTGACTTAGGATATTTTTTATTTTGCGTATGTTTTTCCAAGTTTTCTGCAATGAACATGAAGTTTATAATTGAGAAAAACAAAAAGTGTGCTTTTAAAACAAAAGAGGCCATGCCTTATGCCATATTTTAAAAATTAACTGAAAAATGGATAGAAGATCCAAATTTAAAAGCTAACTTTAAAAGAGAATGTAGGTTAAAAGCTGCATGATATTGGATTTGACAATGATTCCTTAGATATAATACTAAATGCACAGACAACAAAAGTAAAATATATAGAGACTACACCAAAATTAAAAACATCTGTGCATCAAAGGACACAATCAACAGAGTGAAAAGGCAAACTATGGAATGGGAGAAGCTATTTGCAAATCAGATACCTGATAAGCTGTTAATATCCAGTATATAAAGAACTAAAATTTGACAACAAAAAATAGAACAAACAATTCCATTTAAAAATGTACTGGGAAACCAATAGAGTACTGTAAAGTAAAATAAAGTAAAATGGAAGCTCTAAAAAAAATAAATAAAATTTAAAAAAAAATGTACTGGGGTATACCTATGATTGATTCATGTTGATGTATGGCAGAAACCAACACACTATTTTAAAGCAATTACCCTCCAATTAAAAATAAATAAATTTTAAAAAATGAACCCTGGACTTGAGTAAACGGTTCTTCAAAGAGAATATACAAATGGCCAGTAAGCACATGAAAAGATGCTCATGGGAATTCCCTGGTGGTCCAGTGGTTAGGACTCCACACTTTCACTGCTGAGGGCACAGGTTCAATATCCGGATGGGGAACTAAGATCCCACAAGCCATGCGAAGCAGAAAAAAATAAATAAAGATGGTCAATATCACTAGGAATATGATTCAGTTCAGTTTTGTTCAGTCGCTCAGTAGTGTCTGACTCTGCGACCCCATGAATCACAGCACACCAGGCCTCCCTGTCCATCACCAACTCCAAGAGTTCACTCACACTCATGTCCATCGAGTCGGTGATGCCATCCAGCCATCTCATCCTGTGTCATCCCCTTCTCCTCCTTCCCCCAATCCCTCCCAGTATCAGGGTCTTTTCCAATGAGTCAACTCTTCGCATGAGGTGGCCAAGTATTGGAGTTAGGGAAATGCAAATCAAAACCACAATGATATACCACGTCATACCCATTAGGATGGCTACTATTAAAAAAAAAGTGTTAATGAAGATGTGAAGAAATTGGAATCTTCATATACGCTGTTGGTGGAAATATAAAGTAGTGCATGCACTACGGAAAATAATATGTGCTTCCTCAAACTATTGAAAATAGAATTAGCATGTGATACGGCAATTCCAATATCCCAAAGAATTGAAAGCAGAGTCTTGAAGAAATATTTGTGTGTATCCAAGTACATAGCAGAATTGTTCACAATAGTCAAAAGGTGGAAGCCATCCAAGTGTCCTTTGGTGGATGAATGGATAAACAAAATATGGTGAATATATGCATGCAATGGAATATTACTCAGCCTTCGAATGAAAGGATAGAGGCTACAATGTGGATGAATCCTGAAGATATTATGTTAAGTGAAATAAACCAGTCACAAAAAGTCAGTGTATGATGCCATTTATATGAGGCCCCTGGAGTGGTCAACTTCACAGAGGCAGACTGAAAGGGTGGCTGCCAGGGGCTGGGGGAGGGGCCAGGGAGCTGTTGTTTAATGGGTATGGAATTTTAGTTTTGCAAGATGAAGAGTGTCCTGGAATTTGGTTGCACAACAGTATGAATGTACTTAACACTACAGAACTGTACACTTGAAAAATGGCTAAGCTGGTAAATTTTATATTATGTGTATTATCACAATGAAAAATATTTTGAAGGGGAAATTCCCTGGTGGTCCAGTGGTTAGGACTTGGTGTTTACCCTGTAGGGAAAATGAAAGTGTTAGTCGATCGCTTGTGTCCGCCATGGACTGTAGGCAGCCAGGTTCCTCTGTCCATGGAATTCTCCAAGCAAGAATACTGGAGTGAAAAAAATTTATAAATTTTTATAATGTTCATTTAAATTAAAAACAAAATTTTAAATAAAAATTATAAAAATTTTAATTTAAATTAAAAAAAAAAAAAAGAATACTGGAGTGGGTAGCCAGCCATTCCCTTCTCCAGGGCATCTTCCTGACCCAGGGACTGAACCCAGATCTCCTACATTGGAAGCAGATTCTTTACTGTCTGAGCCACCAAGAGGCCTGGGTCATTTCCTGGCCATGGAACTAAGGTCCCATAAGCCACAAAGCATGGCCTGTATATAATTCTTTCCCCTGGGTGCATGGTCTGGAGGCATTCCGAAGGGTCTAGCATTTGACATATCATCATAGGCTATCCTACCCAACTACTCCCCCAGTAACAGAATTGTTTATACCAAGAAGGTTAGGAAAGTACTAGAATCTGCACATGGCATGTGCTCAGGCCAACTTCGAGAATTTTGTGCTGTGAGACCTAAAGTTCTTATGAGATTGTCTGAAATGAAAAAAGTATGGCAGCAGGTCTTCCAATGGTTCCACATCTGCTAAATGTATCTGTGACAGGATCAAGCATGCTTTCCTTACTTATTTATTTTTTAAAAATGTTCCCATCCTACAAAGGGTGTTTCCCTAGTAAACACAGCAAACAGATGAGGGTGTTATTTTTTATTTTTTGGTCACACCACTAAGATCGATGTGGGGTCTTAGTTCCCTGACCAGGGATTGAACTTGTGTCCCCTGAAGTGGAAGCATGGGGTCCTAACTGGACCTGCAGGGAACTTCCTCCTGAGAATTATTTTTGCTTCACATTTCCTAAAGTCTAGTCCTTAGTCTTCTGCTCTTTTCTCTCTGCACAGATGCATCCGTTACATCCACGTAGGTGCCTTTGAAACCCCAATCCCCCCTGACCTTTCCGGTGACTGTAGATCCACACATCCACCTGCCTTCGAGAAAGTTCCACCTTACTCTCGGGCCAACACTGGCCCCAGAGTTCAGTGCTCCAAACTGATCTCATCGTTCTTCCAGGCTTGAAACCTGGGAACTGTTTTCCACTCCTGCCTCTCCCTTGGCACAGTTAGTCACCACGGCGGAGTCACCCCCTACTGCTAATGGCTTTCACACTCATTATTGTAAAGCTGTGGGTGTGCGACCTTTCACACAGACTGGGCAGTGTGGGTCCCCACCTGGGATAGGCTGGTGTCACTATAGAAGTCTGTTACAGACATCAGAGGTGGTGTGTGGCAGGGGCAAGGGCAGGGGAGATGAGGACCGGGGCAATGGGAGGAGCAGGAGGAATGTGGTCAAGGTCAATGTCAGATCCCTAGGGTAAGAGGGGTCAACAATCAGAGCAAGCATAAAAATCGAAGTCAAGAGGGACTTCCCCAGCGGTCCGGTGGGTAAGAATCCACCAATGCAAGGGACATAGGTTTCAACTCTGGAGGGGGAACTAAGATCCCACATGCCTCAGGCCAGCTAAGCCCAGATGCTGCAACTACTGAGCCCGCAAGGTCTAGAGCCAGGGGTCCACGACAAAAGAAGCCTGCATACCGCCAGTAGGAAAAGCCTCCATGCTAAAACGAAGACCCAGTGCAGCCAAAAATAAAAAAGACATGAGCCAAAAGCAGACCCAGGAGCTGAGTTGGTGGGGCTTGTAGGAGCGAGCATAGGAGCTTTCACTGGCTTCTAGGGAGAGTTTGCTTTGGGGGCTGAGGGTGGCTTCCCCTGGGGGAGGTCCGGGTCTGCACTTTCTCAGCTTTGTTGTGTGCACCTGTCAGTTCCCTCCTTTCCATCCTCCTGCCCCAACCCCAGCTCAGAGCAATCCGTTGGTTGTTGTCTGTTGTTCAGTTGCTAACTTGTGTCCTAGTCTTTGAGACCCCCATGGACTGTAGCTCACCAGGCTTCCCTGTCCTTCACTGCCTCCTGGAGTTTGCCCAAGGTTATGTCCGTTGAGTCAGTGATGCTATCCAACCGTCTCATCTTCTGCTGCCCTCTTCTCCTTTTGCTCTCAATCTTTCCCCGCATCAGGATCTTTTCCAGTGAGTCAGCTGTTCCCATCAGGTGGAGCTTCAGGCTTCAGCACCACTTGCCTGAAATTTGGGAACAGTTTCTCTGCTTGGCGTCAGATCATTATGCTTTGTAGCCTGTGAAGAAAGAGCACAACATCTACGGCACACTTGCCAAGGCCTTTGTATATTTTATCATATTCATCCTGGCAGCCACACGTGATGGCAACGCCTGACATTTGTTCCATGCCTCTGGTTTTTGTTTTATTTTCACAAACACTAACTCATTTGACGCTGTGGTATCCTAGTGAATTTGTCAGAGCTCTATTTGGTGGATGAGAAAACTGGGACTAGAGGGATTAAACTGATGACCCAAAGGCACCCAGGTCTTTGTGACTCCAAGAGCTCTCTTTGGTGGATGAGAAAACTGGGACTAGAGGGATTAAACTTATGACCCAAAGGCACCCAGGTCTTTGTGACTCCAAGTCTAGCCCATCTGTATCACCTGCGGGCTTGTTAGAAACACAAAATCTTGGACCCACCTTGTTGTTATTTTGCTATAAGCAGAAATTAACAGAAGATTGTAAGTCAACTAAGATTGAAAAAGTCCTTAAATTGAGTATCAGACATATAAATGAGAATTTTGAATAGTATCTTCCTTTCCTTTCTATTACTTCATGCATGACCTCTTTCTGGGACACTTGTGAATAAACAGAAATTTAATGGGGTCAGAAGGGATTAAGATGGAGCTGTCATAGACCAAAATAGTGGGACACAGGGGTGGGGGGAAAAGGCAGGAGGGAGAGAGAGAATGATGTGATTCCAGAAAAGGAGTCAGTCCACAAGATGCAGAAGGACATGTGCAGGGGAGAATGTTTACTGGGGCATAGAATATTACACAAGCTACCAAAACAAGTAGCAGAGGAGGTGGAAGAGGCAGGGAGGGCAGAGAAAGGGGTTGGCCAGAGGTGGGCATTGGCCCAATGAAATGGCGCCAACTCCCAGGGAGCTTGCTGAGGGCTTCCAACCTGCAGATCCATCTGTCTCTTCAGATTCTAGGGCAAACCTCATTAGTGTGAGGGGCACCCCACGGCTCAGCCCCTACCCCGGGGACCTCGGATCCCCATCTGGCAAGCTAATGGAACAAGTCTGCCATGGGTTTGCACTCTTTCAAATATTCTTCTTCTAATAAGAAAAATGCATGTTTTCCACTATTTATTCAGTTTTATTGGTTATGTCACGCTGTTATTCTAGCCTCAGGAGTCACACTCATTTGATTTTAAGCTGACTGTTGAAGAAGAATAATAACTTAACTCTTTGTGTAATTAAACTCTGAAAAGCAAATCCTCTTTTACAGTCATCTCACCTGGCAGGTGGACAAAGACGTCCACTGGACTTCCAAACCGTGGCACCTGGGATGCAGGCCACATGCTTCAGGACTGGGGTTACTCAGAAGGCCAAAGGGTCACATGCTTCATGAGATGTTTTATTTCTTCCTGCAAAGAAATGAGAGAAGTTAAGGGGCTACTGCAAATCTGGAGATTTACAATGCCAGTGGTGAAAAATACTATCAGGCAAGTAGGCCTGGGGTGCGGAAGGCCCTTCAGACCAGGCAGGGGAGTGCAGGATCAGTCTGCTGGGCAGCATCTGGAGGGTCTTGGCCGGAGAATGTCCTGCTCGTTTCTCTGTCCTTTGTCGCTCTCACCAGTCTCCCCTTCTCAGGGAAACTTCTATCTTTACTTCTCTCTTAGGACTTTGCAGCTGGATGAGATGGTGGGATGGCAGCACCGAGTCAATGGACATGAGTTTGAGCAAACTCCAGGAGATGGTGAAGGACAGGGAAGGCTAACATGCCGTCCACAGGATCAAAAAGAGTCAGACATGACTGAGCAACTGAACAACAGTTGTCAGCATCTAGATTTGCATGCATCAGACCCCCCTCCTCTTTCTGAGTCTTGATAAAACCACTGCCCTTTTTAATTCTACTTTTTAAATTTATTTATTTATTTTGGTTGTGCTGGGTCTTTTTTGCTGCACGTGGGCTTTCTCTGCGGTGCGCAAGCTTCTCACTGCAGTGGCTTCTCTTGTTGCGGAACGCAGGCTCTAGGCGCTCAGGTTTCAGTAGTTGCAGCACAGAGGCTCATCAGTTATGGCTCGGGGCCCCTAGAGGATGCAGGCTTTGGTCTTCACAGCACTCAGACTCAGTAGTTGTGGCTCCCAGGCTCTAGAGAACACAGGCTCTATTGTTGTGGCAGATGGGCTTAGTTACTCCGCAGCATAGGGAATCTTCCATGGATTGAACTCACGTCTCTTGCATCAGCAGATGGATTCTTATCCACTGAGCTACCAAGGAAGTCCCAAACCACCACCTTTTACCCAGTCACTCAGCCACTCACCTAGGGAGTGATCCCTGACTCCTCCCTTTCTTATGACCTCTACGTTTAGCTCAATTACCTCTGCTCTGAATTATCTCTAAGAACACTATCTGAAAATAGTTTCCTTACCTTCAGTAGCCCTACCTCCTACACAGGAGTCTTAGAGGTTTCCTTTGATGACTCCAGATATCACAACCTTGCTGTGGCGAGTAGCCCTCCACACATTCCTCCACCTGACTCTACGGCTCACTTGCCCCAGTGTTCCTGTTGAGTTGGCCACCCCTTCCCTTCTCTCCCCTCCTTCAGATCCTTCTAGTCCATTTCTGCTAGTCTGCCTCTACCCGGTGAGACTTCCTGCCTTTGTGTCTTCTATCCAAAACCTGCCTCTCCTTTTCAGTTTGGTTCAGTTGTCACTCAGTCGAGTCTGACTCTTTTCGACCCCATGGACTACAGCAGGCCAGGCCTCCCTGTCCACCACCAACTCCTGGAGTTTACTCAAACTCATGTCCATTGAGTCGGTGATGCCATTCAAGCATCTCACCCTCTGTCGTCCCCTTCTCCTCCTGCCTTCAATCTTTCCCAGCATCAGGGTCTTTTCAAATGAGTCGTTCTTGGCATCAGGTGGCCAAAGTATTGGAGTTTCAGCTTCAGCGTCAGTCCTTCCAATGAATATTCAGGACTGATTTCCTTTAGGATGGACTGGTTGGATCTCCTTGCGGTCCAAGGGACCCTCAGGAGTCTTCTCCAACACCACATTTCCAAAGCATCAATTCTTCAGCACTTTGTTTGGGAGTTCGTGTAAAAAAATAAATAAATACCAAAAAAAAAAAAAAATTCTTCAGCACTCAGCTTTCTTTATGGTCCAACTCTTACATCCGTACATGACAACAGGAAAAACCACAGCTTTGACTAGATAGATCCTTGTTGGCAAAGTAATGTCTCTGCTTTTGAATATGCTATCTAGGTTGGTAATAACTCTTTTCCCAAGGAGCAAATGTCTCTTAATTTCATGGCTNTTTCCAAAGCATCAATTCTTCAGCACTCAGCTTTCTTTATGGTCCAACTCTTACATCCGTACATGACAATAGGAAAAACCACAGCTTTGACTAGATAGATCCTTGTTGGCAAAGTTATGTCTCTGCTTTTGAATATGCTATCTAGGTTGGTAATAACTCTTTTCCCAAGGAGCAAGTGTCTTTTAATTTCATGGCTGCAGTCACCGTCTGCAGTGATTTTGGAGCCAAAGGAAATAGTCTATCACTGTTTCCATTGCTTCCCATCTATTTGCCATGAAGTGATGGGACCAGATGCCATAATCTTAGTTTTCTGAATGTTGTGTTTTAAACCAACTTTTTTCACTCTCCTTTTTCACTTTCATCAAGAGGCTTTTTAGTTCCTCTTCACTTTCTGCCGTAAGGGTGGTGTCATCTGCATATCTGAGATTGTTGATATTTCTCCTGGCAATCTTGATTCCAGCTTGTGCTTCATCCAGCCCAGCATTTCTCATACTGTACTCTGCATATAAGTTAAATAAGCAGGGTGACAATATACAGCCTTGATGTACTCCTTTCCCTATTTGGAAACAGTCAGTTGTTCCATGTCCAGTTCTAACTGTTGCTTCCTGACCTGCATACAGATTTCTTAGGAGACAGGTCAGGTGGTCTGGTATTCCCATCTCTTGAATAATCTTCCACAGTTTGTTGTGATCCACACAGTCAAAGGCTTTGCCATAGTCAATAAAGCAGAAGTAGATGTTTTTCTGGAACTCTCTTGCTTTTTCGATTGATCCTATGGATGTTGGCAATTTGATCTCTGGTTCCTCTGCCTTTTCTAAATCCAGCTTGAACATCTGGAAGTTCACGGTTTATGCACTGTTGAAACCTGGCTTGGATAATTTTGAGCATTACTTTGCTAGCATGTGAGATGAGTGCAGTTGTGCGATAGTTTGATCATTCTTTGGCATTGCCTTTCTTTGGGATTGGAATGAAAACTGACCTCTCTTTTCAGGCCCATTATATGCCTTCACTTTTTTTTTCTTTCACTTCTTTTATGTTGAATGTAGACTCGGGGATTTGTTACCAGTGGCCCCAGTGTTAAGGATGATCGGTGTTATGCAAAAACATCATAGAAAAGACTGGAATAAAATAGCAACATAGCAACCATGGCGGTCTCTGGATTCTGGACAACTGGTACATTTTTTTTCCTTTTTCCTTTAAAAAAAGAGTTTCCTATTTTCTAGACTGGTCATGTGTTATGTATTATGATTATACAAAGAGTGTAAACTTTATTATGTTTTCTATAGAATAAACTGAAGTCAGGGAGAGGCGGAAGGGCAGGAGATTGTTCTGGAAGGTGGCAGTTGGACAATCTAGATGATTGTCTTTGGGAGGATGGAGAGGTAGAAGGTACAGTGTTAGACGCTGTGGTTAATTCAGAGGAGTCCTAACCTTGCCCCCACCCCTCCACTCTGTGACCCGGGGCAAATGAGTTAACCTTCTGAATCTCTACATTTGCTAGTTGTGTGGTCTTGGGCAGCAAATTTACCTTCTTTAAGCCTGATTTGTTCAACAGCTTTAATAACTGTGGAACTCTGTGCCAGGCACAGTTCTAGATGCTGGAGTCTGGCAGGACACAGTTCAAATTCTCCTCTTTCATGTAGTTTTATATTGTAGAGGAGATACATAGGTAATAAACAACCAGAAATAAGTAACATTTTTATATGTGTACACACACATGGGTTTCCTCAGTGGCTCAGCTTTAAAGAATCCGCCTGCAATGCAAGAGGTGCAGCAATCTAGGGACCCAGTCTTCTAGGGGACCTCCTCCCGTACCGTGGGGTGAGGTCATAAGAACTGACCTGATTCCTATGGACAGAGGAGCCTGGTGGGCTATGGTCCATGGAGTTGCAAGAGTCAGACATGACTTATCGACTAAACCACCAACCACCAAAGTGTAGAGTGTGGGACTTGGATATCTTTTTTTGTTTGTTTTATTTTTGTTTTTTGACTGAATGGCACGCAAAATGTGGGATGAGGGATCTTAGTTCCCTGACCAGGGATTGAACCGATGCCACCCGCTAAAGTGGAAGCATAGAATCTTAACCACTGGACCATCAGGGAAGCCNAAACCACCAACCACCAAAGTGTAGAGTGTGGGACTTGGATATCTTTTTTTGTTTGTTTTATTTTTGTTTTTTGACTGAATGGCACGCAAAATGTGGGATGAGGGATCTTAGTTCCCTGACCAGGGATTGAACCGATGCCACCCGCTAAAGTGGAAGCATAGAATCTTAACCACTGGACCATCAGGGAAGCCCCAAGAGCTGGCTATCTTAAATCAAGTGGTCTGGGGACGTCTCACTGAAGAGGTGCCATCTGAGCAGAGACCAGAAGGAAATGAGAGAGCCAGCATGAGTTAGTGCTCAGGGAGAGAATTCCAGACGTGCAAAGGCATTAAGGCAGGAGTGGGCTGGGGTGTCTGAGGCGCAGGGAGGGGGCGGGGCAAGGAGGTGAAACCAGAGGCAGTGAGCCATATGACATGGAGCCTGGTAGGTCATGGTTAAGACATCAGTAGTAGACTTCCCGGTGGTCCAGTGGTTAAGAATCTGCCTGACAAAGCAGGGGACTCAGGTTTGATCCCTGGTCCTAGAAGATCCTGCATGCTGCAGGGCAACTGCGCTCGAGTGCCACAGCTACCGAGCCTGTGCTCTAGAGCCCATGTTCCACAACAAGAGAAGCCACCACAATAACCCCACGCACCACAACTGGAGAATAGCCCCTGCTCACTGCAGATAGAGAAGGCCCTTGAGCAGCAACACAGACCCAGAACAGCCAGAAATAAATAAAGAAATACATAAAAGTTCATTAAAATATATTTTAAGAAGACATCAGTGGGTAAGGATGTGGCAGCAGGGGTAGTGGTGGATATATTTCAAACACAGAGCCAAGAGGATTTACTGATATATCAGCTGTGGAGTGTGAGTGAAAGAAACACATCAAGGAAGAATCTTTACCAAAAAAAAAAAAATTTATTTGACTGTGCTTGTGCTTAGTTGTGACATGTAAGATCTTGTTCCATGAGCAGGGATCGAACCCAGTCCTCCTATACTGGAAAAGCAGAGTCTTAGCCACTGGACCACCAGGAAAGTCTCAAGGAAGAATCCTAACCTGGTTGTAGCCTGAGCACTGGAAGAATGAAGGTGTCATGTAGCCACTTACTGATCTGGAGAAGGCTGTGCAAGGAGCAGGTTTGGGGGTGAAAGAAAGTTTTGGTTTTGGAGACTATGTTGGCCTTGTCTGTCGTGGCCACGCCCATGATGTCTAGGTCAAGGCCTAGAGTAGGCAGCTGGGTACTCAAACCTGGCGCTCAAGGGACAGCCAAGACTAGAGATATAAATTTAGGTGCTGTCAGCATAGAGAGATGAACTTTATATCTGTGAACCTGAATGAGGTCATCTGGGTGTGAATAAGGACAGAAAAGCGTAGAAGGACTGAATCCTGGGCCCTCCAGTGTTTAGACGTCAGGAAGGTGAACAGGAACCAGGAAAATGTACAGAGAAGGAAGGGCCAGTGATACAAATGGGAAATCACAGAAGAGTGAAGACCCGGAGGCCAAATGAGGGTGTGTTCGCTGGCCGTGAACCCTTGTGTTACTGTTACTCATGCATTTGTTTTGTTTTTGGTCACACCATATGATTTCCGGGACCTCAGTTCCCTGACCAGGGATAGACCCAGGTCACGGCAATGAAAGCCCAGGATCCTAACCACTAGGCCACCAGGGAACTCCTGCTGTTGCTCATATCATTGACAAAGGCCCACTCTCAATATATACATGGGTCAAGTCATGGTGCAACTAAGCCCCAGCACCACAACTACCGAGCCTGCACTCTAGAGCCCTGAGCTACTGAAGCCTGTGTGCCCTAGAGCCCATTCAGTTCAGTTGCTCAGTCGTGTCCAGCTCTTTGCGAACCCATGGACTGCAGCACGCTGGGCTTTCCTGTCCATCACCAACTCCTGGAGTTTACTCAAACTCATGTCCATTGAGTCAGTGATGCCATCCAACCATCTCATCCTCTGTCATCCCCTTCTCCTGCCTTCAGTCTTTTCCAGCATCAGGGTCTTCTCTAATGAATCAGCTCTTTGCATCAGGTGGCCAAAGTATTGGAGTTTCAGCTTCAACATCAGTCCTTCCAATGAACACCCAGGACTGATCTCCTTTAGGATGGACTGGTTGAAACTCCCTGCAGTCGAAGGGACTCTCAAGAGCCTTCTCCAACACCATAGTTCAAAAGCATCAGTTCTTCGGCGCTCAGCTTTCTTTATAGTCCAACTCTCACATCCATACATGACCACTGGAAAAACCATAGCCTTGACTAGATGGACCTTTACTGGCAAAGTAATGCCTCTGCTTTTTAATATGCTGTCTAAGTTGGTCATAACTTTTCTTTCAAGTTCTCCACGACAAAAGAAGCCATTACAGTAAGCCCCCAAACTGCAACTAGAGAGTAGCTCCTGTGCAGCACCAAGGACCCAGCATAGCCAAAATAAATACATAAATGCACATGGGTGATTCTACTAGCATCTTGTCCACAGTTTCTCACAGGAGTGGTGTCATGATGGCTACATGAAAGAAAGGCCACCATTTTTAATGGTCAATTGTTGAACAAACCAATTCCATTTAATTTAATGGTTAAATTAAATTTAACCATTTATTTTAATTAGCCATGCCCTAATCCCAGTCAGATTCCCCTGACCTCCCACAGGCACAGTGATGGAAATCTAGAGGGAAGAAGCACTGGAGGGTGGAGGGGAGCAGGTTTGGTTGGGGAGACCATGGTTGGAATTCCAGGAAGGCAGCTGGGGCCTGAGATCCCATGATAGAGCTTTGGTCTCCTGGGAGCCTGGTGAGACTCCGATGAGATATGAGCCCAGACAGAGTGCCCTGGCCCTTCAGGATAGTGGCTCCTTGAGCTAGAATGAGGAAGCAGGAAGGGGAGCCAGATCTCAGAGCAGAGAAGTCCTTTGATTTTTAGTGTTAGTCATGTCACTCAGTCATGTCTGTAGCCCGCCATGGCTACAGTCCATGGACTGTAGCCCGCCAGGCTCTTCTGTCCGTGGAATTCTCCAGGCAAGAATACTGGAGTGAATTGCCATTTCCTTCTCCAGGGGGTCTTCCCAACCCAGGGATCGAACCTAAGTCTCCTGAATTGCAGGCAGACTCTTTACCATCTGAGCCACCAAGAGTCCCTCTCTGTGACCCCTGACCTGTCAGACCTTGGAGTCACCATTTCCTCACCCATCTTCCTGAACAGGAATTCACTCTCTGATTCCCATCCTAACCTGCCCACCCCCCTCCATCTGTTTTTCTCCCTCTGTCAGCAAGGCCTTCCAGTCCTCTCAAATCAGCAGGCCCTCTGGTCCATGGGCCTCTGCCACCACCCTGTCCCCGGAGTCCTTCACCCCA
Organism: Oreotragus oreotragus; assembly: GCA_006410675.1. Lineage (NCBI taxonomy): Eukaryota > Metazoa > Chordata > Mammalia > Artiodactyla > Bovidae > Oreotragus > Oreotragus oreotragus. The sequence continues at coordinate 64,714 of SJYX01001464.1, forward strand.
CAGACATCCTCACACCCACCCTAGTGCTAAGCCTGAGTTCATACAATAGCCACAGCAGATACTGTCTGTTCTCTAAAATAAATAATGTCTCCCCTTGTTCCTGCTGTGTCACTAAACAGGCACAGCTCATACCTTCTGAAGCCACTGGCCCTTCTTATTATCCTGCTTTCTGAGCACAGAATCCCTCTGGGCACTCTGTGACCTTTATTTCTTTATTAAAAAAAAAAATTTTTTTTTTTTTTGCTACACCATGAGGCATGTGAGATCTTAGTTCCCCGACCAGGGATAAAACCCTCACCCCCTGCAGTGAAAGCGTGGAGTATAAACCATTGGACCACCAAGGGAGCCCTCTGTGACCTTTCGAGAGAGAGACATCCTGCTTTACCTAAGTGAACTTTTACATAAAAGGTGGGAGGATGGACCTGGGTTAATCCCAGAGAAAGCCTGAGGATCACAGGGGTGGGGTGGGGAGGAAAGGGGAGAGATGATGACGAAGGAAGTCACCTGTCTCCAGCCAGGAGACACCCCTGTGCACCCCGTTTCATGGAAGAACAGTCTCTTTCTGCCTTGCAGTTGTAATTTGCAACACTCTCTACAGTTCACAGAACACAGCGTTCCTTCTCGGGATGGTTCCATCCCTGGGGAGCCAGTCATGGCCTTGGCTTTCAGAGCAGTGACATTAACTGAGACAACTGTGTAAGAGGAAAGCCCATGAGGTGCGGGGCCTGTGGGTCAGGGAGTGTGGTGGCTAGGGATGCGGGTGTGTCCAGGTGCAGGCTGCAGGGCCTTGGCGTGGCCCTGCAAGAACGGCGCCCTCTGCCTCTCTCACTTGCTTCAGGCAATGCCATCGGCTGCTGCAGAGGGGCCTCACAGGGTCCCAGCTCAGAGTTCATCTCGGAAGAGGCAGAGGAAGAGTCTTACCCCTGCCCTGAAGACGTCCATAGTCTAGTTGTGCCAATGAGATAGGAACTCAAGGTTGTTTGGAAGACAAAGGGAAGATATTAAGGAAGTGGGGTGATGATAGAGGAACACTAGGGAACCCCAGCTTTACAGGACAATCTTGAGTCTTCTTAGCCTCCAGGCTCCTCAGCTTTCCTCTCTAAGGAATGAGGTCAAGGCCATCTGCCCTTCCTCACCTCGGCCTTGGGCATCCACACAGCACAGGTGGAGGGTGAGGAAGGGGAGACACAGTTGGAACCTGGGCTCCTGTGGGAGTTTCTCTCTGGTCACCTGCTGTCTGTTCTGAGGACTGTTCTGCTGTCTGTTCTGAGGACTGTTCAAACCTGGGGAGTTGACAGTTCTCTGTATTGACCTATATGGGAATAGAATCTAAAAAGAAAAAAAGTGGATATAATATACGTGGGCTTCCCTGGTAGTTCTAGTGGTAAAGAACCCGTCTGCCAATGCAGGAGACAGGGTTCGATCCCTGGGTTGGGAAAATCCCCTGGAATAGGCAATGGCAGGCCACTGTGGTATTTGCCTGGAAAATCCCATGGATAAACGAGCCTGGAGGGCTACAGTCCATGGGGTCTCGGAGAGTCGGACAAGACTGAAACAACTTCGCATGTACGCACATATGTGTATGTATCGCATTCATTTTGCTGTACACTGGAAACTAACAAATTATAAGTCAACTACACTCCAATAAAAATTAATAATAATTTTTTTAAAAAGCAGGGCAGTTGATCCTTCCTCCTCGCAAGCAGAAAAGTTCAGCAGGATGTGACCTTGTTAGGTGAGCCCCGATAATCAAAACTCCAATGGGTGATGTAGCCTCTCTCTGGAAAGATACACAAGACCTGGTAGCTCTGCCTTCCTCTGGGGAGAACAAGGCAGCTGAGCAGAAGGGGTGGGGGAGGGAGGCTTGTTTTTCTCTGGATTATATCCTTTTATGCTGTTTTCATGTAATATCATGTGATTGTAATATCTAACAAAAAATAAATATACTTCAAACTTGAAAGCAATTGTAGTGGTTCCAGGAACCGGTTCAAGGTTGGGCAGAGCCAGGAACTGGCTTTCCTGGGGTTTTCTCCTTTAGATCGCCCTCCTCTGACCACAAGGGGTAGGTGAAGGGATAGGAGGGTAGATAAAGGGTTCGGAGGGTCCTGCAGGCCAGGCTTCAGGTGGCCCCTGGAGCTGGCTGTCTCGTCACTGAGGGCTGCCAATGAGAAGAACACACCTGCCTCCCTTTTCCCCTCCAGGTCCATCACAGATCTTCATGCCAGGCCCGAGGGCCAAGATGGGGAGTGGGGCAGTTGGCACAGGCTGTACCCTCCCACACAGGGCACTGTGTGCTCACCACCCACTAGCCCGAGCAGTCTGAGTGCATCGGCCTCAAAAGTTGTGTCAGTGACGAGAGCCACTGGGAAGGTGGGGAGGGTCATGAAGGTGGGCGTGTGGCCACCCAGGGAAGTCAGGCACGGCTGAGGGGAGAGGGCAGGCCAAGGTAGCATGGGGCAGATGATGCAGACAGCTTCATTCAACCCTGGCATCAACGGGGAAGCTGGAGGTGGCCACTGCCACTGCTTCTGGGCCAAACCTGGAGGGCTCATTCCATCTGCCCCAGCCCAGCAGGTGCCAGCCCTTGGTCAGCATGGCCACTGAGCCTCGGTCGGAATGAGCAGCTGAGGTACAGGAGCTGCAACCCCCGTGCCCCCTTCCCCCAGATCTCAGGGCTCCCCAGGAGGTCTCCAGGTCTCCCCATTGTGCCTCTACCCCAGAACCCCCAAGTCCTGTTCTTCCTGCCTCTTCTACCTGCTCCTCCTTCTCCTGAAACAAGTCCCTCCCTCTGTCTAAACTGGGCCTCCAGGGACTTCCCTGATGGTCCAGTGGCTAAGACTCAGTGTTCCGAATGCAGGGGGAGCCAAGGTTCAATCCCCGGTCAGGGTACTAAGATCCCGTGTCTCACAACTAAGAGTTTGCATGCTGCAACTTGTGCAGACCTGGTACAGTCAAATAAATAAATTTTTTAAAAAGAGTTCACATGCTGCAACTAAAGATTCTGCATGCCACAACTAAGACCTGGCATAGCCAAATAAATAAATAAAATACTAAAAAAATAAACTGGGTCTCCAGTAAGCCTGCTTCCTGTGCCGGTGTATGCCTGGGAGACAGGATAAAGGCAGCATGAGGATGTGGCAACACCCTGTGGGCGGGACTCCTGGTTCTGCCACATAACTTTCTAGGCCTTGGCTTCTTCCTCATCGAGTGCCTCCCTACGTCACAGCATTGTCACCAGGATCCCTTGAGGCACTAATTCATCCTGAAAGCACCTTGTAAAATGAGGCATACGTGTCATCTGTGTTGTATTATTGTATATTAGATAACTGTTACTGGCTTATGGGGATGCATGTCGTAAATGGATGCTTGTCCTAAACAGATGCTTAATGAATCTTCATCTTGAGCTGATGATGCCTTTAGGGCACCTAAGAGGGCGGGTGGGCCCCTCTGGGTAGGGTGGGCGCCCCCAGCATTCTTCCCGTGGGCCTAGGCTCTGAAAGTGAGAGGTGAGGGCAAGTAGAGGAAAATCCACCCTTCTAAAGGAATAGGAAGAGCTGGAGACTTCTTCCTAAAGAAGTGGGCTGCTGGCAGGGACAGAACCTGAGGGCCCAGGGATGCCCAGGCCCTGCCTTCCCACTGGGCAGGTCCAGGTCCCAGCCCCGTTCACAGGCCACCCATGGAGAGGAGCAGGATTGAGTCAGAAACGCTACCCGAGCCTCAGGTAGGGTCTGCTCCCAGATCCTCAGGGGGCCCTACTCTGCTTGCGGAGAAAAGGAGCTGGAGACCTAGGAAGGCCAGAGCAGAGGGAAGTGAATGGGTGTGTTTTCCAGGGCGGGTGGGGCACAGGAAGCTCTGTGTGCCAGGGACAGGCTGAGTTCACCCACCCCTCGCCTTGCGTCAGCAGCCGAGCTGGCTGCCAGGCCCTGGGAATTAAGCAGGAGGCTCCCAGGAGATTCCTGGCCTTGACTCTCGCTCTCAGGGGGAGGGTGGCAAGGAGGAGCTGGCAGCCTGGGTCTCCTCCACTTCCCGGTCACCCAGCTGCCCCAGCTCCTAGCTTCCCAGGCCGTGAATGGCCCATGTGATCAAGAACAGCACACACAGCTCTGGGCTGCAGAGGCTCACCCCACCTGCCCAAGGTCTCCTTACTGGAAGACTTCCTAGAGTTGGTGGCATCTCCCAAGTAGATCTGGGGACTTTGGAGCTGGTTTCTCTCTGACCTCCAACATCCATGCTTTAAAAATGACCGTCTACCTACAGCAGCAGTTGCTACAAACGTGGCCTTCCACCTTGCCCTTGCTCTATTAATGATTCATCTCAAGTTAATTATGACAGCAGATTCACAGAGGGACTCCTGACTATGGTGTTTTTCCCAGGACCCAGCTCCACTGTTTGGGATTTAATGCATTGGTGAGAGCTGCACGAGGGCTTCCCAGGTGGCACTAATAATAAAGAACCCACCTGCCAAAGCAGGAGATGTAAGAGATGCAGGTTCGAAGGAAAGCATGCCAACCCACTCCAGTATTCTTTCCTGAAGAACCCCATGGACAGAGGAGCTTGGCAGGCTACAGTCAGTAGGGTCGCAAAGAGTCGGACATGACTGAAGTGACTTCGCATTCATGCATGTGAAAGCTCCTGGCACTTCTTCTTGTCCCTGGATCCTTTTGGGGTGCAAAAGTGTACTGCCTGGGGGGCAAGAGTCTGGATTTTTTTTTTTTTTTTTTGGTTGTGCCATGATGCTTGTGGGATCTAAGTTCCCTCACCAAGGACTGAATCTGTGCCCCCAACAGTGGAAGTGCAGATTCCTGACCGTTGGATCACGAGGGAAGTCCCAGAAGTCGGTTCTACATGTAAGCACCACAACAGTCCCCCTTCACCGCCCCGATTCCGAAAGTTTCTCAACAAGAGTAGGTGGAATTTAGGGGTCCTCTGGAGGGCACTGATCAGTCCTCCTCCCTCTCTGGCTATCTTACCAGCCTCCTGTGGCCAGCCCATCTGGGGCCCACTTCTGGGTTGTCCAGAGAGCTAAGCTAAGGGCTGTGGGCGAAAGAAAGGTGACACGAGCAGGCGCCAGGGCAGAGACACAGGCGGGAGCAGGAACATAAGAGCTCGTGGGGGGCCTGGATCAGCCCTAACTTAGTGCTTCTGGTCTCTTCTGGACCTGGTTTCCAAGTCTCTCTCTCTCAATTCCTTTCTCTCTCCAGGCCTTATCTCCTGCTGGCGTGGCACAAGAGTGAAAAACAAACATGACTCCTCCTGCCACCTGCCATCCATCCTCCCCACCTCCCATCCCCCCAATCACAGACCTCTCTGCCCTCCTGGGCTCTTAATCTCATCTACAGAATGAGGACACAGGACAAGGGGGGCTACAGCTTGTGTAGGTGTCTAGGACATCATCCTCCAGCCAAAACCTGTTCCTTACGATGTTTTTCCCTTCCCGGCCCACTTCTCAGGCCTTGTTCTTGGTTTTTCCGCTCCGCGTCTTCTGTCCTTCTAATTTGATTCCCTCATTATCTCGGAGTAGACACAAGGCTCTTCAAAACTCACGTTTGCCTTTTACAAACTGTGTCTCCTGGGTTATCACGTCATCCAGACTGCACTGAAGATGGGGCGCTTCTCCCCAAGGAGCACAAGGAAAGCTCAGCGGGAGATCAAACCTGGTAGGGCTGAGCAGAGTGGGTTGGTGAGGAGATAGAGAGGGCGGGGGAGGCAGGCCAGGCGGTGACAGAGACATAATCCCAGGCAGTGTGTACTTGGCCCCAGGCCCGGGGGAGCTGGGACTATCTAAGTTGGAAAAGCCCTTGGAAGTTATCTAGGCCAACCTCCCTGCTCCTCCCACCCCATTTTAAAGATAATAATATATAATATGTTAATCACTCAGTCACGTCCGACTCTTTGCAACCCCATGGATTGTAGTCCACCAGGCTCCTCTGTCCATGGAATTTTCCAGGCAAGAATATTGGAGTGGGTTGTCATTTCCTACTCCAAAAATCAAGTGACTGGAAAGAAAGTATAATTTAATATCTAAAAAAGAAAGAGAAACTGGATTTTTCTTAAAAGGTGGTCCATTAAATTGTTCTGCTTCATTGACGTGAATACAACGAACTGTGGAAAATTCTTAAAGAGACAGGGATACCAGACTACCTTACCTGCCTCCTGAGAAATCGTATGCAGGTCAAAAAACAACAGTTAGAACCAGACATGGAACAACAGACTAGTTCCAAATTGGGAAAGGAGTACGACAAGGCTGTGTAGTGTCACCCTGCTTATTCAGCTTATATGCAGAGTACATCATGCAAAATGCTGGGCTGGATGAAGCACAAGCTGAAATCAAGATTGCCGGGAGAAATATCAATAACTTCAGATATGCAGATGATACCACCCTTATGGCAGAAAGTGAAGAGGAACTAAAGAGCCTCTTGATGAAAGTGAAAGAGGAGAGTGAAAAAACTGGCTTAAAACTCAACATTCAAAAAAACTAAGATCATGGCTCCTGGTCCCATCACTTCATGGCAAATAGATGGGGAAACAATGGAAACAGTGATAGACTTTATTCTCTCGGGCTTCAAAATCACTGCAGATGGTGACTGCAGCCATGAAATGAAAAGACGTTTGCTCCTTAGAAGGAAAGCGATGACCAACCTAGATAGCATATTAAAAAGCAGAGACATCACTTTGTCAACAAAGGTCCATCTAGTCAAGGCTATGGTTTTTCCAGTAGTCAAATACAGATGTGAGAGCTGGACCATAAAGAAGGCTGAGCGCCAAAGGATTGATGCTTTGGAACTGTGGTGCTGGAGAAGACTCTTGAGAGTCCCCTGGACAGCAAAGAGATCAGATCAGTCAATCCTAAAGGAAATTAACCCTGATTATTGATGCTGAAGCTGAAGCTCCAATACTTTGGCCACCTGACTTGATGAGCCGACTCACTGGAAAAGACCCTGATGCTGGGAAAGATTAAAGGCAAAGCAGAAAGGGGCAGCAGAGGATGAAATGGTTAGACAGCGTCACCGACTCAATCAACGGCCATGAATTTGAGCAATCTCTGGGAGACAGTGGAAGACAGAGGAGGGCAGCAGACTGCAGTTCTTGGGGCCACAAAGAGCCGGACATGACTTATCCGCTGAGCAAAGACAACAGTTGAATGGAATAATTTTGCTTCAGGGAGAACTCACTTCTCAGGTGGTGTTTTTCTCCTTTTTTGTCACCCACTTGTGACATCCTCATCATGGTCTGTGGGTGTCTGAAAACCAGACTTTCCAGAAATCCTCCTGCTCCCAACGTCCCTCTCTCTCCTCCACTAGGTTTGCACAGTAGAGAAAGGAAACATCTGGGAGAACTTAAAAACACTTCCAAAATGATTTCAGCAGGAATTCCTTGGATGTCCAGTGGTTAGGACTCCGTGCTTTCCCTGCGGGGGGCCCGGGTTCAATCCCTGGTCAGGGAATTAAGACCCTGCCAGCTGAGCAGCCAAAACAAAATAGATAAATAAGGAGTTTTTTTTTGTTTTTTTTTTTAATGAGCTCAATATTCACATGAAAGTGTTAGTTGCTTAGTTGTGTCTGACTCTTTGTGACCACATGGACTATGGCCTCTGTCCATGGAATTCTCCAGACAAGAATACTAGAGTGGGTAGCCAGTATTACCAAGAGGTGGGGGATAAGAAACCCAGATGGGCAGAGAGAACAATAATTATAATACCAACGATGCCCAAAGGTCACATGTGTATGTATGTGTGTGTGTTGAGGAAACCAGTAAGTTGTGTCTGACTCTTTGTGACCCCATGGACTATGGCCTCTGTCCATGGAATTCTCCAGACAAGAATACTAGAGTGGGTAGCCAGTATTACCAAGAGGTGGGGGATAAGAAACCCAGATGGGCAGAGAGAACAATAATTATAATACCAACGATGCCCAAAGGTCACATGTGTATGTATGTGTGTGTGTTGAGGAAACCAGTCAGGGAGCCCCCGAAAATGGAGCTTGCAGTCAGGAATGCAACCAGGCTTGACCTATATTCACAGTTGAAAGTGAAGTGAAACTGTTAGTTGCTCAGTGTCCAACTGTTTGTGACCATGGACATTAGCCCGCCAGGCTCTTCTGCCCACGGAATTCTCCAGGCAAGAATACTGGAGTAGGTTGCCATTCCCTTCTCCAGAAGATCTTCCAAACCCAGGGATCGAACTCGGGTCTCCTGCATTGCAAGCAGATTCTTTACCATCTGAGCCACCGGGGAAGCACATATTCACTGTTGGGACGGTTATTAGATACCAATCATTCGACTCTAGTACACGTCAGGGTGTGTTAGGCTAAGTATACATTAGATAGATAGATAGATAAAATTTCTTACTCTCACAACTCTAAAAGTAGGTATAAATTGCCCTGTTTTAAAAGTAAAGAGACCAAGGCTAAGGTCACACAGATGTAAAGCAACTGAGCCTGATTCAAACTTAGGTCCTTTAGCTCCCAAATCCCATGTTTTTTTTCCCAGGGATCAGACTGCTTTTTCACTTATTTACTTATGACCGTGCTGCGTGTCTTGAGGGATCTTAGTTCCCCAGGGACTGAACTCAGGCCCTCAGTAGTGAAAGCAGCATGTCCTAACCGCTGGACCACCAGGGAATTCCCAGAGTGCCTCTTTAGAAACCAGAGTGAAAAAGCATGCTGGCAGGCTGCACAGAACACATTCTGAGCCCCACAGTGTGGTCTTGTCTGGGAGCAGCTACACTTTCAGGCCCTCCCCAGCTGCAAGCCTGCATGCCATACCCTGTGCCCTATTGGCCCTTCCAGGCCACTAAAGACAGCAAAACACTCTGGGTAATCCACAAGCTTCTTCACCAAATGGCATTTCTTCAAGACTTGATCCCCCAGTTGGTGACCGTGCTTAGAATTTTCTAGAGTCTAGTTCACTGGATGAGGGGAAGTAGAAAGGGGGTGTTTGGAGGGGGACTGGCATGGTGAAAAACAAGGGATGTCATCTATCATCCAGATCACAGAAACATGTGCAGCCCCAAACTATTCTCCCTGCATCCGCGCTGCCCTGAGACCCACTCAGCACTTCACAGCTGAAGCAATTCTCCCAAAATAACATCCCTCCAGCACCCCCATCCTCCAGCTCTGAGCCTCAGTGGCTCCCCTTTGCTCACACTCATTACAGAGGACCCAGCTGCCACCACCTTCTCCAGATTTCTCTCTCACTACTGCCCCTCACACTCGGGAAGTTAAGAGACATAGAACATTTGGATAGCCATGAACTATATGTGGCTATCTGAATTTAAATTAATTAAAAATTAATTACATTATAGGGAATTCCCTGGCAGTCCAGTGGTTAGGATTCTGTGCTGTCATTGCCATGGCCTAGGTTCAATTCTGGTTGGGGAACTAAGATCTCACAAGCCACATGGCACAGTTGCCACACCACCCCTCCCCGAAAAAAAAAAAAAAAAACTTGAAAAAAAGTTAATAACATTATTGTTAAAAATTCAGCTCCTTGGTCACTGTCACATTTCAAGTGCTATTGTGGCTAATGGCTTCTGTAGTGGACAATGCAACTATAGAATGTTCATATCATCACAGAATGTTCTATTGGAAAACACTAGGTTAGATTTTCCTCTTACAAAGGAAGCCCTGACAAGGAACATTATGAGCTTCAGAGAGATCCAGAGTAGACTTGACCTATTCAGTGACTCTCTCAAGAAATATTTGGCACCAACTGTATCCCAGGTCCTGGATACACAACAGGGGGCAGTTGTGGCACCTGGTCCTTTCCTGGGAGTGAAGAGGCACTTGCTTGCGATGTATTAGGTGCCCAAGCCCAGGCTGGGGCACCCAGGAAGGCTTCCTGGAGAAGGGGGCATTTAAGCACAGACCTGAAGTCTGAGGAGGCACCAGTGAGGCTGAGTTGCCCTCCAGATCATGTTCTTTTCGGCCCTCTGGATCTTTTGCCACAGATTGTCCCCACTGCCTGGACTGCCCCTTCCTCTTTTTCCCCAGGGAGGGAAGGAGTGAGACTAGTTCCCTCAGCTGGGACCAAGCAGAGTCTCTCTTGAGCCACTAACTGCTGAGCTCTTTTCTGTGGCCTCTACCCTCCTCCCACTGGCCATGTGGCTTTAGAGCTAGGTAAATTCAAGACTTGGTGAAAACCAACAACAACAACATTAAAAGAAAACAAAACAGGCACCAGGGTGGAGGACTCCTCCTGAGAAGTCAAACCTGCATATCTGGTGAGGGATGCAGGAGTCTGCATGTGTTGCTGAACTCAGGTTCAGCTGCTCACTACTCAGAAGCCAATAATTTGAGAGGCAAGTGTCATTAAAAGAAAAGGTGCTTTAATCAGAGAAGCCAGCAATCTGGAGAGAAGGTGGACTTGTGTACTGACACCAGCTGTGAAGATTCTGCTCAGCCATACCAGTTTTTAAAGGGGAAAATTGGTGGGAAGAATCTCAGTGAATCATCTAGACAGGAGGTTGGGTTCTTCATCATTCTCCATTGTGTACAGACTGGCTGACTGTCTTCAGATGCTATCTTGCCTGCATGATCTGCCTGCAGGATTACTAAGTGGGTTATCAGGGTAGACAGCTACTCGTTTTGTTTTTTAATTTATTTGGCTGCAATGGGTTTTAGTTGCAGCATGCAGGATGTAGTTCCCTGACCAGGGATGGAATCCTCACCCCCTGCATTGCGAGCGAGGAGTCTTAATCACTGGACCACCATGGAGGTCCCCATAGAACTCATTTTTTAACTGCTTAATTTTTCATTCTTACTTCTTTTCATTTAGGAAAAGAATCAACAGTTTAGACAAGGCTTGGGCTTCCCAGGTAGTGCTGGTGGTAAAGAACTCACCTGCCAATGCAGTCGACTTAAGAGACACAGGTTCGGTGCCTGGAGGAGGAAATGGCAACTCACTCCAATATGCTTGCCTGGGAAATCCATGGACAGAGAAGCCTGGCAGGACACAACTGAAGCGACTTGGCAAGTATGGAGTGCACTCAGGAGAGCTAAGGAGTAAGTTTCAATTGCTTAGTGATCTCATTCTTATAATTGGGCTCTGTTAAAGTTAGGAACAGAAGTGGGCCAACAGGAAAGGGGTTAAAGAGCTGCTTTCAATTCCCCACTGCCAAACATCATTTCATATCTATGGGACTAGGGGGCAAAGATCCATCTTCTGGAACTTCTTTATGCTAACAATGGCACAGTATTTATTCTCAGAGTGGAAAATGTTAACATGGGTCTGTAGCCTGTCTTTGTTGACAGTTTTAGTTGCCTGCTGACATATATGGGCAGAGTAAACTACAGTCAGTTTGATGCCCACAAAGATATAGGTTATTTTGAGACATGTATGGTAATCCTTTCTCAATTGAGGCCAGTTCTTAGAACTGCGCTAGCCATGGATTCAGTACTGCTCAAGATGGAGCAGCTTATGTCATGGCTACAGTCTGGTCACTATGCAGTTAGGGTTTTTTCCCTCTGTTGGTGGTGTAGCCACGCGTTCCGGGAAACAAACTCACTCAGAAGGACAACGCAGATAGTGGACTGCAGTTTATTACACCGGTGGGCCCAAGGCAGAGTCTCCTCTTAGCCAAGGACCCTGACCAGCATTTGTGAAAATCTTTTATACCCCATGTGTATGTGTCTGAACACACCACTCCAAATTCCTTGAGATTTATATAAACCAAGTGAAGTGAAGTGAAGTCGCTCAGTCGTGTCCGACTCTTTGTGATCCCATGGACTATAGCCTACTAGGCTCTTCTGTTCATGGGATTTTCCAGGCAATAGTCCTGGAGTGGATTGCCATTTCCTTCTCCAGGGGATCTTCCCAACCCAGGGATCGAACCCGGGTCTCCTGCATTGTAGACAGACGCTTTACCATCTGAGCCACCAGGGAAGTCCTATATAAACCAAGGAAAACACAATCCTAATAACCCCATCATTCACGTGCTGTGTGCTCATGTGCTCAAACAGTTAGCCAATAATCAATAAACCCGAGGAAACACTCCTATAGATACAGAAAAATTTATGGCCTGTCTGGAGGAAGGGGGTGATTAGTGTATGTTTTCTTTTAGGCGATGAGTAACCTAGATACTATCTTCAAGGTTCCCTTGTCTGGAGGGGGTCTTATCCTTCTGAAGTTGTTTTCATAGGCGCGAAACACAGAGTTCAAAGTCGATTGGAAAGGTGGCCGAGCATATCAGCATGAACAGGCCTAAGATGGAGTCCAGGCCTTATGAATTCCTTCTTCATTGGCAGTTATAATATCTGTAAAACAACTCAGGAACATGCATCAGACACTGAGTCTGTGACTCTATCGTCCTCATCAGTAATTGCTTGGTTTGGTACAGGGAGAAGGGTGAGGGAAGGGTGGGGCCACCGCAGGCTAATAGATTCCGTTAGTATCCTGAGGCCCACCCTGAGGTGGGTCCCCACCCTCTCCAGCCCTGAGTTCCTGCCTGAGTCAGCCTGGTAGAGAGTGGCCACTCCCATCCATAGTCTGGAGCAGAGGGAGGCTCACTTGGGGATCCTACTGTAACCGGAGGGAAAGGGGCAAGGCACTACTTTTGAAAGAGTGACATAGCCCAAGGACACAACATAAACCGATTAGAATCAAATGGGACCGAGATGGCAGACAAGACTAGACCTTAATCCTCAATCAGCAAGTGAAAAAAACGACACACCCAGAACTGCCGGGACAGTTCCAAGGCACTGTCCAAGACTGAGGAGAGGGTGGTGGCCCAAATCCTGGAAATCTCTGCCCCTTCCCAAAAATAGTTGGAATAATCCCCCACTCATTAACATATGAAATGACCCAGCTAATAAAAACTAACCACACCCCACTTGGCTGCTGCACTCCCCCTTTGCCATGGCCTACACTCTGTGGAGTGTGCCTCACTCTGTAGCTGAATAAATTCATTTCTCACCTATCACTTTGTCTCTCGCTGAATTCTTTCTGCTATGCGACATGAAGAACCAGAGCTTCATTAGGTCCTAAAACCACTGTGGGTTTTGGCTGGGATAGAGTCCCAGCTATAGGGGTTCAAGTTGCAAGCAAGGTTTTGACTGGTTTTGAGTCCCAGCCACGTGAGTTCAAGTCCCAATCTGTGGTAAAAGGTTTCACTATTATCCCCCTGCTCTACTAGAGCCCAGCTGCTAGTCCCCTCCCCACACTGATGTGCAGCAGCATCCACCCCCACCTCGGCCTGCGCCCTCTGCCCATCCTGCTCCTCCTCCTGGTGCCCTGGGCGGAAATTACATCCGTGCTGTAGTGAACACTGAAAGTGGCAGTTCACTGACCCAAATTTACACGCGTGTTTTTGAGGGGAAAGAAGGGTCAGAGTGCAGCCCATTAGGCCCTGCACTGCTCTCATCTTCCACGTGGTCCACTCACCCAAACCTCCCAACCATGGGGTAACTCGTAGGGAGGATTATCTTCACCTCCGTTACAGGAATTAAGGTTGGGAGGGGAAACTTGCCAGAGCCAGCTGTAGTGAAGGCAACAACGCTTTCCTGGACGCCTAGCCTGGACCCCCGTAGCGCCCACCCAGCCTCGTGTTTGCATTTCACCCGCGCACCCTCCTTCACCACCTCCCCCTGGCCTCGGCCCGGGAGCCCCAGCCTTGTGGTGGGGGTGGGGGCGGGGGCGGGGGCGGGCCGGGGGGCGGGGGTCCGGGGGCGCCCCCGCCTCCGCCCCGG
>SJYX01001464.1:79778-166563 GCA_006410675.1 Oreotragus oreotragus
GATCTGGGGGCTCCCCCGCCTCCGCCCCGGGTGCTTAGGGTAGGTGGGGGCAGAACTCGGGCTACGGCTAGGAGGGGGGGTTCGAGCCCTCCGTGCCAGTCCGAGCTCCGCTGGAGACCGCTGAGCCGCCTTTTGTTTCGCGGCTTCTGCGGAGTCACGGTCACATGCGCTTCCGGCACGGGGTGTTCCGGGCGCAGCGCCAGGGCCCGGGGACTTGCCCGCCCCTCGGCGCAGCCCGCGCGGGGCCGCCCTTCTCCGCTCTCCCAGCGGGCCGCCGGCTTATCTTGGAGCCCGCATCCCTGGAGCCTCCCTCCCGGGGGCGTGCCTGTGGGCAGCTCAGCTCCGATGGCCTCTTGTCTTCTCTGAACAACGCGTGGATCCTTCCATGGCGGCCTGGCGCGGTCCATGCCCAGATGTTTCCCGGGGTCCGCCCCACCCCAGACAATACCCAGCGCTCAAAATCGGGCGCATCCTTCCCGGATGGAACGCTAGGCGGTAAATGGATGGTGGACAGGTACCGAGCTCTGTTCTCGTCATTTCATGGGGTGCCCGAGCAGCACCGACCCTTTCTCTTGCCCCTACCCTGACTCGCCCAAACAGAAACAAAACTCAGCCCACCCAGGGCGGCCGCCACAGACCATCTAAGGGCCGAAACCCCAGCCAAGGGGCAGAAAAGGGGCCGGCCCTTCTGTCCTGGCCTGGCCACCACTGCTCTCGCACTCCCAGGCCCAGGCTGTGCCCTGGGACGCTTGAGAACCTCGGCGCCTCACGGAGGAGGCTGTCTCTGCTTGGCTCAACAGATTTCAAGAATTCATTCAACAAATATTTATTGAAAGCAAAACTATGTGCAGGGCCACCAAGTCTCTCCCAGAGGCCGGCTCCTTGTTAAACTTCCTACAAAATGCGGGTGGATTCTCCTTGTGTTCAAGCAGGACTGCCCAGACTCTCCCCTGTGAGGTTCAGCTTCCCCCAGAAGGGCTTCATTCAGAGCAGCTTGGGAGGCCAGAAATGGGGGCCCTGCCTGTTCCGTGCTTCCCAGTGGAGAGGGAGCAGGGAGTAGCAGTGAGACGCTTTGGGTGAGAATGCGTTAGGGTCTTGGGGGCACTTTCTGTCTCTGGGCTATCCTTCCCAGGGGCCTGGAGGGACTGGGACAAAGGGTGGGGGGATCTGGGGTTGGAAAACTGGAAGAGGAGAGGGAGACAGCCCAAGGGGCAAACTGTGGGGCCAGAGGTGAGGCCGCACACGTGCTGTGGCATCAGGGCTTGGTGGGGAAGAGCAGACAAGTGAGCTGCCGGCTGCCGCTCTGTCTGTCCAGGAGCGGGAGGGGGTGCTGTGTGTAATGCTGGACCATGGCGGTCACGGAGGAGAAGAGCTGGACAGGGAGGGGAGGGCATCAGTGAGGCCCTTGAGCCCTGTGCCAGGAGAAGCTTCCTGAGGGAGCTGGGGGGCTCTGGCAAGGGCACCTTTGGACATCTGTCTACATATTTTCCTTCCTGTTTGCCCCATGAAGCTCCACTGCATCCTGCTGCCCCATTCCAGGCCTTCCCTGTGATGACACCAGTGCGCATTTCCCCCAGACAACTCTGGGGCCCCTGCCCGGGACCTCCGGTGTGGGGACCTGAGGAGTGACTGTCTCTAGTTTGCAGCCTAGCAAATGCTGGGTGCAAAGTTGAGTTCTTGGTACAGACAAAAAGCTGGACTACCTGGGCCTTGCCCTCTTCCCAGCTGGGTTCATACAGGTACAATTGCCCCAGCTGGGCCTTGCAGGAGGGGAAATCTCCTCCAGAGTAGAGGGGACCTCTTCTCAAAGTACAGGCTTTTGGGAAAGAGTTCAGACTTGTGGCCAAGGAGATTGATCACCCTTGGAGAGGATGAGATGGTTGGATGGCATCACCAACTCGATGGACATGAGTTTGAGCAGCTCAGGGAGTTGGTGATGGACAGAAAAGCCTAGCATGCTGCAGTCCATGGGGTCGCAAAGAGTCAGACACATCTGAGCTACTAAACTGAACTGATTGATCACCCACTCCAGAGAAAAGACAAAAAATGGGGTTTTCCCCAGGGAAATGCTCCCAGCTGGGCCCAGGGGCTGCTCTACTGAGCTTCACCACTTCAGCACCCACCTCCTCATGGTTCCTGCCCTCACGGCCCAGGGCATAGTGGTGCCCGTCAGCCAGCCGCCTGATGGGAATGTTGAAGACTCGGCCATTGAGAAGTACTGCCAGGGTGAAGGGCTGGGTGCCATGAGGGCCTGAGCTGGGGCGCACGGTGTAGGCTCCATCCTGGGGAGGAGCGCCCATCCATTAGCCTCACATTTCCAGCTGCAGCCCCGACTCCAATCCCTGCCCAGCTGCTCCCACCTGCCAGCCACAGCCCCTGAGCAGAAGAGGTTTCTGAGAAGGCTCTGGGGGTCTGCAGTGGGTGGCCCACCTTCTGGCATCGGAGCAGGGCGCTCTCAGCAGCATGGCGGTCACAGTTCCCTGAGTACCAAGGCTGACCCAGCAGATTGCCTTCCTGTACACACACCCAGCAGATCAGTGATATGCCAGGGCACCAGATCGGGAGAATACCTGTTGGTCTTCCCCAGGCTGAGTACACGCAAGCTCAACAAAACGTGTCCTGTCTAGAGCCACGCACACACATCCAGCCCAAAAGGGCTCCTGGGTGTGGACCTGGGCTCTGCTCCTGAAGGCCTCCCCTCTGCCCCCCAGCTCACTCGCAGCCCCTCCTCACCTGGGCACCTGAGGTGTTCTGGGTGGCGGCTGTAGAAGAAAGAGAGGTTCTCCTTTCTGCCGGAAGAAGCAGATTATAGCCCTGGGGCTGGCCAGGGATTAGACCTGGGAGGCTTTGGGCCCAGCTGTGAGGGTGGGGGAGGTCCCAGGAGGTGTGCAAAGGCTTGAAGGCCAAAGTGGGACACCCAGTGCTTCGCCCCTCCCCTTGTAGGGGTCCCGGTAGGACCCACCAGCTAGGCTACGCGTGACCTCCAACTGAGGAGTGATGTTAAGGTACGGGCTGGGAGCTTCCCGATTTGGAGCAGACCCTGGAAAATGCCCGGGGTGGGGGGGTCCTCTCAGACCTGCTGTCAGCTGGAGTCAGAGCTGCAGGGACCCCCTCAATCAAGCAGGGTGCAGGGGGGCTAGGAGACAGTCTGTGGCCTGCAGGGCTGTGGCTAGGGAGGGCCCACATGAGGGCCTGGGTCCATGCTGGTAATGCCCACACTCACCTTCAGAGGTGGCCTTTGATGCTCCCTAGGACACAGGATGTTGAGTCAGGCCTGCTCCTTTGGGCCTGAAGTCCCACTCTGAGCTTCCCTCTCCCACTCACTCCCCTCAGCTCGCTTCTGCAACCCCACCCCCCAGCTCCACCCCAACGCCAGCCTCTTACATTCTGAGCTTCTTGAGGGGTTATGGTGGGCCTGTAGGGAGCAAATTGGGAAAAAAGGGCTCAGGGCCTTTACCTCCTTCAAAAGAAAAGGTTCAGTGACCCCAGAGATCTGAGGGTCGAGGCTGGGGAACCCTGGGTTGGCCATTCCAACACCCCCCCCACACACACACACACTTGGGGCACTCACCTGGGCCCCACGGGTATCCTTGGTAGAGGGACTGGGCCCATCAGGACTGGGGAACTCAGAGTCTGAGTAAAGGCTGGGACTAAAACAGCAGGGCTTAGCATCAAGCAGGGAGCTCCAGGAGCCTGGGGCGGGGCTGGGGGGCAGCTGCAGAGTCTTCTCTGCTTCCCTGCAGCTTGACCTTTGGGGAGTCTGTCCAACCAGGCAGAGCGCTGTCCTGGCCACAACAGCTAGGAAGCCCCCACAGCCCCTGCTCTAAGGGGGTCCCCTCCGTGGCAGGCAGTGTGGGTCACTCTAGACCAGAGGCATCTGTGTGTGTGTGCCTGAAGACAGATATGTGTTGGTGGGGTACTGAGAGAGGATGGGGCAGACAGTGGAGCCAGAAGACTATGCTGTGCTGCTGGTGGGCAGCCGAGGGCCTCAGGGCAGGGCAGGGCAGGGCAGGGTGGAGGGAGGGGTTCACCTGCACTGGGCTCACACTCCACATAGATGACCTCATCGGGCTCATTCGCAGGGCCTGGCACCTAAGATATGGAGGGAGTGAGGTACGCAGGGTGTGAGCAGTGAGTGCGAAGGAGGACAAAGCCGTCACTTGGGGGAGCTTCTGGTACCTCGACCCCCCACCCCCACCCTAGGTGGAACTGGAATGACTAAATGTGCTTCTTTGCCCAGAAGAGGGCACCCATGAGCACCTCCTTCCCATCCTGGGCTCAGAGAGCCTGAGAGTCCAGAAGGAGCTCTGGGCAGGCACCTCCCTGGGACACTGGCTGGCGCCCTGCCAGAGCCTTTGGCCGAAGGGGACGGGTCCCTTTGGCCGAAGGGGACGGGTCCTGCTCCAGGCCCCCTGGTTTTAGGGATATTTTCTGGCCCTCCCACCCGACTCCACCACCAACAACAACTTCCTAGCCAGTCCTAGAGTGAGGGACCACTCACCACTCGGGCCGGTTCACCCAGCTCTGGTAGGAAAAGGAGAGACCCACCAGTCAGGAGCAGCAAGGAGAAAGGAATTCAGTAAAACTTAGGCTGGAAGAGCGGAGCTTCTCTGAGGGGATGCTCAGAGCCAGCTTTGAAGTCCCAGGAGAAAGTCCTCCTCACCCCTAATCGCCTTACTTCATACCCAGGGTGCCCCTCACCTGACCCAGAGACCTCAGCAGGTGCCCAAGGGGCTGAGGAGTCAGGGACTGTGAGTGAGGGCCTCAGCCTCCTCCCAAACTGCCTGCCCTAGGGGGATCAGCAGGCAAAAATGAGGAGCAACTGGGGGGGATGCAGCGACTGGGCAAAGCATGAGACAATGTGAGGCCAACTCCACTCTCCCCCTGACCTCATGGGAGCCACGATTCCCCTTCTCAGGGCAGGAAATGGGTGGGCCTCGGAACGAGACTGGACATCTGTATTACCTCGCCTTCCAAAGGGCCAGCTCTGCTTCAGGGCCTCCAGTGGGCTCGGTGCTGCCTTGGGCTGTGGGCACAATGCAGTGGCAGGAGGGAGAACGGGGGTCAGGGAGCAGTAGCATGAGGAGGGCAAGACTAGCAGGGTGGGATGCAGAAGGACTGTGTGTATCTGTGCAGCTTAAAAGATAAAAAAAAACGACTCCTGTGACCCCATGGACTGGCTCACCAGGCTCCTCTGTCCATGGAATTCTCCAGGCAAGAATACTGGAGTGGGTTGCCATACCCTCCTCCAGGGGGTTTTCCCAGCCCAGGAACTGAACCCAGGTCTCCTGAATTGACAGGCAGATTCTTTACTGATGGAGCGACCAGGAAAGCCCCTGCCCCCCAAAACTGCAACGCAAGCGTTAACGTGCCAAGGAGGCGCCTCTGCTCTTGGCCTCTGTTCTGTGGCTCGCTCTTTGTTGTGAACCTCTTTTTCTTTTTATTCTCATACAATATAGGATGAAAGTGGCAGCCTTCAAAGCCCACACCCGGGATCATGGAGGGATGACAGCTGGCAGTGAGTGGTAGCTGAGCGAGGGCTTTCTTCACTGCACAGGCAGGGAGGGTCCTGAGGAGTTCTCAGCTTCGAGAGGTAGCCGAGCTTCAGCGCACCCACCCACCCCCACTCCCCACTCCTGGCCCAGGTTAGAAGGCTGAGTCTTAGGTGATGCTGATGGGGAGGGTGCAAGGGCCAGACTAGGCAGGTGGGAGGAGCCTCTTTCAGCAGGGCTCTGGCTTCCGACAAGCAGCTAATTTTTCAGGGGCCTCTTGAATGCAGATGTGGGGAAATCTTGCATATGGGATGCCTCTTAGATTTACTCACTGGAAAATGGTACGCTGGGGTGGGGCGGGCGGGGAGGCTATGTACCATCTCCGGCTGGGGCTGTGGTGGTGGCAGTGGTGATGTGGGAGGACCCAGGGGAGCAGAGCGATCTGGAAAACACTCCAACATTGTGACTCTGTGGACTCCTCCCACGTAGGTTCCTGCTTTCCTCTGGCCCCCTCAACCCAGTCTCTATTCCCTTCTCTCTCCCTCCTTCCCCTCCCTTGCTCTCTGGCTTCCCGACTGCCCCGTCACCATGGCAACTGGAGGCCGCCAGCTTCCCTGCCCCCACCTGGCTGAGCTGGGAGCTGTGGGGGTGGGATGCCAGCAGCGACTGGGACTCTCCTGGTATCCTACCCTTGCTCCAAGTTGTACAGGGATCTAGGAGGGGGGTCACCAGGCCCCAGGGACCCTGGCAGGCCTCCTGCTTTCTAGCTGTCGCTGTGGTTACACGGCCCCTCCAGGCTTGTCACCCCTTCCCACTCATCCTCCCTCTCCCCTCCTCCCTCCCTTCCTCCATCCCTCTCTGCCCAGCCAAGAGGCCTCAGTGACTGCCAGCTGAGACCTCCCCTTGCTGCCCCAGGCCAAACAGAAGGGGACGAAGCAAAACCTGGGCCCTCTTCCCTTGTGGGGACCCTCCCGTTCTGCCTGATCCCCACCTCTCTGCCTCAACTTCCCAGCCCTCACCCGAGTACAAAGAGTCCTCCTCAGTGCCAGAAAGGTGGGCAGGGGCGAGGTGGCGGAGTAGAGCCTCACATGGGGGCAGCTCATATTTATCCTCCTCCTCTTCCTCCTCCTCTGGGGCTTCCTGGAAGGGATGCTGAGCACAGGAAGGACAGAAGGGACACAGGAGCAGTGGTGGCAGCCGCTGCCTCCTCCCACCCACCGGCTCCGGCTTAGCAGCTGGACTTACCCTGTGTCTCCAGGTCCCTGGGACAGACAGAGGAGATGGGCAGGGTTCATCTTTTCTCCAAGCTTGGGAGTCTGAACAGGAGACTGGTGAGACTGGCCTCATCTCCTCCCCGCCCAGCCCCTCTCTAGCATAAAGACTTGCTCTCTCTCCCAGATATAATAAACTATCTGCACTTTTCCAGAGGCCTCAAAGGAACCATTCATGATGGGCTTTCCCAACACTGCAGGAGGACCAGTGAGGCATTTTGGAGATAAGGGGCCCTAACGGCCTGTTCCGTCTATGCCAGGCCTCCACCCCATGTGTGCGTGCGTGCTAAGTCACTTCAGTTATGTCTGACTCCTGTGACCCCCCAAGGACTGTAGCTCGCCAGGCTCTTCCGTCCATGGCAAGAACACTGGAGTGGGCTGCCACGCCCACTCCTCCAGGAGATCTCCCCGACCCAGGAAAGAAACCCGTGCCTCTTATGGCTCCAGCACTGGCAGGCAGGCTCTGTACCACTAGCACCACCTGGGAAGCCTGCCAGTCCTCCACCCCACGCAGCTCTAATTCTGAACCAGACAGATGAAGGAGCTAGGCCCAGGGACTTGGAAGCGCTGAACTGTAATGGGCAGGAGGTATCCAGAACCCAGGGGAGACTCTGAAGGGACCCTGCACATCCCAGACAACAGTCCGTGGGGCCACCAAGAGTCAACACACTGAGTGCACACACGCACACACTACACATCTGGGGGGTGATCACTTACTTGCACATCTTGGAGGTGGAAGCGGTGGCCCCGACCTGCAATTGGACTGTAGTCAGCCCTGCCCAAGGGGCCCTGAGTTTGTGTCAGCCAGACATCGCACAGCCCAGGGACAGCCACAGGCATGGCACGTCCCCTGAGTTGGGCGACAGCAGCCTGGGACCAGGAAGCAGGAGGAAGAGTCTGGGGGCAGAGCTCGTGGTCCTGGGCGCACAGCTTGAGGAGTTGGTGCTCCAGGGAAGCTGGCAGCAGGGGAGCCCTTGTGTTCCCCGGGCAGTGGAGGCACATGAATGATCTCGCTGGCCGTGGAAGGACCAGGCAGAATCAGCACCACTCTAAGGATGGCTGTGCCTAGGAAAGTTGCAGCGAGGTGGAAACGAGAGGAGGGTGGAGAAAAGAGAGGATCCCGAGGACTCACCTGGCCTTTCTCTTGCTGAGCTTCTCCTGAAAAGGGTCAAGGAGAGGAGTAAAGGGGTGATCAGTACATCTAGGATGACTCTCCATGTCCAGAGTCCTGGGGCCCCACGGTGGGCAGGTCTGTATATCAGGGGCTGCCCCAGAACCCAGTCTCACCATGGCTAGGGTGAAGGAGCTCTGCCTCCCCAGAGCCCAGGTTCTACCACAAATGGCCTGGGGACAGGGGCCCTATTGTTCCTATCATTTGCATCTTGCAAGCACCAGGAAGGAGAACCTGCTGTGGCCTCCAACCCCAGGCCAACTTCACCCATGCCACTCCCAGCCCTAGCTTCCCCTGGCCTCCCTTTCAACGCCTCCCACAACTGAATCTCTAGCCCCTCTGCCCCGCCGCCCCCCAAAGAAAACGGGAGGAAGAACTCCCTCTTCAAAGTCCTGGCCCACAACACTGGACCAAGGGCCCCCCAGTTTCCTGATCAATGTTCCCCTCCTCCTAGAGTTTCAGACTCCACTCAGGATCAGCCAGCTCTCACCCTTTCCCAGTTGACAGAAGACAGAGCATTAGATCCAATTAAAAACAGGAGATAGGCTTTCCCTGGTGGCTCAGTGTAAAGAATCCACCTGCCAGTGCAGGAGACAATGGTTCGATCCCTGATCCAGGAAGATCCCACATGCAGCAGAACAACTAAGCCACAGTTATTGAGCCTGTGGTCTGGAATCCAGGAACCCCAACTACTGAGCCCACACGCTGCAACAAAATGAAGCTCGTGTGCCCTCGAGCCCGTGCTCTGCCGCAAGAGAAGCCACTGCAATGAGACGCCCGTGCACAGCAAACAGAGAGTAGCCCCAACTCTCCTCAACCAGAGAAAACCTGCACCGTAACGAAGACTCAGCACAGCCAAAAGTGAAAAACAAAACAGGAAACGATCCCTGCAGACACTCCTCTTAAATCCTTTGTGCCTGCTGTCATTTGCTGGTGACTGGTGATCGATGATCAAGGAGATGAAAGTTACTGAAAAGCTCAGAAATACGTAGTTGTGGTTAGTGCGACTGCTTTCTTTTGATTTATTTATTAATTTATTTTTGGCCTCACTGGTCCCCTTTGCTGTGCGTGCCTTTCTCCAGCTTCGGGGATCAGGGCTACTCATTGCAGCGCCTTCTCTTGCTGCGGGGCTCAGGCTCTAGAGCTCAGTAGTTGTGGCAGACCCGCTTAGTTGCTCCGTGGCGTGTGGGATCTTCCCAGAGCAGGGATTGAACCTGTGTCCCCTACATTGGCAGGCAAATTCTCAGCTACTGACGGCCAGGGAAGTCCCTGGTTCCTTTCCTGATGGATGTAGTTATTCATTTGGTAGGTAGTTACTGTGCATCATTCCAGGTGCTGAAGGCGTTGCAGGCAAGCTGAACAGGCAGGCATCACACACATTTCCTCACTGGATTCTCACAATAGCCTCATGGTGTGGTTCCTAATTGTTTCCCTGCTTTGCCGATGAGGAAAATGAGCGTATTAGTCAGCTCAGGCTGCCATCAGAGAGTACCTCAGGCTGGGTGATTTAAACAACAGAAGTTTATTTCCTCATTGTTTTGGAGGCTAGAAGACCAAGGTCAAGGTGGCGTCAGGGTTGATTTCTGGCTAGAGCTCTCTTGCTGGCTTGCAGACAGTCAGCTTCTTGCTGTGTCCTCACATGGCCTTTCTTCTGTGAATGCAGGCAGAGAGAGAATTCTTTTCAGAGAGAGAGGTTTCTTTTCTTTTGTTTTTTTTTTAATGTGGAGCATTTTTAAAGTCTTTATCGATATGTTACAGTATCGTTTCTGTTTTGTCCTTGTTCAGTCACTAAGTCATGTCCAACTCTGCAACCTTGTGGATGGTAGCACACCAGGCTCCTTTGTTCTCCGCTATGTCCCAGAGTTTGGTCAGATTCATGTCCATTGCGTCAGTGATGCTATGTAACCATCTCATCCTTACTACCCCCTTCTCCTTTTATCTTCAGCCTTTCCCAGCAGCAGGGTCTTTTCCAGTGAGTCAGCTCTTTGCATCCGGTGGCCAAAGTATTGGAGCTTCAGTCTCAGTATCAGTCCTTCCAGTGAATATTCAGGGTTGATTTCTTTTAGGATTGACTGGTTTTGATCTCCTTGCAGTCCAAGGAACTCACAAGAGTTTTCTCCAGCACCACAGTTAGAAAGCATCAATTCTTTGGCCCTCAGCCTTCTTTATGGACCAACTCTCACATCTGTACGTGACTACAGGAAAAATCATAGCTTTGACTACATGGTTTCTGTTTTAAGTTTTGTTTTTTGGTGGCAAGGCATGTGGGATCTTAGCTTCCCGACCAGGGATCAAACCTGCACCCCCTGCATTGGAAGGCGAAGTCCTAACCACTGGACCGTCGGGGGAGTCCCTAGAGAGAAATTTCTGATTTCTTCTAATAAGGACACCAGCCCTATTGAACCAGGGCTCCACCGTTATGATCTCATTTGCCCTTAAAATTTTTTTGTCTCTCATTTCCCCTTAATTACCTCCCTAAGGGCCCAGTCTCCAAATACAATCCCAAGGTCATACAATTGGTAAGTGTTGGAGGTGGGATTCAGCGCAAGCTTTGCCCAAGCCAGAGCCTGCGCGCTAGCCACTGAGCATCCTGTGCCTCACCTAGGATTGGGTCTTGACCCTCCTTTCCTGTGACAGAATTGGAAATGTCAGTAGCCACATGCTTCCTTCCGACGCCCATAACATCCTAGTGCTCTGTTGCTTGCTTGCTAAGTCCTCTCTGACTCTTTTGTGACCCCATGGACCATAGCCACCCAGGCTCCTCTGTCCATGGGATTTCCCAGGCAAGAATACTGGAGTGGGTTGCCATTCCCTTCTCCAGGGGATCTTCTTGACCCAGGGATCAAACCCACATCTCTTACATTGGCAGGTGGATTCTTTGCCACTGACCCACCTGGGAAGCCCCGGTGCTCTGTTACCTGAGTGAACTTTGGAAGTCTAACTTCTANGGCAAGAATACTGGAGTGGGTTGCCATTCCCTTCTCCAGGGGATCTTCTTGACCCAGGGATCAAACCCACATCTCTTACATTGGCAGGTGGATTCTTTGCCACTGACCCACCTGGGAAGCCCCGGTGCTCTGTTACCTGAGTGAACTTTGGAAGTCTAACTTCTAAGACATTTTGAGGCAAAAAAGAAAAGGCCAGGGCAGGCCTTGTGTCAGGCTCTGTTTAGACAGGAAATGAGGGGACACAGATGAGGACTGTCAAAGTAAGACCTTTCTAGGGCACTGTAACTTTCCTGTGGCTTTTATTTTGGTGACATCCTAGCTGTTAGCTCAAAGGAACAATGAAGGCCATGTACTTGCATCTCTGGAGGCTGGGGCCACTGGGGAGAGGGCCCAGGGTTGGAGCTGGCCACAGACAATAGACAGGAAGACCAGATCATTCTTGGGACCTGCAAGCAAAAGGACACTTAAGAAGCTATGAACTCAGCAATAGGAAAGGATGAAATAGGGAACTTCCCCGGGGGTCCAGGGGCTAAGATTCCGTGCTCCCGAGGCAGAGGACCCAGGTTCGATCCCTGGTCAGGGAACTAATATCCCACATGCTGCAACTAAGACCCCGCACAGCCAAATAAAGAAAGAAAAGGGTGAAATAATGCCATTTATAGCAACAGGGATGGACCCAGAGATTATTATACTAAATGAAGTAAGTCAGATAGTAAAAGATACATATCATGTGATACCGCTTATATATGGAACCTAAAATATAGTACAAATTGAGGATTCCCTCCTGCCCTGGAGGTTAGGATTCCTGGCTTTCACTGCTGTGGCCTGGGTTCAATCCCTGGTCAGGGAACTGAGAACCTGTAAGCCGTGGTGTGGCCAAGAAACAAAAACAAAAAAAAATTGAATAAATATGTAAAGATTTTAAAAATAGTACAAGTAAACTTATTTACCAACAGAAACAGACACACCAACATAGAAAACAGACTTGTGGTTATCGAAGGGGAAGGAGCGAGCATATCAGTCGCTTCTGACTCTTGGCGACCCCATGGACTGCAGCCCACCAGGCTTCTCTGTCTGTGGGATTTCCCGTTGCCATTTCCTTCTTCAGGGGATCTTCCTGACCCAGGAATTGAATCTGCATCTCCTGCGTGACAGGCGCATTCTTTACCACTGAGCCACCTGGGAAACCCTAAAGGAGGAGGGAGGGATAAATTGGGAGTAGGGGATTAACAGATACACACTACCATATATAAAATAGATAGCAACAAGGATTTACTGCATAGCACAGGGAGTTATATTCAGTATCTTGTAACAAACTGTCATGGAAAAGGATCCAAAAAGTAGAATATATATATATATATATACACACATATATACATGTATATATATAGTACATATATAGGTATATATGTACTATATATATATGAAACTAACACAATATTGTAAATCAACTATACTTCAAAAAAAAAAAAAGTTATGGAAAGTCATTGGGGTGGTTTGAGAGGTGCCCATTTGGTGTTGTAGGAAAAACTAAAAAGAAAATAAAGAAAGAATCTGGGCTTGGAGTCCGGGATAGGGGTTTCCTCCTGATCTCCTCTCCTCAGCTGACCTTTGTTCTATATTTAGACCATCAGGCAGGGGGCAACTTCCCCCCCACCCCAAAGGGACCTCCTGTCAAACTCAACAGGATTCTCTAGACACTATCCTGATGCGAACCCCAAACAGAGTGGTTTTCCCAGTCCAGACAGGTCTGGCCTCAGCCACCTCCTCTCCTGTTCAGGGTTTTGCATAGGCAAATGCCAGGGCCTGGGTGAGGGAAGCAGGATGGAATCCATGCCTTCTGGGTGGGGGCACTGGCTTGGCAGATCAGGGAGCAGGGGACGGACAGAGGGTGTCTCATGGCTTTGTGTCACTGCAGCCAGGCCTGTAGCACCATGCTTCACACTGATGGCACAGGCAGATTTGGACAGCCTCTTTATCCGTCTTTGGCACAGCGTTGTCTTGTGCACATAACTATAGCTATTCCTTTGGGATGAATTCCTAGAAATGGAATTGCTGGAAACTCACATTTTAAAGGTTCCAGTGACCCACTCTCTGGCAGCATCTGAGTGTCAATTTTATGGTCCTCTCACGGCTCCCAGTGATTCTCTGCATATTCCAGATCT
Organism: Oreotragus oreotragus; assembly: GCA_006410675.1. NCBI lineage: Eukaryota > Metazoa > Chordata > Mammalia > Artiodactyla > Bovidae > Oreotragus > Oreotragus oreotragus. The sequence goes on from SJYX01001464.1 coordinate 92,826, forward strand.
CAGCTGCTGATCTCCAATGATAAGAGGCCAACATCCTCAGACGCAACGTAGTCTAAACCCACCCTAAGAAAATAAACAGCTCTGGAGAGCAGTGTTCCCCCCATTTGCATGATCACAAGAATCACTGGAAGACTCATTCAAGTCTTAGGTTCCCAGACCTTCCCTAAGATCTTAAAAATCAGATGTTCCAGGAGGGAAGTGGGAATCTATATTATTTTAAACAAGCATCCTAGACGATGCTTACGAACGTTCAAGTTTGAGAAATGCTGCTCTAAAAACCGCTTCTCATTCTGAGAAGATGCAACTCCTAGGACATCTTTAGAATCACAGTCAGCCTTTAGCTCATTGGAAACCCAGGGGTCACCAGCAAAGAAGAAACATGACACAGACCCCGCCCTCCAGAGGTCCCTCCCAGTGACAGAGGACAGACCCCAGGAGAGGTTCCATCTCGCTAGGCTACAGTTGTCCTCTGTGTCAATGGGGATGGGAACAGGGCATTCCTTGTGGTGGAGGCGCTTCTGCTGAATAAGATAAAGCAGGTAAAACCACACTGGGCTTCCCTGGTGGCTCAGTGGTAAAGAATCTGCCTGCAATGTAAAAGAAACGGGTTCACTCCCTGGTCAGGAAGATCCCCTAGAGAAGAGACTGGCGACCCACCCCAGTATTCTTGCTTGGCGGGCTTCTTGCAAGTCCATGGGGTTGCAAAGAGTTGGACACAACTGAGTGACTGATAGAGTTACATGAAACACACAGCACATGTGCAGTAAGTATCACCTCTTCCTGAGGAGGTGGTGCTGAGGTCCATGGTATGGTGGTGTTGCCAGCAGACAGGGAGGGTGGCCAAGGTTGGCTGGGGTCCCCAGCATGTGTGAAGCATTGTGAGCAGGAAGGGGTGGTTTCTGAGGACCTGATGGAGGACAGGTCAGCGGGCTGTGGTCAGAAGTTTCAGAGGTGGGAAGGTGTAGGCTATGGAGCAGGAGATGCTGAGATGCTGACCCCTAAAGGCTGAAGATCTGCCATTCCCACTGGCTGTGGAGTACTTCCTGCTTTGGGGGCCGCCTCCTTCAGTGTTGTAACTTTTTGCCTCCAATCCCAGAAGCCAGATGAGGCTTTTTCTGGCCTCCTTAACTGCTGGGGTGCAGGCATTCTGCCAACCAGGTGCCCAACACTGGGCTTTGTAACCAAAGCTGGCACCCCAGGGCCATCTACCCTAGGGACGGGGTGATTGCTATATCCTATTTCTAGAGGGCAGAGAGGCGGAGTCCCCAGTGGAACCAGGACCAGGATCAGCTCCGCCATGGCCTTTGGGACATTGTTCCTGGCTCATTCTCTGCTCTTTCTGGTAACGTAACCAGCTACAGAATATTTTTAATAAGTTATTTTCCAGTCTAAACTAGGTAGGGCTGGTTTCTCTTCCTTTCAGTGAAGAACTCTGATTTATAGATGGAGCATCAGTGGGATCACCACAGGAATACCAAGAAGTCCCAAACTGGGAGGGCTGCATCCAGGTATCTCATGAGAATAGGAGGCAAGGTAGAAATAAGTGTCATAGCTTTATATTTCTATCATAACTCTATATTTCTATATATTTTTCTTGGGCCTTTTATATGACAAGCATTAATTAACTTTCTAACTTTAAAAACTAATGGACTTTCCTGGTGGCTCAGAGGATACAGCCAATGCAGGGGATACAGGTTTGATCCCTGGTCCAAGAAGATTCCACATACCTCAGAGCAACTAAGTCCATGTGCCACAACTACTGAGCCTGTGCTCTGGATCCCGGGAACCGCAACTACTGAAGCCTGTGGGCTCCAGAGCACATGCTCCTCAACAGGAGAAGCCGCTGCAATGAGAAGCCCATGCACTGCAACTGGAGAGTAGCCTCCGCTTGCCACAGCTAGAGAAAGCCAGGGTGCAGCAACACAAACCCAGCCACAAATAATTTAAGAAAAAAATCAGTCAGTACAGGTCAAAAAATAAAAGGAAGGAAGCAAAGGAGGGAGGGATGACCTGGATTTCAGCTATGAGGAAGCACCGGGAGAAGGACAACCCTGGGAGTGGGGGGCAAGGCCAAGGATAGGTTCTGGGGGGTCACTACAGGACAACCAAGGTCCCTTAAGCCAGGGAAGTAGGGGGACAGGTGGAAAAAAATCAAAAGCATAGTGATAAGACAAGGTTTCTCCTCCCGGGAGAACAGGAATCCATCAGGGCAAGTGGAAGAGGGTGGGGTGAAAAGAGGGAAAGAACTTTCTGACCATGAGTTAGGACCACATGGGTGGCAGAGGATGGGGAGGGGGAAGAGGGGAGGGAAGCAGGGCCTCTGAGGGGTAAGGGAGAATGAATGAGTCTTAAGGATTCCTAAGGACATTTTTACCTGAACGGGTGGTCTAGTTAGAAGCCCAGGAAGCAAGTAGGAAGAGGCGTTGGGCCAAGTGAACTGTCTGCAGATGGGTTAAAGTTGGTCGGGGGCAATCTTGCAGGAAGGTGGGTGGCAGGAGGGAGAGAAGGAGCCTTCCTGGGCTGATGAGAGGAGGGCAATGTGGGAGCTGGTTTAGCGCAAGCTGGCAGAAGCCCTCCCCTACCCCCTCACCCCACTCCTGGCTGCCGCCATCTCAGGCTTGCTGACTCAGCCTACTCTAGTGGCAGCTGTGACACGTGATGGAGGCTGACTGATGACACACAGACCAGCCTCCTAAGAGCAGTCTCTGGCCCCTATCCCTCCCTGATGCATCTTCATTTATTGCTGCAGCTTCTGAGCTTTGTGACCAGCCCTCTCTCTATCTCCCTAAAGGTAGATATAAAACTCCGTGTTCAGTTGGTATTTTTCTAGAGAGCAGAGCACTAGCTTTCTACAGATTCAGCAGTAGTTAGGGTTGCGGATGAAAGCTGAGGTTGGCTTTCTCTGGCATCTAGGGTAAAGCCAGGTCTCTGTACCACTTACCCTGCACTTCCCTGTTCTGGATCACTAACTCACAACAGATTCGGTCATGACCCAGCTCTGCCTGGAACCCTTGCTTGACCCTCCCCCACCCTCTGACCCCTTGAATGGAGACAAAGGCTTCCTGTTGCCTTGTAAGATTAGCCCTACCTACCTCTCCAGCCCCACCTACCTCTCCAGTCCCAGCCTTTCCATTTTCCCCTATGCATGCACTTTCACTCACCTTCTGTCTGTGGTTCCACCATGACTGGTGGCCCCAGGTGGCCCCAGCTGCAACCTGTTGACTTAAGGAAATTTCATTTGGAAGAAATTTAGATCTTTATTGTCCTTACGGAATGTGGCAAAGAGGGAGGGAACTCTAGGGACCTCCCTGACTGTCCAGTAATTAAGACTCTGAGCTTCCACTGCAAGGGGGCATGCGTTCCATCCCTGGTCAAGGAACTAAGATCCCTCGTGTGCACAGTGCAGGGTGGGGTGTGGGGAGAAGAGAGGACACTCTTAAATGCAGTTTAAAGAAGAAAAAAAGGAAGCGGGACCTCCCTGGTGGTCCAGTGGCTAAGACTCTGCACTCCCAGTGCAGGGGGCCCGAGTCTGGTCCCTGGTCAGGGAACTAGATCCCACGTGCCACAACGAGGATGCAGCACAGCCAAATAAATAAATAAATACTTAAAGAAAGAAAAAAGGACTTTCTTACATGTATGTTCTACTTCAAGAATTGTTACCATCCCCTCCAAATCCACTCTCATCGTCTCTGCAACTGGCAACCTTCACAGAAGTTGTGATTACCTTGTCCCTCCCCCCAGACTCCAGCCTTCTCCCTCCTCAACTCCTTATCATGCAGGTCACCAGAGCTCCTTTAGCTGCCCTTAAACTTGACTCATTAATCCACTGCCCAGATTCTGCCTGTGAGAGAGGCCAGCAGGTGTCCCAGTAGCAGGAAGCCTGGATAAGGTGGGGGCAGAGAGGCTTCCCTGGTGGCTCAGACGGTAAAGAATCCGCCTGCAACCCAGGAAACCTGGGTTCCATCCCTGGGTCAGGAAGATCGTGAGGAGAAGGGGATGTCTACCCACTCCAGTACTCTTGCCTAGAGAATTCCAAGGACAGAGGAGCCTGGCTGGCTACAATCCATGGGGTCGCAAAGAGTCGGACGTGACTGGGCGCCTAAGATGCACTATCACACTCAGGGTGGCTGCCAATACGTGTAATGATACCCGGCTTGGTTCATCCCTTTCTAGTCTCAGACAGGCTCCTTACCTGGGGGCTGTGCAGGAACGACTCCCGCCACTTGGCTTCCTCTTCCTTCAGGCCACAGATTCTGTGACTCTCAGAAGGGGTCCCAGACCAGGGTAGTGTCCCACACACACATTCTTGGGGCTCCCACTGTAATTAAATCTGTGGTACGTTTCAGGGCTAGACTGTGAACTCCCACTCAACTATAAGAGCTCTACATGGGTAGCAACTGTGTCTGTCCGGTTCATTACCAAGTCCCAAATGCTTGGCCCACAGCTTGGCACATACCAGGCTCTCAAAAACATTTGCTGTAGCTGCACATTCAAATGTTACTCACTCTTCACTGCCTGCTCAAAGCCCCGCCCTTCCCTGCAAACAGCCTCCATCTCTTCCCTGAAAGGCCCATGCCTTGCTCCTTTCCTGTCATGGGACACCAACCACAGGCCTAGGCACAGCACAGTGTCCAGCAGCCCTTTCCCTGTTTACATGGGTGCAGAGTTGCTCAGTCGTGTCCGAATCTCTGTGACCCTACAGACTACGGCCCGCCAGGCTCCTCTGTCCATCGGATTCTCCAGGCAAGAATACTGGAGTGGGTTGCCATTTCCTTCTCCATTCTCTGTGTATCTGCTTCTTTAAATGCAAATGGTTACCAACAACACTTCTCTGGGTACCTTTGACCCTGCCATCACCCTACTAGGTCCTTTCTTCTATTTACCTTAATAGGTGGAGGCCAGGCATCTATTTCTACCCCCACTTTCCCTACACTCCACCCCTTTCATTCCCCAACCCCACCCGCACCCCCTCCTTGGCCAGCTTATAGAAAGGCCCTACTTAAGCTTCCGACTTCAGCTCCTATCTGGAGAGCCAGGCATCTCCTGTTGGCATTGCTCCCTTGTTCCTTCCGCCCATGACTGATGAGCCAGAAAGAGTATGGAAAACCGACCTGGCTTTCAGTCTCCCCCTCAGGAGAGACACAGAGCTGCCACTCACGGATGTGTCTCCGGTCACACATCCTTCCTTGATGGGTGTGGAGAGCCCTGGGATCACACTCCCCACCTTTACCAACGGAAAAGCTGAGACTAGAGCGGAGATGAATGCTGGGCCTTGGGCCAAAGCCATCTGATTGTGTACACAAGACCGAAGCTCTCAGGGCCCTCTACCCCGTCCCGGCCTGCCATAGGGACCTGAGCAGTTGTTCCACGGCAAAGGACGACCCCTGGTGGTCATAAGAGGCATGGCGGGCTGTTCCTCACCCGCTAGACTGGCTGACAGAGGAAAAGGCGAGGCCAGCAGGACCACAGACTTGGTCTTCAACCAACTGTTGGTGTAAGGACTTTGCTTTCAAAAGTCAACAGAAAATTTTGAAGTCCTATACAAATGCAATATTAAATATATACATATATATATACATACAAACGGTATTCAAAACCTTAGAGATAAATTCAACTATAAGTCCACTATAAGTGGAAGATATTACTAAAATAATGAATTTGCTTTGTTTTTTAAATATTCACTTATTTATTTGACTGCACCAAGTCTTAGTCATGGCATGTGGGCTCTAGTTTCCCACCAGGGATCAAACCTGGGCCCCCTGCAATGAGAGTGCAGAGTCTCAGCCACTGGACCCCTAGGGAAGTCCCTGTTTATGGTTTTTAAATGCTAGTTTAAACATACATTTATTAAAACATACTTTTATTCATGTGCCAAGGATATCTCTGCCAATATGGGAATCTTGTTTTTGCACCCAGATGTGTAACCATGATAGGTGGAAGTACTTTCATGTACAGAATGTGTATGTTTCTGAGTTGCTCTCAAGGCCCTGAAACCCAACTTTTTTCTTTTCATTTTTATTTTGGCTGCACTAGGTTTTCGTTGCTGCGTGTGGGCTTCCTCTGGTTGCTGAGAGCACAGGCTTTTCTCTATCTGCTGTGTTCAGGCTTCCCAGTGCAGCGGCTTCTCTTGTTGCAAAGCATGAGCTAATTTATGGTACGGGGGTTTCTGTAGTTGTGGCTCACAGGCTCAGCTGTCCCACAGCACGTGAAATCTTCCTGGATCAGGGATTGAACCGGCGTCCCCTGGACACCAGCGATCAAACACGTCTCAACCACTGGACCACCAGGGAAGCCCAAAAGAACCCAGCTTTTGGTGCACCTTATCCTTAGATATATTTCCTGTAATGACTTAATAATACTGCCCTGTGATTTTAACTGTACCCTGCCAGCTGGATCTTCAGGAAGCAGGGTTAGGTGTTAAATGGCTTTGGCATATCCCTGGCAAGTCACACAGGCTCTTACTGATTCAAGAGTGGTGCTAAGTCTCGGAATGCAGGAGAGAATGGGCTCTTATAGGGTGCCAAGGACTGTCTCCAAGTTTCTATGGCACCTATCTTTCATCTCTAGGGGCAGAGGGGCTACTCAACAAAAGATTGGTTGTCTTGTTATTGAGGCTAGGTTTGTCTGCTCGCTGATCAAAGCCAATTATTAGAGAGGCAAGCTTCCCAGGTGGCGCTAGTGGTAAAGAACGCACCTTCCAAAGCAAGAGACAAGATTCCTGAGTCAGGAAGATCCCCTGGAGGAGGAAATGGCAACCCACTCCAGTATTCTTGCCTGGAGAATCCCATGGACAGAGGAGCCTGGTAGGCTACAGTCCATGGGTTCACAGTCCATGGGTTCGTAAAGAGTCTACTGAAGTGACTTAACACGAACAAACGGCGCGAAGAGTCAGTAGAAAGGAAAAGTGAGTGAGCTGGGGNAACCCACTCCAGTATTCTTGCCTGGAGAATCCCATGGACAGAGGAGCCTGGTAGGCTACAGTCCATGGGTTCACAGTCCATGGGTTCGTAAAGAGTCTACTGAAGTGACTTAACACGAACAAACGGCGCGAAGAGTCAGTAGAAAGGAAAAGTGAGTGAGCTGGGGAGAAGGTGGACTCGTGTCTAGAGACCAACTCCAAAGATTCTGCTTAGCCATGAAGTTTTGTTTTTTTTTTAAATTTTAAATTTATTTATTTTTAATTGAAGAGTTAATCTGCTTTACAGAATTGTATTGGTTTTTGCCAAACACCCACATGTCAGTTTTTAAAGGGAGACATGTGGGGGAAGAATCTCAGTGAATCATCTAGGCAGGGCGTTGGGTTCTCTGTCACTCTCCATTGTGTACAGACTGGTTGACTCTATCTTCAGATGTTATCTTGCCTGCATGATCTGCCCGCAGGATTGCTAAGGGGGCTTTTGGGGGTAAAGAGCTTAGTCATTTTTAAACTGCTTAATTCTTTAATCTTCTTTTATCTAGGAAAAGACTCAACAGGTTAGAGCATAAGTCAGGAGTGAAGTGAGTGAAGTCGCTCAGTCGTGTTGGACTCTTTGCGACCCCGTGAACTGAAGCCCACCAGGCTCCTCCGTCCTTGGGATTCTCCAGGCAAGAATACTGAAGTGGGTTGCCATTTCCTTCTCCAGGGGAACTTCCCGACCGAGGGATCGAACCCAGGTCTCCCGCATTGCAGGCAGACGCTTTAACCTCTGAGTAAGTCAGGAGTTAGTTTCAATTGCTCAGAGAGCTCATTCCTATAACTAGGCTCTTAAAAGGTTAGAGGGTGGGCTTCCCTAGTGGCTCAGACAGTAAAGAATCAATGCAGGAGACCTGAGTTCGATCCCCGGGTCGGGAAAATTCCCTAGAGCAGGGAATGGCTATCTACTCCTGGAGAATTTCATGGACAGAGGAGCTTGGCGCACTACAATCCATGGGGTCATAAAAGAGTCAGACACGACTGAGTGACTAACACGCTCACAAGGTTAGAGGGTAATAGAAATGGGCAAACAGAAAAGGGGCTAGAGACTTCCCTGATGGTACAGTGATTAAGAATCCCCCTGCCAATGCAGGGGACATGAGTTCAATCCCTGGACTGGGAGGATTCCACATGCCTCAGAGCAATGGAGCCCGTGAGCTACAGTTAATAAGTCTGTGTTCTAGAGTCCTCCAGCCACAATTAGTGAGCCCAAGTGCTGCAACTACTGAAGCCCAGGGGCCTAGAGCCTTTACTCCTCAAGAGAAGCCATCGCAATAGGAAACCATCACACTGAGAGGAAGAGTAGCCTCTTCCCCCCCCCCCCCCCCCCCCCCCCCCNTAGTGTCTCAATCGATCTTTATGTAAAAAGGGGCGTGCTGGCGCTAGACGCTAAGGTGTGAGCTGAGCACTTGGAGAGCGAGCATACCAAAGGAAAGTGCCCTGGTTATTACTTCCTGGCAGCCCTTCGGCCTTATCTGGCTCTGCTATATACAGCTGACGCCGGGATGCAGGGAGCTCAGAGCAGTCAGACACTGTGGACCGACTATCCGGACCTACATCCCAGAACTCGGAGAACCCTGGCCTTCCCTGGGCTGCTCCATGAGATGTGCAGGCCACACAGAGACCCTCAACAGGCTTAGTCCTGCCACAGGGTGTCCGGGCTACTCCTCCCTCCGGGAAAAGGGAGTTCACTTCAGGCGGCGGAAAGAGGGTTAAGGAGGCAGACTGCGACCCAGGGCTGCTGGCCGAAGCGCCCACCCGCCATCCGCTTCTCCGGAAGCCCCAGCCGGGTCGGGAGGGCGGGGCTCAGGATCTCGGAGAACGGCTCGAGTCGGCGACCCCACGGTGGAGCAGCGTGTGCAGGGACGGGGAGCTGAGCCTCGGGGAGAGAAGGGACATCTTTTACACGAGGCAAGGAGTACCCCTCCCTGGAGCCGGGGAATCCCACCACGCCAGACACTCGCCTGACATTCGCTTCCGCTCGGGAGCACCGCCCTCTCGAGGTCCCGCCCCCAGCCCACTGCCTGCTGGGATTTGTAGTTCGTAAAGGCGGGACCAACAGTNATTTTCCTCCACAGGCACTTCCCACTGTGATCTCTTTCCTCACATCCCGTTGGGCCATCTACCCTGCCCTCGCCCTGGGGTTGCTCTCGGATCTCTACACTCCAGCTCCCAACAGCTGTGCTTTCTAAGGGACTTGTGTCCCTGTCTGAGGTAAATACGGCTGCAACAAGGATGGTCTGTGTGATTCTCATTCCATTCAGACTGTCGCAGATCAGCTGTTTCACGCCCCAACAGCCGCAAAGGTTTCTCCTGCTTCCCAAACAGTTGCCGCAATGTGGGGATCTGACCCGCTGCTTCAGCTCCCCCAGCCCCCAGGTGCAGATGTAGTTCTGCTCACTGTCCGCTTTTTCTCCCGTCTACTTCCTCCTACCAATGTGTGACACTGTGTATTCTTTTCTGGTGGCCAGGTACTCGTGCCCATTCTCAGCTGGTGTTCTGCAAGATCTTCTGTGTTTGCATTATAACGTCCATACTGTTATATATGGTATTTATTCTTCATTAGTTTATCACGGATTTTCATGTTGATTACTCTTCAGATGTTAGACCATCCTTGCATCCCAGGAACGAATCCCACTTAATAATGGTGTGTGGTCCTTTTAAGGTACTTTTTTATTCAGTTGCTAGTATTTTGTTGAGAGTTTTTGCTCTACGTTTATCAGAAATAGTGGACTATAATTTTCTTGTTTTCCTTGTTGTCATGGTCTGGTTTTGGTATCAGGATAAGGTTGGCCTCACAAAATTCATAAGGATGGTCTTCTGTCTTTTAATTTTTTGGAAGAATTTATTTCTGCTTTGATTTTTCTTATGTTCTTTCTTTTACTGACTTTTGGCTCTTTGCTCCTCTTCTAAATTCTTTTAGATATAAAGTTAGATTGTTTGTTTAGATCTTTCTTGTTTCTTGTGGTAGGTAAGGATTACTATACAATTCTCTCTTATTACTAAGTTTGTTTTATCACAATGGTGTGAGTATGTCACATTTTTATTTGTATACATAAATTTTATAACTCCTTTGATTTGTAATATTCCAATCGTTAAGTAGCACATTGCTTAACATGCATATATTTATGATTTGTCCAACTTTTTCTTATAGTTGATTTATAGTTTCATACCATTGTGATCAGAAAATGCTTGATATACTGTCAATCTTCTAAATTTATTAAGACTTGTATTGTTTCCCGGCACATGGTCTACTCTTGAGAAAGGTCCATTTGCACTTGAGAAGAATGTGTCCTTCCAACCCAATGTTTCATATAAGGCTACTATTTCCTGTTGACTTTATGTTTTAATGATCCATTCACTATGTAAGCAAGGTGTTAAAATCCACTATTCTTCTTGTGTTGCTGTCAGCTTTCTCTATTTAGATCTCAAAAACTGCCTTATACATATCCGTTCTTCTGTTTTAGATGCATAAATATTAATAACTATCATTAGCTTTATAACTTTGTCTTCATCATTTTTAGGTCTTCCTGAATTCTCAGTAATAAATAACACCCTCATCCACTGCTTTTATACTGGTTTTTCTGTCTTCACGTATGTCACTATGTCACATGATATGCAATATTTATTTGCTTATATTTTTTCACTGTCATTATATCATTTGGCTTTTGTTTCTCACAATCTTATGCCTAGAAAATTGCCAGTACTCACCATATGTTCCTCAAATGCATAAAATATTTCTCATTACAACTGTTTAATTCCTTGGGAGAAAGTCTGAAAATTTTCTCCATATAACCATCTATATAGGACTACCTGAGGACTTTAGATATCTTTTCCTACTCAGTCTGTATTGCTGGGGTCCAGCCCCGGTGGATCCAGGGAATTCAAAGCAGGGATGGTGTCAGCATCTAAGGAATTAATTGCTTAATTAAAGATATGTAGGGAGATTAGAAAGAAATAGTGTAGTAGGAAAATAAGTGGAGAAAAGAGGCTGAATAACTTGGCTTATGCGGAAAACCAATAAAACTCCAAGACAAGGAGTTTGCACCACCTATGTAGGCCACTGGTGCCCACTTGAATAGCAGAGGGTGCCCCACCTTGGGCTCCCTCTTGCGTGGGTCTTAGAAGCCAGGGCAAGCAAGTAGACATGGCGAGCATCCATGCTCCAGATGGGAATTCAGCCAGAAAAGAAGAGAACGAGAAAAGACCACATGGGGGAAACCAGTCTTTCCAGGAACTGGTCCGTTTCTTTATTTTCCAGGTCCACTTTTATACTTTTAGTTGTACATAGAGATAAATGGGTTCTCAGCATATCTTTGTTCTTATAAGAGACTTACATTTGTTTTACAATATCTTCTGGTCTAGAGACCGATTAACATTTTATGGCCCCACCTTTCTTTCTATTGATAAAGGTTAATCGATCAGAAAACTTGTTTCCCCTTAAGATCTATTTAGTCTTAAGATAGTGATAAAGTTACATTTTTACATAGCAAGGACACAATGATTTATAACAAAGAAAGAGGAGTACAGTGTCTATAACAAAAGAGAAAATTCATTAACTCAAAAAGTCTAGTATTGCTAACATCAAAACTACTATATTTCTTTTTCTACATTCCAATTACATTGGTTAACATACTCCCAGATGCCTAAGGATATGGAGGCCTGGTGGCAATCATTAACTCAGCAATGAAACTCCTCACCAACATAATTTCTAACTTACTTGCTAATACTATACTAATAATTTTCTGACTTCTCAAAAGAATCTGTTTTTAGAAAGTTTAAAGCATCTCATGCCTCTCATGGTTGGGAGGCTATAAACAATCACATGTGGCCAGATAATCCTGTCAGGCAGGCTAGAGAGCCATCAGCGGAGTTTTTGGACTGAAACCCACCCAGGAGATTTATTAACTGGAGTCCTAAGTTAACTCCTTTACAGAGGTGGTGGGGGATAGTCCCCCGTAATGTCAGAAGTATAGGTGAATGGCATAATGCAGCAAGACAGGCAAACTCTGTTTTTTGGGGCAGATGCATGATCAGATCCAGCGAGGCTCCCTTAAGGCTCGACTCACCTTTGCCTGTCGGGCCCCTTAACCTCATGACCTTTGCCATGGGCAGGACTCCTCATGCTGGCTCCTGGCACTGTATATTCCCTACTCAGTCTGTACAGACTTTCCTACAAGTCTGTATATTTTCTCTCTCTCTAACATCTAGTCAGAGATGTTGCAAAAATCTCTTAAATGTTTTATATATGTTTACATATATATGGTTTAAAATATACATTGTAGCATTTTAAATGATAATACTTATTTGTGCAAAATTATATATGTATTTTTTATTCCTAGTCATCAACACCAGCACATGGTGCCAGGAAATGATACACAAAATTCAGGATTTCTTCTTCAGGGTTTATCAGTGGAACCAGAACTGCAACCATTCATATTTGGAATGTTCCTCTCCATGTACCTGATCACTGTGTTTGGAAATCTGCTCATCATCCTGGCTGTCAGTTCAGACTCCCAACTTCACACTCCCATGTACTTCTTCATCTCCAACTTGTCCTTTGTTGACATCTGTTTCACTACCACAACAATCCTAAAGATGTTAATAAATATACAGACCCAGAGTAAAGTTATATCCTATGGAGGGTGCATCACCCAGATGTATTTTTACATGCTGTTTGCAGCATTGGATGATTTTCTTTTGACTGTGATGGCCTATGACCGCTTCTTGGCCATCTGCCACCCCTTGCACTACACAGTCATCATGAACCCCCGACTCTGTGGACTGCTGGTGCTGGTGTGCTGGATCATTAGTGCCCTGCTTTCCTTGTTAGAAAGCTTACTGGTCTTACAGCTGTCCTTCTGTACAGATTTGGAAATCCCCCACTTTTTCTGTGAAATCAAACAGGTTGTACTACTTGCCTGTTGTGACACTTTTCTTAATGATGTTTTTATGTATTTTACATCAGTGTTGTTGGGTGGTGGCCCCTTGGCTGGTATTCTTTATTCTTACTCTAAGATAGTGTTCTCCATACATAAAATCTCATCACCTCAGGGGAAATATAAAGCATTTTCCACCTGTGTATCGCACCTCTCAGTAGTCTTCTTATATTATTGTTCAAGCCTAGGAGTGTACCTTAGTTCTACTGGTACCCACAGCTCATACTCAAGTGCAACAGCCTCAGTGATGTACACTGTGGTCACACCCATGCTGAATCCCTTCATCTACAGTCTAAGAAATAAAGACATAAAGAGTGCTCTGAAAAGATTCTTTCAGATGGTAGTTATAAAAAGGAAAATTATTCTGGATCTGAAGAATCATCCTTGAAGAACGACTCAAAACCTTAAAACAAGGAATCCCTATTGTTTGATCAGATTGTGAATGTTGAACTTGCTGTTTGTATTAATTTCTTAAATTTTCCATTTCTTTGATTTGAATATTTTAGACAATTTGTACATGCACTATATTAAGTTTCCCCTCTATCTGCTGATTTTTTGTTCATTTTCTTTTGTCTATTTTCCTACTTTTCCATTTTTATTTGTGCATTTTCCTGCTTTCACAAAGTTTTTCCCAGCCTTGGAGAAGAAAGACTTGGAAATTTTGATTAATTTTGTGGTACAACATGGGTTAATTAAAGATAATTTTTCTCAAATGATATTTATTATCCTGAATGATTTTAGAAGAACTATAAAAACTGGAAAATAAAGTGCAACAGCCTCGGTGATGTACACTGTGGTCACACCCATGCTGAACCCCTTCATCTACAGTCTGAGAAATAAGGACATAAAGAGGGCTCTGAAAGGATTCATTCAGATAGTAGCTGAGAAAAGGAAAATCATTCTGAGTCTGAAGATGTGTCCTTGAAGAAGGACTCAAAACCTTAAAACAAGAAATTCCTATTCTTTGATCAGATTTTGAATGTTGAATTTGCTCCTTCTGTTAATTTATTAAAATTTCCATTTCTTTGACTTCAACACTTTAGACGATTTGTATACTCCCCTGTTGAAGTTTTCCTCTCGAATGAATTTTTTTCTCTTCATTTTCTTTTGTCCATTTCCCTACTTTTCCATTTTCATTTGTGTATTTTCCTACTTTCACAAAGTTGTTCCCAGCCTTAGAGAAGAAAGACTTGGAAATGTTGATTAATTGGTGCAACATGGATTACTTAAAAATAATTTTTCTCAAATGACATATATTATCCAAAAAACTGGAAAATGAATAATAAAAATTTTTAAATTACATATATATCAATAATTTCTTTAAGTGTCAATGGAGTAAATGATTCAGTAAAGAGACATAGGGTGGCTGAGAGGATAAAACAACAGAACCCATATAAATGCTGGGGCTTCTCAAGTGGTGCAGTGGTAAAGAATCCACCTGCCAATGCAGGAAATGTAAGCGATGTGGCTTAGATCCCTGGATTGGGAAAATCAACTGGAAAAGGAAATGGCAATCTGCTCCAGTATTCTTGTCAGAAAAATTCCGTTGACAAAAAAGCCTGGTGGGCTAAAAAGTCCATAGGGTTGCAAAGAGTTAGACGTGAGTGAGTTTCTGAGCACACACATATATGCGTCATTAAGAGACTAACTTCAGAGCTAAATTTTTCACAAAGAATAAATGTAAGGGACTGCAAGAAGATATTTTATGCATATGAACATTGTAAGAAAGAGGGGTTGCAGTATCCATATCAGACAAAATAGACTTTAAAACAAATTTATCTTTATTACATGAGACAAAGAAGGGTATTATATAATGTGAAAGGAATCAACACAAGAAGAGTATATACTAATATATATATATGCTGTTGCTGCTAAGTTGCTTCAGTCATGTCTGACTCTGTGTGACCCCATAGACATCAGCCCACCAGGCTCCCGCATCCCTGGGATTCTCCAGGCAAGAACACTGGAGTGGGTTGCCATTTCCTTACAGATTCTCAAACCAAAGCACGGAGAGGGGCGCGGTCTGGGAGGGGTGGAAAGGCCGGAGAGAAAGCCAGAGTGAGAACTTGGCCTGGGAGCCACAGCCAAGCCCTGCTGAAGCAGGCGATGAACCAGGGCTCTTTCAGTACTTAGAGAGTCTGTGATCAACGGTGTCCCAAAATGATGACCAGACCCGCCCAGGACTGGCTGGGCACATTAGAGCTGATTACCCTACAGGGTTGACAGATCAAAAATTTTATTTGCCAAATTTAGCAACCCTACAGGAGCCCAGAAAATGGCAACCCAACTCCAGTATTCTTGCCTGGGAAATCCCATGGACAGAGGAGCCTGGCGGACTATGGGGTCACAAAAAAGCTGGACAGGACTTAGCAACTAAACAACAGGATACCAGGGAGGGAGGGGGGCTCTTCTGATCATGAAAACCAAGAAATGGGTCAATAGGTTTGCTTTGAGGATCAAGTTGGGGGATGGTTGTGTGTGGAGAGGGTGTTTTGTAAACTGTAAAGCCTGGGGCCTGGGTGAGGTGTTCTCTGCACTCTGAAGTACTGGAGAAAATGTGCTAGGGCTTCAAAGGGGAAGGTACACTTAAGTGTGGACTCCCTGGTGGCTCAGCAGTTAAAGAATCTGCCTGCAATGGAGGAGACCTGGGTTCAATCCCTGGGTTGGGAAGATCCCCTGGAGAAGGGAATGGCAACCCACTCCAGTATTCTTGCCTGGAGAATTCCATAGACAGAGGAGCCTGCCGGTCTACAGTCCACAGGGTCACGAACAGTCAGACACAACTGAGCGACTAACACTTTCACTTTTCACCCTTAAGTGTAGTCAAGTAAGATGTCACCATTAGGAAAATCTGGGTGGTAGTTACATGAACCTCTCTATACAGTCTTTTTAAGTTGGGTGTAAATGGGTGGAGGCTGGTCTTACCAGTCAAAGGTTACAAAGCCCTTTCACTTTTCATTTGGTGACAGCTTTACTGGGTTTACAATTCAGTGATTTTTTTAGTATATTCTCAAGAGTTGTGCAGTTATCACCACAATGTAACTTTATCACATTTTCATCACCCCCAAAAGAAATCAGTAGTTGCCCACTAAAGTTCTCATCCCCTAGGATGCTAAGCAACAGCTAATCTACTTCCTGTTTCTATAGCTTTGCTGACTTTGGACATTTCATGTAAATGAAATCATATAATATGTGATCTTTCGTGACTGGCTTCTTTCACTTAGCATGATGTTTTAAAAATTCAGGTTGTAACGTGTATCAGTACTCTCAGAACTTTTGTAACTTCCTGTGAGTCTAGAATTATTTTGAAATAAAAATTCTTTTTTTTAAAGCACGTTGTCTAGAGGATGAGCAGAGGTAGCCTTTTATGTGTGAAAGACTCAGAGCTGGCACTAGCATTCACTGCTGAGAGCAAGAGAGGCCTTGGGGGAGCAGAGAGAGCAGGGCTGGGCAGGGAGGAGAGGGGCAGGTCTCAGTCCAGATGCACCTCAGGAGATCGGGGAGGCTGAGGGTCCTACCACCTGGCTCTGATTTACTAAGGAGGTCTTCATTTCAGTCGCTCAGTCGTGTCCGACTTTGCTACCCCATGAATCGCAGCACGCCAGGCCTCCTGTCCATCACCATCTCCCGGAGTTCACTCAGACTCACGTCCATCGAGTCAGTGATGCCATCCAGCCATCTCGTCCTCTGTCGCCCCTTCTCCTCCTGCCTCCAATCCCTCCCAGCATCAGAGTCTTTTCCAATGAGTCAACTCTTCTCATGATGTGGCCAAAGTACTGGAGTTTCAGCTTTAGCATCAGTCCTTCCAATGAACACCCAGGATTGATCTCTTTTAGGATGGACTTGTTGGAACTCCTTGCAGTCCAAGGGACCCTCAAGAGTCTTCTCCAACACCACAGTTCAAAAGCATCAATTCTTCGGTGGTGCTCAGCTTTCTTCACAGTCCAACTCTCACATCCATACATGACCACTGGAAAAACCATAGCCTTGACTAGACAGACCTTTGTTAGCAAAGTAATGTCTCTGCTTTTTAATATGTTATCTAGGTTGGTCATAACTTTCCTTCCAAGGAGTAAGCGTCTTCTAATTTCATGGCTGCAATCACCATCTGCAGTGATTTTGGAGCCCCCAAAAATAAAGTCTGACACTGTTTCCACTGTTTTCCCATCTATTTCCCATGAAGTGATGGGACCAGATGCCATGATCTTAGTTTTCTGAATGTTGAGCTTTAAGCCAACTTTTTCACTTTCCTCTTTCACTCTTTAGTTCTTCTTCACTTTCTGCCATAAGGGTGGTGTCATCTGCATGTCTGAGGTGATTGATATTTCTCCCAGCAATCTTGATTCCAGCTTGTGTTTCTTCCAGCCCAGCGTTTCTCATGATGTACTCTGCATAGAAGTTAAATAAGCACGGTGACGATATACAGCCTTGACGTACTCCTTTTCCTATTTGGAACCAGTCTGTTGTTCCATGTCCAGGTTTTAGAGCAAGTTATTTCAATACCACTTTGCCTCCATTTCCTCAACTGTAAAATGAGGATAATAAAAGGATCTAGTTCAGGACTTCCCTTTGGTCCAGTGGTTAAAAATCTCCCTGCCAGTGCAAAAGACAAGGATCTGGGAAGATTGCACAGGCCTTGGGGTAACTAAGCCCACAAGCAAGCCACAGCTACTGAAACCCACATACCTAGAGCCTGTTCTCCTCAACAAGAGAAGCCACTGCGAACAGAAGCCCACACACCGCAGCTAGAGAGTGGCCCACTCTTGCCGCAACTAGAGAAATCCTGCTTGAAGCAATGACAACGCAGCACAGCCAAAAAGAAAATATTTTTCTAAAAATAGTCTAAAAAAAGGGGATCTATTTTAGAGGGTAAATGGAAGGATTAAATGAGAAGCCCATATGAAGGACAGCACCTGGCACTTAGTGCCAGCACTCAAAAGAGTGTCAGCTCTTATCAGGACCTTAGAGTGGTGCTGAGGGTCCAGTGTGATCTTACCTGGGGAAACCTGTCCCGTCTTGGGCACAGTGCTCCACCTTAGCTTCTCTTGGCCTGCTCGTTTGTGCTCTATGGGACAGTCCCATTTTCCCAACCGGTCACCAAGGAAATTTGGGATGTCACCATCCAGGAAGCCTCTGAGTACCCTTCAGTGCTTGAAAACAAACTTTAGTCCCGTCTTGGGCACAGTGCTCCACCTGAGCTTCTCTTGGCCTGCTCGTTTGTGCTCTATGGGACAGTCCCATTTTCCCAACCGGTCACCAAGGAAATTTGGGATTCACCATCCAGGAAGCCTCTGAGTACCCTTCAGTGCTTGAAAACAAACTTAAAAAAAAAAAACACAACTATTTATTTGGCTGTGTCAGTTCTCAGTTTTGGCACATGGGATCTTTATTGCATCATGTGGCATCTTTCATTTGAGGTGCGGGCTTCTCTCTATTTGTGGCGTGCAGACTCAGCAGTTGCCGCACGCAGGCTTAGGTTCCCACAACACATGGAATCTTAGCTCCCTGAAAGTGAAATAAGTGAAGTGTTAGTGGCTCAGTTGTGTCCAACTCCTTTTGACCCCATAAACTGGGGCCCACCAGGCTCCTCTGTCTATGGAATTCTCCAGGCAAGAATACTAGAGTGAGTGAGGTGAAGTCACTCAGTCATGTCCAACTCTTTGCGACCCCGTGGACTGTAGCCTACGAGGCTCCTCCGTCCATGGGATTCTCCATGCAAGAATACTGGAGTGGGTTGCCATTGCCTTCTCCAGGGGATCTTCCGACCCAGGGATCGAACCCAGGTCTCCCGCATTGGAGGCAGACGCTTTAACCTCTAAGCCACCAGGCTATGCCCTTCTCCAGGGGATCTTCCCAACCCAGGGATCGAACCCAGGTCTCCTGCATTGCAGGCAGATTCTTTACTGTTGAACCACCAGGGAACTAGCCCATGTCCCCTGTATTGGAAGTCAGATTCTTAACCACTGGACCACCAGGGAAGTCCCAAAAACAAACTTTTAAATTGTGAGCTCTATCCAGAAAATGGGTTTCCCTGGTGACTCAGACAGTACAGAATCTGCCTGCAATGTAGGACCCAGGTTCAACCCTGAATCAGGAAGATCCTCAGGAAGATCAGGAGTAGGGGATGGCAACCCACTCCAGTATTCTTGCCTGGAGAATCCCATGGACAGAGGAACCTGGCGGGTTACAGTCCATAGGATCACAAAGAGTTGGACAGAAGTGACTTAGCATGCACATTCAGAAAAGATAACCATCCAGACTCCTGGATATTCCTCAGAGCAGCTGAAATGATCTAGAAAACTTTATTGTTGATCAGACTTAAAGGCTTGTAGCATCCTGAGTCAATGTTTCTTCAAATGAACATTTTGGGAGAATCTGATATGGAATGTTTAGGTATTGTGACAGAACCCTGCCATCCCCCCAGGCTGAGGAAATGCAGCAGTTCAGCCTGATATGCTCTTCTGGACTGGAGTGAGAAGAGCCAGGAGAGGGTGGACACTAGGTGGGAGGATAGTGTCTAAGCATTCCTCAGGAGTGCAGTGGAGTCCCTTGGTGTTGCCCAGATGGAAGCAGGTAGAACCAGGCTTTGAACTGTTTCCCTTACACCCCACCAGGCAGGTGGTGCTAGTGGTAGAAAACCCACCTGCCATTGCTGGAGATGTAAGACACAGGTTTGATCCCTGGGTCAGGAAGATCCCCTAGAGAAGGGTATGGTAACCCACTCAGGTATTCTTGCCTGGAGAATCCCATGGACATAGGAGCCTCTCGGGCTACAGTCCATGGGGTTGCATAGAGTCAGACGTGATTAAAGCAATTTAGCAGGCTCATATCAGACTCCATGCATCTGGTCCTATCACTTCATGGCAAACAGATGGGGAAACAATGGAAACAGTGACGGACTTTGTTTTCTTGGGCTCCAGAATCGCTGCAGATGTGACTGCAGCCATGAAAATTAAAAGACGCTTGCTCCTTGGAAAAAAAGTTATGACCAATCTAGACAGCATATTAAAAAGCAGAGACATTACTCTGCCAACAAAGGTCCATCTAGTCAAAGCTATGGTTTTTCTAGTAGTCATGTATGGATGTAAGAGTTGAACTATAAAGAAAGCTGAGCACCGAAGAATTGATGCTTTTGAACTGTGGTGTTGGAAAAGACTTGAGAGTCCTTTGGACAGCAAGAAGATCAAACCAGTCTGTCCTGAAAGAGATCAATCCTGAGTATTCATTGGAAGGACTGATGCTGAAGCTGAAGCTCCAATACTTTGGCCACCTGATGCGAGGAGCTGACTCATTTGAAAAGACCCTGATGCTGGGAAAGATTGAAGGTGGGAGGAGAAGGGGATGACAGAGTATGAGATGGTTGGATGGCATCACTGACTTGATGGACATGAATTTGAGTAGGCTCTGGGGGTTGTTGAGGGACAGGGAAGCCTAGCATGCTGCAGTCCATGGGTTCGCAAAGAGTTGGACACGACTGAGTGACTGAACTGAACTGAACCAGACCGCATCAGTGGGCCTTGGAGAAAGTCATACTGGTTGCAATTTTCCAAGCTGCTTGACAAGTCCTCTTACTTCTGGGTCAAGGGGCCATGCCCTAATCCTGGTGCCTCTTGTCAGCTGACATCTTGCGGGGGTTGGCCTGCTGTGCATGGCTGTCTTCATTCAAAAGCCAATGTGGGAGTGTGGACTGTTGGCGGTTCACCTAAAGAAGACCTGGCCTCCAAGTATGGACACTGGCTGGGCTGCTTCCCTCTGAATAAAAAGAAGGGTGGGGTGTTGTATCTCCTGCACCAGTTTGAACCCACACTGGCCTGTGTTAGAATCCTGGTTCTACTACTGAACTGGCAGTGTGACCCTGGACCTGTGACCCACCCTCTCTGAGCCTCTCAGAGGATTATCTATTAGGCAGCAAAACGAGAAATAGTTGTGAGGACTGAACGAGGTCACGTTTAAAGCACCAAATACAGGGGCTTCCCTGGCAGTGCAGTGGTTAAGACGCTGAGCTTCTGCCGCAGGCGGCATGGGTTCAGTCCCTGCTGGGGAAGTAAGATCCCAAATGCAGTGCGGGGCCTTGTGGGGGGATGGGGGTTGGGCGGTGTGTGGGCGGTGGAATAAATAAAGATTTTAAAGCACGGAGTACAAAGCAGGCACTAAAGGAGAAGTAGCTATTCCAGCTTAATCCAGCTCAAGGATCTAACAAGACGCTTCCTCCTTGGAAGAAAAGTTATGACCAACCTAGATAGTATATTCAAAAGCAGAGACATTACTTTGCTGACTAAGGTCTGTCTAGTCAAGGCTATGGTTTTTCCTGTGGTCGTGTATGGATGTGAGAGTTGGACTGTGAAGAAGGCTGAGCGCCGAAGAACTGATGCTTTTTGAACTGTGGTGTTGGAGAAGACTCTTGAAGGAGATCCAACCAGTTCATTCTGAAGGAGATCAGTCTTGGGATTTCTTTGGAAGGAATGATGCTAAAGCTGAAACTCCAGTACTTTGGCCACCTCATGCGAAGAGTTGACTCATTGGAAAAGACTCTGATGCTGAGAGGGATTGGGGGCAGAAGGAGAAGAGGACGACCGAGGATGAGATGGCTGGATGTCATCACTGACTCGATGGACGTGAGCCTGAGTGAACTCCGGGAGATGGTGATGGACAGGGAGGCCTGGCGTGCTGATTCATGGGGTCGCAAAGAGTCGGACACGACTGAGCGACTGAACTGAGCTGTGAACACAGTCTTGCACTGGCCAAGTTTACCACACAGGAAGGTTGTTAGTTTTCCTAATCCCCCCCAAATTCTCAGTCCCTCTCGGTGCCGAGCCTCCACCGGAGGGATGACTGCGCGGGGCCGGCCCTCCCCTCCCCTCTGACTCACTCGGGTAGGCGGGGAGGTTCACAGCCTTTCACGTCGGGGGCGGGGGCGGGGGTTGGGCTGGGGCCCCGGAGCAGAGGAGGAGAGGGCAGCAGTGCCCGGAGCGAGCCAGCGGGGCGCAGACAGGCAAGTAGCGCTTGGGGTCTGACCAGCAGGCGCCTGAGTTCCCCCTGTAGGCTTCTGAGGGGTTCAGCTGGTCACGGGGCACCCTGCTCCCCGCTCTTTTCTTAGGGGTGCACCCGCGTGTCTAATCACCTCTCCTCCTTTCTCCTAAGAAGGGGCGGGAGGGAGCGGCTGTGCTAAAGAAATGTTTATTTTACTCCATTTGGGACCAACTGAGCATCTCTTACTGGGAGACTGGAGAGGGAGGAGAAATATGAGTCTGTTAAAAAGAAGTTTTAGTGTTTGGTTACCAGATAATGTCTACAATAGTGTGTGTACTGTTAAGAGTTCCAAGAGGCTTGAGACTCCTAAATTCCTTTAAATGACCTGCTCTTTTGTTTCCTTGTTAGTTTGCAAACCCTCCTCCGCCCTTCTCGGTGATGGGGCCACCTTTTTTTTCAGCCAGGTGAGGCTCCAGTGTAGAAAGTGGGCAGTGAGTTGGATTCATCCTTGTGCCCTTGGTTTCTTCGGAGTCTAGAGCCCCAGAGCCACTCAGGTTCTGCCCCAGTGCACACCGGAGTGGACCAGCCTTGCTGGGGCGTTCCGAAAGGGCAACAATGGAAAGTCAAACCCCAGGAGTGATCTGGAGTTTAACTTCCCATCCCTCTGCTAAATTGTGAACTGGGGGAGGAGGCAGGAGGATTGCTTCCAGAGGTGTTGGGCACATGAACTGAGGTCCCAGGATAAATACTCTGTTGGCCAGAGAAAGCCATCTAGGTTTATTGAGCATCTATTATTTGTTTATTTGTTGCATAGTCGATCGGTCAGGTCCAAATCTTTTGAGAATCCATGGACTGCAGCCTGCCAGGCCTCTCTGTCCATGGGATCTCCCAGGCAAGGATACTGGAGTGGGTTGCCATTCCTCTTCTCCAAGGGATCTTCCCAACCCAGGGATCCAACCTGCTTCTCCTGCAAGTTTCCTGGATTGCAGTCGGATTCTTTTACCACTGAGCAACCATCTATTATTTGCTCGTTAATTACACCATCTCATTTAATCTGCTTGTTTATCTTCATGCCCGTTTTACAGATAGGACATGGGGAGGCTACAGAAAGTTAAGTCACTTGCAAGAGGAAGCAGTTGTGGTTCAGTCGCTCAGTCATATCTGACTCTGCGATTCCATGGACTTCAGCCTGCCAGAAAGATGAAGCAGAATCAATAGTAGTCAAACTGTTCAATCTTTGCATTACACCAGACCCTCTTTTTAAGGACCTGGAGACACTCAGCTACCAACCAGCTAGAGTTTGTGTTCTTTGAAGAGAACATTTAACTTCTCATCTTGTTCCAGTCCAGAAATTCTAACATGTGGATTGATTCTGTTCCACTGCCACTCCCTGGATGGGGCCCTGAAGGCTGAATCTTATCTCGAACTAGTCTGTTGATTAGCCCTGGGCCAAGCCTGGCCTGTATCTTGGGGAGATGGGCCAGAGTCCTGGGCTGAAAGGCCCTTGACTTCCTTCTGGAGCGTGTACAGATTCCAGCTGCATCCTCCCATACAGACTTAGGAGGGCATGGAAGCTTCTTCCCTTGCTCTACCTGCCTCTCCCTGTGTGATCGTGGGCCAGTCACCTGTGCTCTCAGGGTCCCCCCCCAGCCTCCTCTGGAAAGCAAACAAGCAAGTTGGACAGACTAGCTCCAGGACCTTATGATGTATATTGAAGGCAAGATGGCCTCTGGGTAGAACCCGAACCATGATTATTTTTATTGCTGTCCCTCAGCGCCTGAGGCTGAGAATGTGTAATCGTCAACATCTGGTGAATGAGAAGGTGAGCAAGGGTAGACCTGAGAGGCACCCAGCATGCGCTAGTGTGTGCTAAGTCATGTCCGTCTCTGTGCCACCCTGTGGACTGGAGCACACCAGGCTCCTCTGTCCCTGGGATTCTCCAAGGCAAGAATACTGAAGGGGGCTGCTATGCCCTCCTCTAGGGGATCTTCCCGACCCCGCATCTCTTATGTCTCCTGCATTGGCAAGTGGGTTCTTTACCACTAGTGCCACCTGGGAAGGCTTAGTGACCACAGGACATTACAGACCCTTCATTGTCCTAACTTGCACCCTTAGAATTACTATTGACTTGTTAGGAATTTGACCAGGGACCTAAGCACTCGGTTAAAAGAGATTCAGATTCAGTGCTTGTTCCCAGGGTCTGCATGCGTGCTGAGTCGCTTCAGTCATGTCCCATTCTGTGGGACCCCATGGACTGTAGTCTGCCAGGCTCCTCTGTCTATGGGATTCTCCAGGCAAGATTGCTGGAGTGGGTTGCCATGCCCTCCTCCAGGGGATCTTCCTGACCCAGGGATTGAACCTGCATCTCTTTTGTCTCCTGCATTGACGGATGGGTTCGTTACCACTAGGGCCACTTAGGAAACCAGCATGCAGGACATCGCAAAGTCTGTGTCACCCACCTCTGCCATTCCCTGGGAATTGAGCTTCAACAGCTACAACAAAAGTAAAATGTAGTCATTCAGGCAAGGAGAAAGACAAGCCAGGGGGGAGGAAAAAGTGATGCTGAGGCAGTGACCCCACCCAGGAAATGTGACTAATTCAACTGAAGCCAGGGCCAGGCAGTCATGCCTGCCCCAGGCTGGTAAGCGGCGGAATGTGGCCAGTCTCCGCTTTCCTGTGGTTTTCCTTGCAGGCCCCAGACTCAGAGCTGCTAGCCCTGGGCTGCTGCCGCCGGCGGAGGCCACTGTGACGGGGAGGCTTGGAGCTGGGGTGGGTTTCCGCCCCCGGGCAGTGACGGGCGGGTCTCTGAAGAGCCAGCCTGGTCGCAGTGTAGCTCTCCTCTGTCAGGCCCTGCCTGGCTGCCCGGCACAGTCCACCCCTTCCTGTGGAGGACGGACCTCAGCACTAGCTGGGGCAGGAGCCCAGGGGTGGGGCTGATGGGTGGGGCCACCTGGAGGAAGAGCTGAGGGAAGTGAGAGACTGAGGTGGGGCTGGAGGAGCCTGAAAAGCAGGAGGAGGAAGCAGAGCTGCGCGGAACAGGTGAAAGTGGAGGAAGGCCGAGGGAGATTTGGCGTGGGGTGGGCCGGCCGGGACCCTCTTAGGTGGGCAGATGAGGGCAGATACAGAGACTCACGTTTCTGGAAGCCGCTTTGTCCGGGACTGGTGTGCCCCCTCCCCCAACACACACACAGACACTGCTGTCCTGTCCAGTCGCTGGAGCCCTGTGGCTTCCCTGGATGGGATAAGGCACTCCTGGCTTGTGGAGAGGTGGTGTGTGACCTACTAACAGAGGCCACCGTACCGAGTGACCTGACCAGACTCCTGAAGGCCCTCAGCCCGCCCAGAGGTGCATTCAGCTTTGATGATACTTGTTCCTGAGACAGGATGGTGGTGTGACAGCAGATGGGTGGGCTGGAATGGGGGAGGGGGCAGGCCTAGCATTTGAATTCAGACCAAACTATACCTCAGGGCTCATTATTTTTGCAAATTTAAGAAGAACTCTGATGGGGATCTGACCAGCTGCCTAGGGTAGGGTACGGGGAGGCGAAGGTGGAGCCCGGAAAGGGTGGGTGTGCGTGCATGACCAGTCATGTCTGCGTCTTTGCGACCCCATGGACTGTAGTTGGCCAGGCTTCTCTGTCCATTGGATTTTCCAGGCAAGAACACTGAAGTGGGTTGTCATTTCCTCCTCCAGATGATCCTCCAAACCCAGGGATTGAACCCGCGTCTCTTGCATCTCCTGCATTGGCAGGCGGATTCTTTACCAGCTGTGCCACCAGTTTGCATCTGGGAAAGGGTGGGAGTCCTGCTTGGTGTCTGGGGAGGGAGCACTGACTGAGGGTCCCCAGGTGAGGCTTCTAGACCCTGCAGCTCCTGTGAAAACCCAGGTTCCCGGCTGGGGATAGCTGGTGTCATCTCTAGTGTTGACATTCACCCCTGATTCTTTCTTGGGGAGAGGGGTAGGAGCTGTTGGCATTTCACACCTAAGGGCAAACGATGAAGGGACCTGTTGGGAATCAGTGGAATTGGAATCTGGGAAGGGTGCAGACAGCATTGAGCACCTGTCATCTTTACAACTGACAGGCATTGCTGGAAAGGTGTGCATAACCAACTCCCCACTCCAGGCCAGCTCCTTCCTAAGTCAGGAGGTTGGGACACCCAGCAGGGCGCCCATCCTCCCCTCCATCCCTGGCCCCTGATTTCTGCCTCCAGGGCTGCTCCTCCCTATTGAAATCCTCCGTTATCTCTTAGGCCCCATCTGGTCTAATCATTGGAGCTCAACAAGTCCAGTTAATCCTGAGTGCCTGCAGGCTACTGGGCACAGCCCGAGGTTCCAGGCAAAATATGGTTCCTTCCTGAAAGGCCGTTATAGTCAAGTTGGGGAGATGGCCAGGCCTGTAACTGAGCACGCTGTGGCAGAGTGAGAAAAAGTAAAAAGGTTTTAACATAAGAGTATAGAAGCAGCTCCTCTGTGAGGTGGTGAGTTCCCCACCAGGAGAGGTATTCAAGAAGAAAATGGTGAGGGATGTAGGGATTTCTGTGCTGTGCTCGTGTCTGCGTATGTGTTGGGAGGCAGATCTGGAGTGTGTGTGTGTGTGTGTGTGTGTGATGTTAGTCTTTCAGTCGTGTCCAACTCTTTGTGACCCCATGGACTGTAGTGCACCAGGCTTCTCTGTCCATGGAATTCTCCAGGTAAGAATACTAGAGTGGGTAACCATTTCCTTCTCCAGGGGATCTACTGGATCCAGGGATCGAACTTGGGTCTCCTGCCTTGCAGGCAGATTCTTTACTGTCTGAGCCACAAGGAAACCTGAGTATTAAATAAAGCTCCTTCTAATGCTGACATGTGGTTCTGTGACATTCCGCACCTAGGGGAAGTTTTAAGTGGTCCCCTGGAAGTGATGGCTTCCTGCGTCACAGCCCATCCTCTAGAGACCATGAGACTTGTGGGTTGTTCTTCATTTCTAGGCCCCTTCCCAGTGCCCAGTTCCCAGCATAGACCTAGAATGGAACTGAATAGACCTTGTCATGGGCTGCTTGAGGAATGCGGAAGTGCCGGGCCTGTCCCCTGCTGTACCTGAGACACAGAGCTATCAGGTCATACTCTAAGACAGCCTGGGAGCAGGAAGAAGGTGAGAACTCCCAGAGAAGGACAAAGCCGCCAAATGACAGCTGAGGCTTGAAATAGGTCTGGAGGAGTGGCGGGGCTTTGATGGTCCTAAGGGTTGAGGTTTGCACTAAGGAAGCTGAGGGGCTGTGGGCTTGGGCAGAGGGATTGTGGGGAGAGGATGAGTGACAGGCCAATGTTAGTGGGCGTTTGGTGGAGGCCAGGGAGCAGTGTTAGAGTTGCCCGGAGCTTCTCTAGCACTGATACTCCGGCTCCACCCTGGAGAGTCTGGTTTTAACTGGCCTGGACATGGGGATTTTTCTTTTTATTTTTTTAATCTGGATGACTCTAATATGCAGGCAGATAGAGATGCTGTTCTGGACACAGTTAACTGGCAGAATCAGAACCACCTGGGACATAGTTCAAATGCCAACGCCCCACTCCAGACCCATGGAATCAGGTCTCCAGGCCTGGGCTTCGAAGTTTTTGTAAGATCCCAACATAGTTCTTCTGCAGTGCAGGAGCTGCAAGAGACATGGTTTCAATCCCTGGGTGCGGAAGATCCCCTGGAGGAGGGCATGGCAACCCACTCTGGTATTCTTGCCTGGAGAATCCCATGGACAGAGAAGCCTGGTGTGCTACCATCCATAGGGTTGCAAAGAGTCAAAAGTGAATGAAGTGACTTAGCACACGCACTCGAAACGTAATTCTAATGGGTGGCCAGGCTAGAAAGCCAGAGGGATGAGGGGCAGGCAACCAGCCCCTCTCAACAAAATGCTGCGATGGCTCTCGGAGGCTGGCAGCCCCACATATGGTCTGCCTGCTGTTGAGTTATGGCCTGAGCTCTTAGGTCAGGAACAACAACAAATAGCTGGCAAGGAGCACACCATTTCTGTCCCCGAGCTCCACCCACCCTGGCTTGTGCTTGGGGGCGGCCACCTCACTGCTTGGGGCCTGAGTCACAGGCTGAGCTGTCTGTTGCAGGGGATGTGGGCACAGCATGTGACTGTGGGATTGAGAATCACTGACGTTTCCTCCCCGAAACCTCCCCCTCACTGCCTGCCCCCCTTCCGTGGGGAAGTGTGATTCAAAAAAAAAAAATGCCTTCAGCTGTGCTTTGAGTCGGGCTTCCCTGGCGGCTCAGTGGTAAAGAATCTGTCTGCCAGTACAGGAGCCCCAGGAGACGTGGCTTCCATCCCTGGATGGGGAAGATCCCCTGGAGTAGGAAATGGCAACCCACTCCAGCATTCTTGCCTGGAGAATCCCGTGGACTGAGAAGCCTGGTGGGCTGGAGTCCATGGGGCTGCAGAGTTGGACACGACTCAGCATGCACGCACTATGCTGTGAATTAGGAAAGAAAAGCAAGGTCATTAGTCAGCCATGGCCACTGCTCCTGTTTCTTTTTTGTTTCCTGCTCAGACTCCACACCCTCTGCTCTCCCTAAATTTCTCTTTGCACTTCCTGCTTCCCCAGCCCACCAAGAGTCTCCTAATGGTGACTTTCAACCCTGAAATCCTCCAGGTCCTTCTCTTGCACCACTGGGGCTCCCTGTTCAGTCGGAAAGCATACATTGTGTGACAGTTCTCGACAGTGTGAGCTCTGCATTTTCAGTCAAAGAAATCCTCTAGAATTGGGCACATAGGAAAGAGAGTGAGCGAGGCTATAGCTACTGCAGTTGCTAATCTTTTAAAAGATAACATAAAAAATTTTTTTTGCTTATGTGTTTGTTGGCTACACTGGGTCCTTGTTGCTGCATGCAGGCTTTCTCTAAGTTGCAGAGAGTTGGCGCTACTCTCCAGTTGCGATGCGTGGGCTTCTCTTGTTACGGAGCACGGGTTCTGGGGCACTCAATAGTTGTCGCTCCCAGGCTTTAGAGCGTAGCCTCAGTAGTTGGGTCCCACGGGCTTAGTTGCCCTGCGACATGTGAGATCTCCCTAGACCAGGGATCGAACGTGTGTCGCCTGCATTGGCCAGCGGACTCTCAACCACTGGACCACCAGGGAAATCCAGAAGACAATATTTTTTTAAATGCTTGCCTTGAGCATTTTTTTCCCCCTAAATAACTTTTGTCCAAAAAAGGTTGCTCTTACTGTCCTACAGAATAAAGATGATATTCATCATCCTGGTATTTGAGGGATCCTGGACATATAGAAGTGATAGCTAATGCCTGGGAATGGAGGAAATTCCCTAGGTAGGGAGTTTAGAATTCGAGAAGGCGCTAAGTCTAATGTTAGCTGTAGGTTTTTCTGTTTGTTTGTTTTTTTTTTCTTGGGATTTTTTTGTTCAATTTTGGTAGATGACTTTTATTAGGCTAAGGACATTCCCTTCTGGAACTTCCCTGGCGGTCTACTTGCTAAGACTGTGCTCCCATTGCAGGGATAAGACTGGTTAAGACTGGGCTTCCTTTGTGGCTTAGCTGGTAAAGAATTCACCTGCAATGCAGGAGACCTGGGTTCAGTCCCTGAGTTGGGAAGATCCCCTGGAGAAGGAAAAGGCTACCTACTCCAGTAGTCTGTCTTGGAGAATTCCATGGACTATATAGTCCATGGGGTCGCAAGAGTCAGACACAACTGAGCGACTTTCACTTTCTTTCCCATTGAAGGGGGCATGCATTTGATCCCTGGTTGGGGAGCTAGGATCCCACGTGCCCCACAGCATGGCCAAAAAAAAAAAAAAAAAAGAGGAAATTCCCTTCTGTTCCTAGTTTGCTGAAAGCTTTTTTAAATCAAAAATGGATGTAGAATTTTGCTAAGTGGTTTGTCTTTATCTATAGAGATGATTTTATGTTTCTTTATATGGCTTGTCAAGAGGGTGGATGACATTGATTTTCAAATGTTAAACCAGCTTTGCATTTCTGGAGTAAACCCTGTTTAGTCATAATGTTTCATCTTTCTATATATTTCTGAATTCTATGTGCTAAAATTTTGTCAGGTTTTTTCTTGTGTTCATCAGGGATCTGGGTCTAATTTCCTTTTCTATAATATTTGTATCTAATTTTGTTACATCAGGAAAATGGTGGCAGCATGGTATGGATTGTGAAGGATTGGCATTATGCCTTCCTTAAGTTTTTGGTAGAATTTATCTGTACTTGAAATTTGGGGGTGGGTAGTTTTTAAGTACCATTTCAGTTTCTTTTGGGATTCCCTAATAGCTCAGTTGGTAAAGAATCCACCTGCAATTCACAAGACCCCAGTTCAATTCCTGGGTCGGGAAGATCCACTAGAGAAGGGATAGGTTACCCACTCTAGTATTCTTGGGCTTTCNTTTGGGGGTGGGTAGTTTTTAAGTACCATTTCAGTTTCTTTTGGGATTCCCTAATAGCTCAGTTGGTAAAGAATCCACCTGCAATTCACAAGACCCCAGTTCAATTCCTGGGTCGGGAAGATCCACTAGAGAAGGGATAGGTTACCCACTCTAGTATTCTTGGGCTTTCCTTGTGGCTCAGCTGGTAAAGAATCTGCCTGCAATGCAGGAGACTTGGGTTCAATCCCTGGGTTGGGAAAATCCCCTGGAGAAGGGAAAGGCTACCCACTCCAGTATTCTGGCCTGGAGAATTCCAGGGACTGTAAAGTCCATGGGGTCACAAAGAGTTGGACACGACTGAGTGACTTGCACTTTCACTTAAGTTTCTTTAGTAGATATTAGAACCCTTCAAACAATCTATTTCTTGTTCTTTTAAAAAACTTACTTATTACTTGGCTGTGCTGAGGCTTAGTTGCGGCATGTGGGATCTTTGGTTTTGCATGTGGGATCTAGTTCCCTGACCAGGGGTAGAACCTGGGGCCCCTGTACTGGGAGCACGGAGCCTCAGCCACTGGACCGCCAGGGAAGTCCATCTACTTCTTGTTGAGTGAACTTGCGCAATTTGTGTCCTTCAAAGACTTTGCCCATTTCGTACAAGCTGTTGACTCTGTTGGCATACAGTTTTTGTGATATTCTCTTTATCCTTTTAATACTTGTAGGGTCTGTAGTGGTGGTCATCTCTCTTGTTCCGGTATTGGAAATTTGTGTCTTTTCTTTTACTTAATCAATGTGTCAAAAGGGTCATCAATTTTTTCAATGTTTTCAAAACCCAGCTTCATTGATTTTCTCTATTTTTTTGGTTTCCTATCCATTGACTTTAACCTATTGATTTTAGACTTTTCAAATATAAGCCTTTATTGCTTAGAGAAGCATATCCCAGCCTCATGCAATGCCCAGAATTAGGACTCCTGTCTAAAAGCAGAAGAGGTCACAGAAAGGGGAAGACCCTGGCCAAGGAGCCCAAGACCTGGCTTTGGGTAGCCACTCACTAGTCACTGTGTCACTTGGGACTTAGACTCTGAGCCTCAGTTTCTTTGCCTGAGTAATGGAACCAGGCAAAGAAGTCTGCTCTAGGAGATGAATTAGTTGATGAACAGTGAAGCACTTGGCCTCTGGGAAGGACCTCCCCGGATCAGCGTGAAGGCTGGTCCTCATGACATTTGTAATCATAACGGCTTTGATTCTGTCTTTGCAGATCCAGAAACAGCATGTACTCACCCATCCCCCAGAGGTAGGCTGTGCACCCTTCCCCTTTCACCCCTCTCCTCTCCACTTCCAAGGGCAGCCCCTCTCCCCCACACCGCAGTCCCCAGGCCTGCCCCAGGTCTCTCTGCTTGTCTCCGCTGCATATGGGCTTTGGCTTTCACCAACCCGCTTCCCTCTCGCAGCGGCTCTCCGTTCCCACCGACCGTGAAGCTCCCTGGCCTGCACATATGGAGGGTGGAGAAGCTGAAGCCAGTGCCGGTGGCCCCTGAGACCTGTGGCATTTTCTTCTCGGGAGACTCCTATCTGGTGCTGCACAATGGCCCAGAAGAGCTCTCCCACCTGCACCTGTGGATCGGTAAGGGAGGGAGCTGGGAGGACTGGTGGTGGGGGGTGCTGGCCCAGGCAGGGGGCGGGGCTGGCCTAGGTCTCACTGGCAGCCTCCCCACACCCCAGGCCAGCAGTCATCCCGGGACGAGCAGGGGGCCTGCGCCATGCTGGCCGTGCACCTCAACACCCTGCTCGGAGAGCGGCCCGTGCAGCACCGAGAGTCCCAGGGCAATGAGTCCGACCTCTTCATGAGCTATTTCCCCCGTGGCCTCAAGTACCAGGTCAGAGCCCGCTGCCCACACCCCCTCCTGTGGCTTCTCCTTGAGCTCCCCTTCCCGCTGGTCATGACCCTGCAAAAGGCCCAAGGCCACTCAGGGCTGGGGCCTCCCCCACACCTGGTTCCTCTTTGCCTGCTTTCCTTCCTGCCCAGTGGGAGGCGGCATGGGGTGCTGGGTGGAGGGGACGCGCGGGGGGCCCACTCAGGCTGGCCATCTGGGCTGCAGGAAGGTGGCGTGGAGTCGGCGTTTCACAAGACCTCCCCAGGAACTGCCCCGGCCGCCATCAAGAAACTCTACCAGGTGAAGGGCAAAAAGAACATTCGTGCCACTGAGCGGGTGTTGAGCTGGGACAGTTTCAACACAGGGGACTGCTTCATCCTGGACCTGGGCCAGGTATGTGGGCAAGGCTGACTGAGCATGCGCTCATGTTGACACTCTGTGTCTCTTTCTTTTTTATGCCTGTGCTGCATCTTAGTTGTGGCATCAGGGATCTAGTTCCCTGACCAGGGATTGAACCTGGGGCCCTCTGTGTTGGGAGCCTGGAGTCATAACCATTGGACTGCCCAGGAAGTCACTGGGTTTTTTTTTTTTTTCAGTCACACTGTGCACACAGCCTGTAGGATCTTAGTTCCCCATCAGGGATTGAAATGGGGGCCACAGCAGTGAAAGTGCTGAGTCCTAAGCACTGGACCACCGGGGAACTCCTTGGTGCTGTTTTAAAGGACAGGGATTAGGAAGCCAGAGCAGAGGGAAAGGGGCTGAGAAGCTGTAAGCCCATTCCAAGTCGGGTCACTGTGGCTGTTAGAAGACGTCCCTGTATTTGTTTGGACAGAAACCTCCCTCTGCTGTCTAACACTGGCCTCTAACACTGAGGCTACCCTCTAGTGCTCCTGGAACCTCGGAAGCTCTGAGTTAGCTGCCTCCCATCCCATGTGTTAATCAGTTGGTTCATTTCTTCCCTTGGTGAATCTATGGCACCCACTCTGAGCCAGCATGTGTGTGTGCTAAGCTGCTTTAGTCGTGTCCAACTCTCTGTGACCCCGTGAACTGTACCCGGCCAGGCTCCTCTGTCCATGGTATTCTCCAGGCAAGAATACTGGAGTTGGTTGCCGTGCCCGTCTCCAGGGGATCTTCCTGACCCAAGGGTTGAACCCGCATCTCATATGTCTCCTGCATCGGCAGGCAGGTCTTTTACCACTAGCGCCACCTGGGGACCACAAGTTGCTGGCCCAGGGCAGGCAGCCAAGGCCCGGTCTGTCACTGGCTGTATTTTAACCTGTGACAGGATGTGATGAGGGTCCTCTTAGGAGCAGTGGGATGGGCTGGGGGAGCTTATGGCAGTGAGGGGCCTTCTAGGCCAAGCCACTGCCCCAGGAAAGTGCCATTTGACTAGACTAGGGGAAACGCCATTCCAGGGGAAGGTGATGGGTGAGCTGAGGCACTGAGCGGGAGAAGGGCACAGACATGCCTGTCGACAGCCAGGAAGGAGGAGGAGATTGAGTCTTTGAGGGTCTGGACTGCACCTGTCGTGCTAAAGATTTGGAACAGGAAGAGGAACCTGGATGCTATTTAGAAGGAGGACTGGAAGCAGTGAGATGGAGGCAGGGGACCTGCTCAGTAGAGGTGATGAGGGCCATGCTTGGTAAGTGCACAGAGGCATCTGAGATTCTGGGCCCAGGAATGCCATTCACTCGTTCACCCATTCACCCTTTCATTCACTCATTCATCCAATTCATTCATGCAATAACTATTTATTCTGGGCCGAAAGATGTGTCTGTTTCTGTTTGGCACTGAGCATACAGCAGTGGGTCAGGTCATGCCAAGCAAAACAAAACCCTCATGCCCTAATGAGGCTTACTTTCTAGTTAGGGAAAATAGATTATAAATAAGATAAAAATGTTTCAATATATGACACAAGTGATGTGGAAAAAAATAAAGTCTGTGGGAGATGGAGGTGTGGGGCAGAGAAAGGCTCTCGCAGAAACTGTCATTCCTGTCCCCAGGGACCTTGCTTCTCTTGCCTTCTTGCTTGTCCTTGATCGTCTTGCCTCAGTTCTGCAGAGGACAGGATGCACGTGGCTCTCACCTGAGCCTCCCCACTTCCTTCCAGAACATCTTTGCCTGGTGTGGTGCGAAGTCCAACATACTGGAGCGGAACAAGGCACGGGACCTGGCACTGGCCATCCGGGACAGCGAGCGGCGGGGCAAGGCCCACGTGGAGATCGTCACCGACGGGGAGGAGCCTGCCGACATGATCCAGGTTGAGAGACGTGGGGGTAGCGGGATGGTGGCCTCTGCTTGAGGCCACTGAAGGAGGCAGTCATCACAGCAGGAGGGCTGTAGGGGCATCTGGGGCCCTGCTTAGGGCTTGGCTGGCTCATCAGGTGCCTTGGTGGGACTTAGAGTCAAGTACCCCTTGGGATGGAGGGACTGGTACCCAGGGACCGAGCCCTCCCCAGCTCTGCCCGGTGCCTTTGTGCAGACACGGGTGGGGGTGGGAATGAGGGGGTGGTCCTGGGCATGATAGGTACCCAGGAATCCCTGGAAACGTGGCCTGCCCTCGTCCCTGCAGGTCTTGGGTCCCAAGCCCTCTCTGAAGGAGGGTAACCCTGAGGAAGACCTCACAGCTGACCGGACAAACGCACAGGCCGCAGCCCTGTATAAGGTGGGTGTCCCGGGCCTGCCCTGGGACCAGGCAGGGGTGTGATCTTGATGCTTGTGGGGCTGAGAGGAGAGGAGAAAGCAGCGGGCAGGTGGGGCCAGGCTCCAGGGTGGTTTATCAGGGCGTGGAGTGAGGGGAGGAGCTCGGCCCTCCTGGGGAGGTGAATGTCACTTCCCTTCCAGCCCGTTCTTAGATATGGAGGTTTGAAACAAGCCAATGCTGAACCTTACTGTTTTAATATCTATCTGTTTATCATTTATTTGGCTGCGTTGGGTCTTAGTTGTGGTGCCCAGGCTTCTCTAGGTGCAGCCCACAGTCTTCTTTCTAGCTGTGGTACTTGGGCTTAGTCGTCCCATGGCATG
This sequence comes from Oreotragus oreotragus, assembly GCA_006410675.1. Lineage (NCBI taxonomy): Eukaryota > Metazoa > Chordata > Mammalia > Artiodactyla > Bovidae > Oreotragus > Oreotragus oreotragus. The sequence goes on from SJYX01001464.1 coordinate 127,932, forward strand.
TGCGATCTTAGTGCCCCAACCAGGGGTCGAACCTGCATCCCCTGCATTGCACACTGAAAAGAAGTGTTAGTTGCTCAGTCATGTCCAGCTCTGCAACCCCGTGGACTGCAGCCTGCCAGGCTCCTCTGTCCATGGAATTCTCCAGGCAAGAACACTGGAGTGGGGAGCCATTCCCTTTTCCAGGGGATCTTCCCGACCCAGGGACTGAACCCAGGTCTTCTCCATTGCAGGCAGATTCTTTACCATGTGAGCCACCAGGGAAGTCCCTGAACTGTACCTTTTTTGCATTCTTTGCATTTCCTTGTTAATTTGGAGTCTAACTTCCACAGATTCAGGGGCTCTGGGAGGCGGTGACTGAGGCGGAGNTTTTTTTTTTTTTCAGTCACACTGTGCACACAGCCTGTAGGATCTTAGTTCCCCATCAGGGATTGAAATGGGGGCCACAGCAGTGAAAGTGCTGAGTCCTAAGCACTGGACCACCGGGGAACTCCTTGGTGCTGTTTTAAAGGACAGGGATTAGGAAGCCAGAGCAGAGGGAAAGGGGCTGAGAAGCTGTAAGCCCATTCCAAGTCGGGTCACTGTGGCTGTTAGAAGACGTCCCTGTATTTGTTTGGACAGAAACCTCCCTCTGCTGTCTAACACTGGCCTCTAACACTGAGGCTACCCTCTAGTGCTCCTGGAACCTCGGAAGCTCTGAGTTAGCTGCCTCCCATCCCATGTGTTAATCAGTTGGTTCATTTCTTCCCTTGGTGAATCTATGGCACCCACTCTGAGCCAGCATGTGTGTGTGCTAAGCTGCTTTAGTCGTGTCCAACTCTCTGTGACCCCGTGAACTGTACCCGGCCAGGCTCCTCTGTCCATGGTATTCTCCAGGCAAGAATACTGGAGTTGGTTGCCGTGCCCGTCTCCAGGGGATCTTCCTGACCCAAGGGTTGAACCCGCATCTCATATGTCTCCTGCATCGGCAGGCAGGTCTTTTACCACTAGCGCCACCTGGGGACCACAAGTTGCTGGCCCAGGGCAGGCAGCCAAGGCCCGGTCTGTCACTGGCTGTATTTTAACCTGTGACAGGATGTGATGAGGGTCCTCTTAGGAGCAGTGGGATGGGCTGGGGGAGCTTATGGCAGTGAGGGGCCTTCTAGGCCAAGCCACTGCCCCAGGAAAGTGCCATTTGACTAGACTAGGGGAAACGCCATTCCAGGGGAAGGTGATGGGTGAGCTGAGGCACTGAGCGGGAGAAGGGCACAGACATGCCTGTCGACAGCCAGGAAGGAGGAGGAGATTGAGTCTTTGAGGGTCTGGACTGCACCTGTCGTGCTAAAGATTTGGAACAGGAAGAGGAACCTGGATGCTATTTAGAGGGAGGACTGGAAGCAGTGAGATGGAGGCAGGGGACCTGCTCAGTAGAGGTGATGAGGGCCATGCTTGGTAAGTGCACAGAGGCATCTGAGATTCTGGGCCCAGGAATGCCATTCACTCGTTCACCCATTCACCCTTTCATTCACTCATTCATCCAATTCATTCATGCAATAACTATTTATTCTGGGCCGAAAGATGTGTCTGTTTCTGTTTGGCACTGAGCATACAGCAGTGGGTCAGGTCATGCCAAGCAAAACAAAACCCTCATGCCCTAATGAGGCTTACTTTCTAGTTAGGGAAAATAGATTATAAATAAGATAAAATGTTTCAATATATGACACAAGTGATGTGGAAAAAAATAAAGTCTGTGGGAGATGGAGGTGTGGGGCAGAGAAAGGCTCTCGCAGAAACTGTCATTCCTGTCCCCAGGGACCTTGCTTCTCTTGCCTTCTTGCTTGTCCTTGATCGTCTTGCCTCAGTTCTGCAGAGGACAGGATGCACGTGGCTCTCACCTGAGCCTCCCCACTTCCTTCCAGAACATCTTTGCCTGGTGTGGTGCGAAGTCCAACATACTGGAGCGGAACAAGGCACGGGACCTGGCACTGGCCATCCGGGACAGCGAGCGGCAGGGCAAGGCCCACGTGGAGATCGTCACCGACGGGGAGGAGCCTGCCGACATGATCCAGGTTGAGAGACGTGGGGGTAGCGGGATGGTGGCCTCTGCTTGAGGCCACTGAAGGAGGCAGTCATCACAGCAGGAGGGCTGTAGGGGCATCTGGGGCCCTGCTTAGGGCTTGGCTGGCTCATCAGGTGCCTTGGTGGGACTTAGAGTCAAGTACCCCTTGGGATGGAGGGACTGGTACCCAGGGACCGAGCCCTCCCCAGCTCTGCCCGGTGCCTTTGTGCAGACACGGGTGGGGGTGGGAATGAGGGGGTGGTCCTGGGCATGATAGGTACCCAGGAATCCCTGGAAACGTGGCCTGCCCTCGTCCCTGCAGGTCTTGGGTCCCAAGCCCTCTCTGAAGGAGGGTAACCCTGAGGAAGACCTCACAGCTGACCGGACAAACGCACAGGCCGCAGCCCTGTATAAGGTGGGTGTCCCGGGCCTGCCCTGGGACCAGGCAGGGGTGTGATCTTGATGCTTGTGGGGCTGAGAGGAGAGGAGAAAGCAGCGGGCAGGTGGGGCCAGGCTCCAGGGTGGTTTATCAGGGCGTGGAGTGAGGGGAGGAGCTCGGCCCTCCTGGGGAGGTGAATGTCACTTCCCTTCCAGCCCGTTCTTAGATATGGAGGTTTGAAACAAGCCAATGCTGAACCTTACTGTTTTAATATCTATCTGTTTATCATTTATTTGGCTGCGTTGGGTCTTAGTTGTGGTGCCCAGGCTTCTCTAGGTGCAGCCCACAGTCTTCTTTCTAGCTGTGGTACTTGGGCTTAGTCGTCCCATGGCATGTGCGATCTTAGTGCCCCAACCAGGGGTCGAACCTGCATCCCCTGCATTGCACACTGAAAAGAAGTGTTAGTTGCTCAGTCATGTCCAGCTCTGCAACCCCGTGGACTGCAGCCTGCCAGGCTCCTCTGTCCATGGAATTCTCCAGGCAAGAACACTGGAGTGGGGAGCCATTCCCTTTTCCAGGGGATCTTCCCGACCCAGGGACTGAACCCAGGTCTTCTCCATTGCAGGCAGATTCTTTACCATGTGAGCCACCAGGGAAGTCCCTGAACTGTACNATATGGAATGTTTAGGTATTGTGACAGAACCCTGCCATCCCCCCAGGCTGAGGAAATGCAGCAGTTCAGCCTGATATGCTCTTCTGGACTGGAGTGAGAAGAGCCAGGAGAGGGTGGACACTAGGTGGGAGGATAGTGTCTAAGCATTCCTCAGGAGTGCAGTGGAGTCCCTTGGTGTTGCCCAGATGGAAGCAGGTAGAACCAGGCTTTGAACTGTTTCCCTTACACCCCACCAGGCAGGTGGTGCTAGTGGTAGAAAACCCACCTGCCATTGCTGGAGATGTAAGACACAGGTTTGATCCCTGGGTCAGGAAGATCCCCTAGAGAAGGGTATGGTAACCCACTCAGGTATTCTTGCCTGGAGAATCCCATGGACATAGGAGCCTCTCGGGCTACAGTCCATGGGGTTGCATAGAGTCAGACGTGATTAAAGCAATTTAGCAGGCTCATATCAGACTCCATGCATCTGGTCCTATCACTTCATGGCAAACAGATGGGGAAACAATGGAAACAGTGACGGACTTTGTTTTCTTGGGCTCCAGAATCGCTGCAGATGTGACTGCAGCCATGAAAATTAAAAGACGCTTGCTCCTTGGAAAAAAAGTTATGACCAATCTAGACAGCATATTAAAAAGCAGAGACATTACTCTGCCAACAAAGGTCCATCTAGTCAAAGCTATGGTTTTTCTAGTAGTCATGTATGGATGTAAGAGTTGAACTATAAAGAAAGCTGAGCACCGAAGAATTGATGCTTTTGAACTGTGGTGTTGGAAAAGACTTGAGAGTCCTTTGGACAGCAAGAAGATCAAACCAGTCTGTCCTGAAAGAGATCAATCCTGAGTATTCATTGGAAGGACTGATGCTGAAGCTGAAGCTCCAATACTTTGGCCACCTGATGCGAGGAGCTGACTCATTTGAAAAGACCCTGATGCTGGGAAAGATTGAAGGTGGGAGGAGAAGGGGATGACAGAGTATGAGATGGTTGGATGGCATCACTGACTTGATGGACATGAATTTGAGTAGGCTCTGGGGGTTGTTGAGGGACAGGGAAGCCTAGCATGCTGCAGTCCATGGGTTCGCAAAGAGTTGGACACGACTGAGTGACTGAACTGAACTGAACCAGACCGCATCAGTGGGCCTTGGAGAAAGTCATACTGGTTGCAATTTTCCAAGCTGCTTGACAAGTCCTCTTACTTTTGATGGACATGAATTTGAGTAGGCTCTGGGGGTTGTTGAGGGACAGGGAAGCCTAGCATGCTGCAGTCCATGGGTTCGCAAAGAGTTGGACACGACTGAGTGACTGAACTGAACTGAACCAGACCGCATCAGTGGGCCTTGGAGAAAGTCATACTGGTTGCAATTTTCCAAGCTGCTTGACAAGTCCTCTTACTTCTGGGTCAAGGGGCCATGCCCTAATCCTGGTGCCTCTTGTCAGCTGACATCTTGCGGGGGTTGGCCTGCTGTGCATGGCTGTCTTCATTCAAAAGCCAATGTGGGAGTGTGGACTGTTGGCGGTTCACCTAAAGAAGACCTGGCCTCCAAGTATGGACACTGGCTGGGCTGCTTCCCTCTGAATAAAAAGAAGGGTGGGGTGTTGTATCTCCTGCACCAGTTTGAACCCACACTGGCCTGTGTTAGAATCCTGGTTCTACTACTGAACTGGCAGTGTGACCCTGGACCTGTGACCCACCCTCTCTGAGCCTCTCAGAGGATTATCTATTAGGCAGCAAAACGAGAAATAGTTGTGAGGACTGAACGAGGTCACGTTTAAAGCACCAAATACAGGGGCTTCCCTGGCAGTGCAGTGGTTAAGACGCTGAGCTTCTGCCGCAGGCGGCATGGGTTCAGTCCCTGCTGGGGAAGTAAGATCCCAAATGCAGTGCGGGGCCTTGTGGGGGGATGGGGGTTGGGCGGTGTGTGGGCGGTGGAATAAATAAAGATTTTAAAGCACGGAGTACAAAGCAGGCACTAAAGGAGAAGTAGCTATTCCAGCTTAATCCAGCTCAAGGATCTAACAAGACGCTTCCTCCTTGGAAGAAAAGTTATGACCAACCTAGATAGTATATTCAAAAGCAGAGACATTACTTTGCTGACTAAGGTCTGTCTAGTCAAGGCTATGGTTTTTCCTGTGGTCGTGTATGGATGTGAGAGTTGGACTGTGAAGAAGGCTGAGCGCCGAAGAACTGATGCTTTTTGAACTGTGGTGTTGGAGAAGACTCTTGAAGGAGATCCAACCAGTTCATTCTGAAGGAGATCAGTCTTGGGATTTCTTTGGAAGGAATGATGCTAAAGCTGAAACTCCAGTACTTTGGCCACCTCATGCGAAGAGTTGACTCATTGGAAAAGACTCTGATGCTGAGAGGGATTGGGGGCAGAAGGAGAAGAGGACGACCGAGGATGAGATGGCTGGATGGCATCACTGACTCGATGGACGTGAGCCTGAGTGAACTCCGGGAGATGGTGATGGACAGGGAGGCCTGGCGTGCTGATTCATGGGGTCGCAAAGAGTCGGACACGACTGAGCGACTGAACTGAGCTGTGAACACAGCCTTGCACTGGCCAAGTTTACCACACAGGAAGGTTGTTAGTTTTCCTAATCCCCCCCAAATTCTCAGTCCCTCTCGGTGCCGAGCCTCCACCGGAGGGATGACTGCGCGGGGCCGGCCCTCCCCTCCCCTCTGACTCACTCGGGTAGGCGGGGAGGTTCACAGCCTTTCACGTCGGGGGCGGGGGCGGGGGTTGGGCTGGGGCCCCGGAGCAGAGGAGGGGAGGGCAGCAGTGCCCGGAGCGAGCCAGCGGGGCGCAGACAGGCAAGTAGCGCTTGGGGTCTGACCAGCAGGCGCCTGAGTTCCCCCTGTAGGCTTCTGAGGGGTTCAGCTGGTCACGGGGCACCCTGCTCCCCGCTCTTTTCTTAGGGGTGCACCCGCGTGTCTAATCACCTCTCCTCCTTTCCCCTAAGAAGGGGCGGGAGGGAGCGGCTGTGCTAAAGAAATGTTTATTTTACTCCATTTGGGACCAACTGAGCATCTCTTACTGGGAGACTGGAGAGGGAGGAGAAATATGAGTCTGTTAAAAAGAAGTTTTAGTGTTTGGTTACCAGATAATGTCTACAATAGTGTGTGTACTGTTAAGAGTTCCAAGAGGCTTGAGACTCCTAAATTCCTTTAAATGACCTGCTCTTTTGTTTCCTTGTTAGTTTGCAAACCCTCCTCCGCCCTTCTCGGTGATGGGGCCACCTTTTTTTTCAGCCAGGTGAGGCTCCAGTGTAGAAAGAGGGCAGTGAGTTGGATTCATCCTTGTGCCCTTGGTTTCTTCGGAGTCTAGAGCCCCAGAGCCACTCAGGTTCTGCCCCAGTGCACACCGGAGTGGACCAGCCTTGCTGGGGCGTTCCGAAAGGGCAACAATGGAAAGTCAAACCCCAGGAGTGATCTGGAGTTTAACTTCCCATCCCTCTGCTAAATTGTGAACTGGGGGAGGAGGCAGGAGGATTGCTTCCAGAGGTGTTGGGCACATGAACTGAGGTCCCAGGATAAATACTCTGTTGGCCAGAGAAAGCCATCTAGGTTTATTGAGCATCTATTATTTGTTTATTTGTTGCATAGTCGATCGGTCAGGTCCAAATCTTTTGAGAATCCATGGACTGCAGCCTGCCAGGCCTCTCTGTCCATGGGATCTCCCAGGCAAGGATACTGGAGTGGGTTGCCATTCCTCTTCTCCAAGGGATCTTCCCAACCCAGGGATCCAACCTGCTTCTCCTGCAAGTTTCCTGGATTGCAGTCGGATTCTTTTACCACTGAGCAACCATCTATTATTTGCTCGTTAATTACACCATCTCATTTAATCTGCTTGTTTATCTTCATGCCCGTTTTACAGATAGGACATGGGGAGGCTACAGAAAGTTAAGTCACTTGCAAGAGGAAGCAGTTGTGGTTCAGTCGCTCAGTCATATCTGACTCTGCGATTCCATGGACTTCAGCCTGCCAGAAAGATGAAGCAGAATCAATAGTAGTCAAACTGTTCAATCTTTGCATTACACCAGACCCTCTTTTTAAGGACCTGGAGACACTCAGCTACCAACCAGCTAGAGTTTGTGTTCTTTGAAGAGAACATTTAACTTCTCATCTTGTTCCAGTCCAGAAATTCTAACATGTGGATTGATTCTGTTCCACTGCCACTCCCTGGATGGGGCCCTGAAGGCTGAATCTTATCTCGAACTAGTCTGTTGATTAGCCCTGGGCCAAGCCTGGCCTGTATCTTGGGGAGATGGGCCAGAGTCCTGGGCTGAAAGGCCCTTGACTTCCTTCTGGAGCGTGTACAGATTCCAGCTGCATCCTCCCATACAGACTTAGGAGGGCATGGAAGCTTCTTCCCTTGCTCTACCTGCCTCTCCCTGTGTGATCGTGGGCCAGTCACCTGTGCTCTCAGGGTCCCCCCCCAGCCTCCTCTGGAAAGCAAACAAGCAAGTTGGACAGACTAGCTCCAGGACCTTATGATGTATATTGAAGGCAAGATGGCCTCTGGGTAGAACCCGAACCATGATTATTTTTATTGCTGTCCCTCAGCGCCTGAGGCTGAGAATGTGTAATCGTCAACATCTGGTGAATGAGAAGGTGAGCAAGGGTAGACCTGAGAGGCACCCAGCATGCGCTAGTGTGTGCTAAGTCATGTCCGTCTCTGTGCCACCCTGTGGACTGGAGCACACCAGGCTCCTCTGTCCCTGGGATTCTCCAAGGCAAGAATACTGAAGGGGGCTGCTATGCCCTCCTCTAGGGGATCTTCCCGACCCCGCATCTCTTATGTCTCCTGCATTGGCAAGTGGGTTCTTTACCACTAGTGCCACCTGGGAAGGCTTAGTGACCACAGGACATTACAGACCCTTCATTGTCCTAACTTGCACCCTTAGAATTACTATTGACTTGTTAGGAATTTGACCAGGGACCTAAGCACTCGGTTAAAAGAGATTCAGATTCAGTGCTTGTTCCCAGGGTCTGCATGCGTGCTGAGTCGCTTCAGTCATGTCCCATTCTGTGGGACCCCATGGACTGTAGTCTGCCAGGCTCCTCTGTCTATGGGATTCTCCAGGCAAGATTGCTGGAGTGGGTTGCCATGCCCTCCTCCAGGGGATCTTCCTGACCCAGGGATTGAACCTGCATCTCTTTTGTCTCCTGCATTGACGGATGGGTTCGTTACCACTAGGGCCACTTAGGAAACCAGCATGCAGGACATCGCAAAGTCTGTGTCACCCACCTCTGCCATTCCCTGGGAATTGAGCTTCAACAGCTACAACAAAAGTAAAATGTAGTCATTCAGGCAAGGAGAAAGACAAGCCAGGGGGGAGGAAAAAGTGATGCTGAGGCAGTGACCCCACCCAGGAAATGTGACTAATTCAACTGAAGCCAGGGCCAGGCAGTCATGCCTGCCCTAGGCTGGTAAGCGGCGGAATGTGGCCAGTCTCCGCTTTCCTGTGGTTTTCCTTGCAGGCCCCAGACTCAGAGCTGCTAGCCCTGGGCTGCTGCCGCCGGCGGAGGCCACTGTGACGGGGAGGCTTGGAGCTGGGGTGGGTTTCCGCCCCCGGGCAGTGACGGGCGGGTCTCTGAAGAGCCAGCCTGGTCGCAGTGTAGCTCTCCTCTGTCAGGCCCTGCCTGGCTGCCCGGCACAGTCCACCCCTTCCTGTGGAGGACGGACCTCAGCACTAGCTGGGGCAGGAGCCCAGGGGTGGGGCTGATGGGTGGGGCCACCTGGAGGAAGAGCTGAGGGAAGTGAGAGACTGAGGTGGGGCTGGAGGAGCCTGAAAAGCAGGAGGAGGAAGCAGAGCTGCGCGGAACAGGTGAAAGTGGAGGAAGGCCGAGGGAGATTTGGCGTGGGGTGGGCCGGCCGGGACCCTCTTAGGTGGGCAGATGAGGGCAGATACAGAGACTCACGTTTCTGGAAGCCGCTTTGTCCGGGACTGGTGTGCCCCCTCCCCCAACACACACACAGACACTGCTGTCCTGTCCAGTCGCTGGAGCCCTGTGGCTTCCCTGGATGGGATAAGGCACTCCTGGCTTGTGGAGAGGTGGTGTGTGACCTACTAACAGAGGCCACCGTACCGAGTGACCTGACCAGACTCCTGAAGGCCCTCAGCCCGCCCAGAGGTGCATTCAGCTTTGATGATACTTGTTCCTGAGACAGGATGGTGGTGTGACAGCAGATGGGTGGGCTGGAATGGGGGAGGGGGCAGGCCTAGCATTTGAATTCAGACCAAACTATACCTCAGGGCTCATTATTTTTGCAAATTTAAGAAGAACTCTGATGGGGATCTGACCAGCTGCCTAGGGTAGGGTACGGGGAGGCGAAGGTGGAGCCCGGAAAGGGTGGGTGTGCGTGCATGACCAGTCATGTCTGCGTCTTTGCGACCCCATGGACTGTAGTTGGCCAGGCTTCTCTGTCCATTGGATTTTCCAGGCAAGAACACTGAAGTGGGTTGTCATTTCCTCCTCCAGATGATCCTCCAAACCCAGGGATTGAACCCGCGTCTCTTGCATCTCCTGCATTGGCAGGCGGATTCTTTACCAGCTGTGCCACCAGTTTGCATCTGGGAAAGGGTGGGAGTCCTGCTTGGTGTCTGGGGAGGGAGCACTGACTGAGGGTCCCCAGGTGAGGCTTCTAGACCCTGCAGCTCCTGTGAAAACCCAGGTTCCCGGCTGGGGATAGCTGGTGTCATCTCTAGTGTTGACATTCACCCCTGATTCTTTCTTGGGGAGAGGGGTAGGAGCTGTTGGCATTTCACACCTAAGGGCAAACGATGAAGGGACCTGTTGGGAATCAGTGGAATTGGAATCTGGGAAGGGTGCAGACAGCATTGAGCACCTGTCATCTTTACAACTGACAGGCATTGCTGGAAAGGTGTGCATAACCAACTCCCCACTCCAGGCCAGCTCCTTCCTAAGTCAGGAGGTTGGGACACCCAGCAGGGCGCCCATCCTCCCCTCCATCCCTGGCCCCTGATTTCTGCCTCCAGGGCTGCTCCTCCCTATTGAAATCCTCCGTTATCTCTTAGGCCCCATCTGGTCTAATCATTGGAGCTCAACAAGTCCAGTTAATCCTGAGTGCCTGCAGGCTACTGGGCACAGCCCGAGGTTCCAGGCAAAATATGGTTCCTTCCTGAAAGGCCGTTATAGTCAAGTTGGGGAGATGGCCAGGCCTGTAACTGAGCACGCTGTGGCAGAGTGAGAAAAAGTAAAAAGGTTTTAACATAAGAGTATAGAAGCAGCTCCTCTGTGAGGTGGTGAGTTCCCCACCAGGAGAGGTATTCAAGAAGAAAATGGTGAGGGATGTAGGGATTTCTGTGCTGTGCTCGTGTCTGCGTATGTGTTGGGAGGCAGATCTGGAGTGTGTGTGTGTGTGTGTGTGTGTGATGTTAGTCTTTCAGTCGTGTCCAACTCTTTGTGACCCCATGGACTGTAGTGCACCAGGCTTCTCTGTCCATGGAATTCTCCAGGTAAGAATACTAGAGTGGGTAACCATTTCCTTCTCCAGGGGATCTACTGGATCCAGGGATCGAACCTGGGTCTCCTGCCTTGCAGGCAGATTCTTTACTGTCTGAGCCACAAGGAAACCTGAGTATTAAATAAAGCTCCTTCTAATGCTGACATGTGGTTCTGTGACATTCCGCACCTAGGGGAAGTTTTAAGTGGTCCCCTGGAAGTGATGGCTTCCTGCGTCACAGCCCATCCTCTAGAGACCATGAGACTTGTGGGTTGTTCTTCATTTCTAGGCCCCTTCCCAGTGCCCAGTTCCCAGCATAGACCTAGAATGGAACTGAATAGACCTTGTCATGGGCTGCTTGAGGAATGCGGAAGTGCCGGGCCTGTCCCCTGCTGTACCTGAGACACAGAGCTATCAGGTCATACTCTAAGACAGCCTGGGAGCAGGAAGAAGGTGAGAACTCCCAGAGAAGGACAAAGCCGCCAAATGACAGCTGAGGCTTGAAATAGGTCTGGAGGAGTGGCGGGGCTTTGATGGTCCTAAGGGTTGAGGTTTGCACTAAGGAAGCTGAGGGGCTGTGGGCTTGGGCAGAGGGATTGTGGGGAGAGGATGAGTGACAGGCCAATGTTAGTGGGCGTTTGGTGGAGGCCAGGGAGCAGTGTTAGAGTTGCCCGGAGCTTCTCTAGCACTGATACTCCGGCTCCACCCTGGAGAGTCTGGTTTTAACTGGCCTGGACATGGGGATTTTTCTTTTTATTTTTTTAATCTGGATGACTCTAATATGCAGGCAGATAGAGATGCTGTTCTGGACACAGTTAACTGGCAGAATCAGAACCACCTGGGACATAGTTCAAATGCCAACGCCCCACTCCAGACCCATGGAATCAGGTCTCCAGGCCTGGGCTTCGAAGTTTTTGTAAGATCCCAACATAGTTCTTCTGCAGTGCAGGAGCTGCAAGAGACATGGTTTCAATCCCTGGGTGCGGAAGATCCCCTGGAGGAGGGCATGGCAACCCACTCTGGTATTCTTGCCTGGAGAATCCCATGGACAGAGAAGCCTGGTGTGCTACCATCCATAGGGTTGCAAAGAGTCAAAAGTGAATGAAGTGACTTAGCACACGCACTCGAAACGTAATTCTAATGGGTGGCCAGGCTAGAAAGCCAGAGGGATGAGGGGCAGGCAACCAGCCCCTCTCAACAAAATGCTGCGATGGCTCTTGGAGGCTGGCAGCCCCACATATGGTCTGCCTGCTGTTGAGTTATGGCCTGAGCTCTTAGGTCAGGAACAACAACAAATAGCTGGCAAGGAGCACACCATTTCTGTCCCCGAGCTCCACCCACCCTGGCTTGTGCTTGGGGGCGGCCACCTCACTGCTTGGGGCCTGAGTCACAGGCTGAGCTGTCTGTTGCAGGGGATGTGGGCACAGCATGTGACTGTGGGATTGAGAATCACTGACGTTTCCTCCCCGAAACCTCCCCCTCACTGCCTGCCCCCCTTCCGTGGGGAAGTGTGATTCAAAAAAAAAAAAAAATGCCTTCAGCTGTGCTTTGAGTCGGGCTTCCCTGGCGGCTCAGTGGTAAAGAATCTGTCTGCCAGTACAGGAGCCCCAGGAGACGTGGCTTCCATCCCTGGATGGGGAAGATCCCCTGGAGTAGGAAATGGCAACCCACTCCAGCATTCTTGCCTGGAGAATCCCGTGGACTGAGAAGCCTGGTGGGCTGGAGTCCATGGGGCTGCAGAGTTGGACACGACTCAGCATGCACGCACTATGCTGTGAATTAGGAAAGAAAAGCAAGGTCATTAGTCAGCCATGGCCACTGCTCCTGTTTCTTTTTTGTTTCCTGCTCAGACTCCACACCCTCTGCTCTCCCTAAATTTCTCTTTGCACTTCCTGCTTCCCCAGCCCACCAAGAGTCTCCTAATGGTGACTTTCAACCCTGAAATCCTCCAGGTCCTTCTCTTGCACCACTGGGGCTCCCTGTTCAGTCGGAAAGCATACATTGTGTGACAGTTCTCGACAGTGTGAGCTCTGCATTTTCAGTCAAAGAAATCCTCTAGAATTGGGCACATAGGAAAGAGAGTGAGCGAGGCTATAGCTACTGCAGTTGCTAATCTTTTAAAAGATAACATAAAAAATTTTTTTTGCTTATGTGTTTGTTGGCTACACTGGGTCCTTGTTGCTGCATGCAGGCTTTCTCTAAGTTGCAGAGAGTTGGCGCTACTCTCCAGTTGCGATGCGTGGGCTTCTCTTGTTACGGAGCACGGGTTCTGGGGCACTCAATAGTTGTCGCTCCCAGGCTTTAGAGCGTAGCCTCAGTAGTTGGGTCCCACGGGCTTAGTTGCCCTGCGACATGTGAGATCTCCCTAGACCAGGGATCGAACGTGTGTCGCCTGCATTGGCCAGCGGACTCTCAACCACTGGACCACCAGGGAAATCCAGAAGACAATATTTTTTTAAATGCTTGCCTTGAGCATTTTTTTCCCCCTAAATAACTTTTGTCCAAAAAAGGTTGCTCTTACTGTCCTACAGAATAAAGATGATATTCATCATCCTGGTATTTGAGGGATGCTGGACATATAGAAGTGATAGCTAATGCCTGGGAATGGAGGAAATTCCCTAGGTAGGGAGTTTAGAATTCGAGAAGGCGCTAAGTCTAATGTTAGCTGTAGGTTTTTCTGTTTGTTTGTTTTTTTTTTCTTGGGATTTTTTTGTTCAATTTTGGTAGATGACTTTTATTAGGCTAAGGACATTCCCTTCTGGAACTTCCCTGGCGGTCTACTTGCTAAGACTGTGCTCCCATTGCAGGGATAAGACTGGTTAAGACTGGGCTTCCTTTGTGGCTTAGCTGGTAAAGAATTCACCTGCAATGCAGGAGACCTGGGTTCAGTCCCTGAGTTGGGAAGATCCCCTGGAGAAGGAAAAGGCTACCTACTCCAGTAGTCTGTCTTGGAGAATTCCATGGACTATATAGTCCATGGGGTCGCAAGAGTCAGACACAACTGAGCGACTTTCACTTTCTTTCCCATTGAAGGGGGCATGCATTTGATCCCTGGTTGGGGAGCTAGGATCCCACGTGCCCCACAGCATGGCCAAAAAAAAAAAAAAAAAAAAGAGGAAATTCCCTTCTGTTCCTAGTTTGCTGAAAGCTTTTTTAAATCAAAAATGGATGTAGAATTTTGCTAAGTGGTTTGTCTTTATCTATAGAGATGATTTTATGTTTCTTTATATGGCTTGTCAAGAGGGTGGATGACATTGATTTTCAAATGTTAAACCAGCTTTGCATTTCTGGAGTAAACCCTGTTTAGTCATAATGTTTCATCTTTCTATATATTTCTGAATTCTATGTGCTAAAATTTTGTCAGGTTTTTTCTTGTGTTCATCAGGGATCTTGGTCTAATTTCCTTTTCTATAATATTTGTATCTAATTTTGTTACATCAGGAAAATGGTGGCAGCATGGTATGGATTGTGAAGGATTGGCATTATGCCTTCCTTAAGTTTTTGGTAGAATTTATCTGTACTTGAAATTTGGGGGTGGGTAGTTTTTAAGTACCATTTCAGTTTCTTTTGGGATTCCCTAATAGCTCAGTTGGTAAAGAATCCACCTGCAATTCACAAGACCCCAGTTCAATTCCTGGGTCGGGAAGATCCACTAGAGAAGGGATAGGTTACCCACTCTAGTATTCTTGGGCTTTCCTTGTGGCTCAGCTGGTAAAGAATCTGCCTGCAATGCAGGAGACTTGGGTTCAATCCCTGGGTTGGGAAAATCCCCTGGAGAAGGGAAAGGCTACCCACTCCAGTATTCTGGCCTGGAGAATTCCAGGGACTGTAAAGTCCATGGGGTCACAAAGAGTTGGACACGACTGAGTGACTTGCACTTTCACTTAAGTTTCTTTAGTAGATATTAGAACCCTTCAAACAATCTATTTCTTGTTCTTTTAAAAAACTTACTTATTACTTGGCTGTGCTGAGGCTTAGTTGCGGCATGTGGGATCTTTGGTTTTGCATGTGGGATCTAGTTCCCTGACCAGGGGTAGAACCTGGGGCCCCTGTACTGGGAGCACGGAGCCTCAGCCACTGGACCGCCAGGGAAGTCCATCTACTTCTTGTTGAGTGAACTTGCGCAATTTGTGTCCTTCAAAGACTTTGCCCATTTCGTACAAGCTGTTGACTCTGTTGGCATACAGTTTTTGTGATATTCTCTTTATCCTTTTAATACTTGTAGGGTCTGTAGTGGTGGTCATCTCTCTTGTTCCGGTATTGGAAATTTGTGTCTTTTCTTTTACTTAATCAATGTGTCAAAAGGGTCATCAATTTTTTCAATGTTTTCAAAACCCAGCTTCATTGATTTTCTCTATTTTTTTGGTTTCCTATCCATTGACTTTAACCTATTGATTTTAGACTTTTCAAATATAAGCCTTTATTGCTTAGAGAAGCATATCCCAGCCTCATGCAATGCCCAGAATTAGGACTCCTGTCTAAAAGCAGAAGAGGTCACAGAAAGGGGAAGACCCTGGCCAAGGAGCCCAAGACCTGGCTTTGGGTAGCCACTCACTAGTCACTGTGTCACTTGGGACTTAGACTCTGAGCCTCAGTTTCTTTGCCTGAGTAATGGAACCAGGCAAAGAAGTCTGCTCTAGGAGATGAATTAGTTGATGAACAGTGAAGCACTTGGCCTCTGGGAAGGACCTCCCCGGATCAGCGTGAAGGCTGGTCCTCATGACATTTGTAATCATAACGGCTTTGATTCTGTCTTTGCAGATCCAGAAACAGCATGTACTCACCCATCCCCCAGAGGTAGGCTGTGCACCCTTCCCCTTTCACCCCTCTCCTCTCCACTTCCAAGGGCAGCCCCTCTCCCCCACACCGCAGTCCCCAGGCCTGCCCCAGGTCTCTCTGCTTGTCTCCGCTGCATATGGGCTTTGGCTTTCACCAACCCGCTTCCCTCTCGCAGCGGCTCTCCGTTCCCACCGACCGTGAAGCTCCCTGGCCTGCACATATGGAGGGTGGAGAAGCTGAAGCCAGTGCCGGTGGCCCCTGAGACCTGTGGCATTTTCTTCTCGGGAGACTCCTATCTGGTGCTGCACAATGGCCCAGAAGAGCTCTCCCACCTGCACCTGTGGATCGGTAAGGGAGGGAGCTGGGAGGACTGGTGGTGGGGGGTGCTGGCCCAGGCAGGGGGCGGGGCTGGCCTAGGTCTCACTGGCAGCCTCCCCACACCCCAGGCCAGCAGTCATCCCGGGACGAGCAGGGGGCCTGCGCCATGCTGGCCGTGCACCTCAACACCCTGCTCGGAGAGCGGCCCGTGCAGCACCGAGAGTCCCAGGGCAATGAGTCCGACCTCTTCATGAGCTATTTCCCCCGTGGCCTCAAGTACCAGGTCAGAGCCCGCTGCCCACACCCCCTCCTGTGGCTTCTCCTTGAGCTCCCCTTCCCGCTGGTCATGACCCTGCAAAAGGCCCAAGGCCACTCAGGGCTGGGGCCTCCCCCACACCTGGTTCCTCTTTGCCTGCTTTCCTTCCTGCCCAGTGGGAGGCGGCATGGGGTGCTGGGTGGAGGGGACGCGCGGGGGGCCCACTCAGGCTGGCCATCTGGGCTGCAGGAAGGTGGCGTGGAGTCGGCGTTTCACAAGACCTCCCCAGGAACTGCCCCGGCCGCCATCAAGAAACTCTACCAGGTGAAGGGCAAAAAGAACATTCGTGCCACTGAGCGGGTGTTGAGCTGGGACAGTTTCAACACAGGGGACTGCTTCATCCTGGACCTGGGCCAGGTATGTGGGCAAGGCTGACTGAGCATGCGCTCATGTTGACACTCTGTGTCTCTTTCTTTTTTATGCCTGTGCTGCATCTTAGTTGTGGCATCAGGGATCTAGTTCCCTGACCAGGGATTGAACCTGGGGCCCTCTGTGTTGGGAGCCTGGAGTCATAACCATTGGACTGCCCAGGAAGTCACTGGGTTTTTTTTTTTTTTCAGTCACACTGTGCACACAGCCTGTAGGATCTTAGTTCCCCATCAGGGATTGAAATGGGGGCCACAGCAGTGAAAGTGCTGAGTCCTAAGCACTGGACCACCGGGGAACTCCTTGGTGCTGTTTTAAAGGACAGGGATTAGGAAGCCAGAGCAGAGGGAAAGGGGCTGAGAAGCTGTAAGCCCATTCCAAGTCGGGTCACTGTGGCTGTTAGAAGACGTCCCTGTATTTGTTTGGACAGAAACCTCCCTCTGCTGTCTAACACTGGCCTCTAACACTGAGGCTACCCTCTAGTGCTCCTGGAACCTCGGAAGCTCTGAGTTAGCTGCCTCCCATCCCATGTGTTAATCAGTTGGTTCATTTCTTCCCTTGGTGAATCTATGGCACCCACTCTGAGCCAGCATGTGTGTGTGCTAAGCTGCTTTAGTCGTGTCCAACTCTTTGTGACCCCGTGAACTGTACCCGGCCAGGCTCCTCTGTCCATGGTATTCTCCAGGCAAGAATACTGGAGTTGGTTGCCATGCCCGTCTCCAGGGGATCTTCCTGACCCAAGGGTTGAACCCGCATCTCATATGTCTCCTGCATCGGCAGGCAGGTCTTTTACCACTAGCGCCACCTGGGGACCACAAGTTGCTGGCCCAGGGCAGGCAGCCAAGGCCCGGTCTGTCACTGGCTGTATTTTAACCTGTGACAGGATGTGATGAGGGTCCTCTTAGGAGCAGTGGGATGGGCTGGGGGAGCTTATGGCAGTGAGGGGCCTTCTAGGCCAAGCCACTGCCCCAGGAAAGTGCCATTTGACTAGACTAGGGGAAACGCCATTCCAGGGGAAGGTGATGGGTGAGCTGAGGCACTGAGCGGGAGAAGGGCACAGACATGCCTGTCGACAGCCAGGAAGGAGGAGGAGATTGAGTCTTTGAGGGTCTGGACTGCACCTGTCGTGCTAAAGATTTGGAACAGGAAGAGGAACCTGGATGCTATTTAGAAGGAGGACTGGAAGCAGTGAGATGGAGGCAGGGGACCTGCTCAGTAGAGGTGATGAGGGCCATGCTTGGTAAGTGCACAGAGGCATCTGAGATTCTGGGCCCAGGGATGCCATTCACCCGTTCACCCATTCACCCTTTCATTCACTCATTCATCCAATTCATTCATGCAATAACTATTTATTCTGGGCCGAAAGATGTGTCTGTTTCTGTTTGGCACTGAGCATACAGCAGTGGGTCAGGTCATGCCAAGCAAAACAAAACCCTCATGCCCTAATGAGGCTTACTTTCTAGTTAGGGAAAATAGATTATAAATAAGATAAAATGTTTCAATATATGACACAAGTGATGTGGAAAAAAATAAAGTCTGTGGGAGATGGAGGTGTGGGGCAGAGAAAGGCTCTCGCAGAAACTGTCATTCCTGTCCCCAGGGACCTTGCTTCTCTTGCCTTCTTGCTTGTCCTTGATCGTCTTGCCTCAGTTCTGCAGAGGACAGGATGCACGTGGCTCTCACCTGAGCCTCCCCACTTCCTTCCAGAACATCTTTGCCTGGTGTGGTGCGAAGTCCAACATACTGGAGCGGAACAAGGCACGGGACCTGGCACTGGCCATCCGGGACAGCGAGCGGCAGGGCAAGGCCCACGTGGAGATCGTCACCGACGGGGAGGAGCCTGCCGACATGATCCAGGTTGAGAGACGTGGGGGTAGCGGGATGGTGGCCTCTGCTTGAGGCCACTGAAGGAGGCAGTCATCACAGCAGGAGGGCTGTAGGGGCATCTGGGGCCCTGCTTAGGGCTTGGCTGGCTCATCAGGTGCCTTGGTGGGACTTAGAGTCAAGTACCCCTTGGGATGGAGGGACTGGTACCCAGGGACCGAGCCCTCCCCAGCTCTGCCCGGTGCCTTTGTGCAGACACGGGTGGGGGTGGGAATGAGGGGGTGGTCCTGGGCATGATAGGTACCCAGGAATCCCTGGAAACGTGGCCTGCCCTCGTCCCTGCAGGTCTTGGGTCCCAAGCCCTCTCTGAAGGAGGGTAACCCTGAGGAAGACCTCACAGCTGACCGGACAAACGCACAGGCCGCAGCCCTGTATAAGGTGGGTGTCCCGGGCCTGCCCTGGGACCAGGCAGGGGTGTGATCTTGATGCTTGTGGGGCTGAGAGGAGAGGAGAAAGCAGCGGGCAGGTGGGGCCAGGCTCCAGGGTGGTTTATCAGGGCGTGGAGTGAGGGGAGGAGCTCGGCCCTCCTGGGGAGGTGAATGTCACTTCCCTTCCAGCCCGTTCTTAGATATGGAGGTTTGAAACAAGCCAATGCTGAACCTTACTGTTTTAATATCTATCTGTTTATCATTTATTTGGCTGCGTTGGGTCTTAGTTGTGGTGCCCAGGCTTCTCTAGGTGCAGCCCACAGTCTTCTTTCTAGCTGTGGTACTTGGGCTTAGTCGTCCCATGGCATGTGCGATCTTAGTGCCCCAACCAGGGGTCGAACCTGCATCCCCTGCATTGCACACTGAAAAGAAGTGTTAGTTGCTCAGTCATGTCCAGCTCTTTGCAACCCCGTGGACTGCAGCCTGCCAGGCTCCTCTGTCCATGGAATTCTCCAGGCAAGAACACTGGAGTGGGGAGCCATTCCCTTTTCCAGGGGATCTTCCCGACCCAGGGACTGAACCCAGGTCTTCTCCATTGCAGGCAGATTCTTTACCATGTGAGCCACCAGGGAAGTCCCTGAACTGTACCTTTTTTGCATTCTTTGCATTTCCTTGTTAATTTGGAGTCTAACTTCCACAGATTCAGGGGCTCTGGGAGGCGGTGACTGAGGCGGAAGTGGGGGTGGGGGTTGTCTGGGATTTGCCTCTCAGCTGTCAGTTCTTCCCCTACCTCCAGTCTGCTGTTCAGCCTGGGGTGGTGGGTAGGGCTGCTACCGGAGGGACCTGCTCCTAGGTGGAGGTCAGAGCTTTGAACTGCGGGAAGGAGGGTGACGCAGCACTGCCCACTCTCCCCCAGGTCTCTGACGCCACTGGACAGATGAACCTGACCAAGCTGGCCGATTCCAGCCCCTTTGCCCTCGAGCTGCTGATACCCGACGACTGCTTTGTGCTGGACAACGGACTCTGCGGCAAGATCTACATCTGGAAGGGTGCGAGTGGCTTCTCCACACCAGCCTGGTCCCCTGTGGCCACTCTAACCAGGAAGGCTTCCCCCGGGAGGGCTCAGCCAGCCCATAGACACCTGGCTCAGCGAGCCTCTGTGGCTGACGGTTAATTCCTGGCAAGGGTTCTGCACCTTCAGCCCACCTCTGAATCACCCGAGGGCCCTGTTAAGACGCAGAGCGAACCACACCCCTGAGACTCTGATTCTCGAGGTCTGGGGTTCCCAGGTGGTGCTAGTGATAAAGAACCCGCCTGGCAATGCAGGAGACATAAGAGACGCAGCTTCAGTCCCTGGATAGGGAAGATCCCCTGGAGGAGGGCAGGGTGACCCACTCCAGTACTCCTGCCTGGAGAATTCTATGGACAGAGGAGCCTGGCGGTCTACTGTCCATGGGACTGCGGAGAGTTGGACACTGAAGTGACTTAGCACGCATGAGACTTTGCAGCTCTGGAACCATCTATCGGGTTCCCAGGTCTTGCTGCTGATTTTGTGTTGAGGACCACTTGCCACAGAGCTTTCCTAGGCCTCAGTGCCACTGGGACCCCTGCTTCTGCTTGTCTGCCTTGACTGTGACCAATTCTGGATATGAAATCTCACCTTATGCACTTGGTAGCAAACTGGTAGGGCTTGTTTTCCAAGAGGTTGTATCGGCTGGAAATGAACACTCTTGGGAAGAAGCCTGTTTGCTAGATCAGACTCTGAAGATACTGTAACAAAGCTCTGAGTCTGTGAGTAATTCTCTGGGCTTGTGTTTTCTTGTTCTCCCGCGCCGCCGCCGTGCTGGGTCTTAGTTGCTGCGTGCCTTTCTCTAGTTGCGGGGAGCAGGGGCTTACTCTTCGTTTGATGCTTGAGCTTCTCATTGCGGTGGCTTCTCTTGTTGTGGAGCATAGGCTTTAGGTGGGTAGGCTCCCGTAGTTGCAGCTCGAGGTTGTGGCGCATGGGTTTGCTCTGAGGCGATCTTAGTGCCCCAGAGCACTAAGATTCCTCATGGAATCTTCCCAGAGCAGGGATCAGACCTGTGTCCCCTGCATTGGCAGCTGGATTCTTATCCACTGTAACACCAGCGAAGTTCTGTGTCTTTTCTTGTTTGTGAATGTGTCTCAACTGCCCAGATTATAAACCTCTTGAATGGAATCACATTCTCTAGTGCCTTGACGATATAGCATTTGCTCAGTAAATATTTGTGACATGAACCAAGGCCAGGAGAAATTTCCAGCCAGGAGGATGGAGAAGTTTTAGGTGTTGTAACTTGGCTGCTACTAGGCATCACACTCTTGCCTCAGGGAAGGACCAGGAGTGGCAAGTTGCAGGGCAGGTTTCTAAGAGGTGAGGAGGATGGTAGGGGGTGGGGAGGATTGTGTTGCTGGGGCTGTATTTGCATGCCAGGCTTGCCTGTCCTTGACCGTCTCCAGGAGTTTGCTCAAACTCATGTCCATTGAGTCAGTGATGCCATCCAACCATCTCGTCCTCTTCTTGCCCTTAGTCTTTTCTAGCATCAGCATCTTTTCCGATGAATCATCTCTTTGCATCAGGTGGCCAGAGTATTGGAGCTTCAGCTTCAGCATCAGTCCTTCCAAAGAATATTCAGGGTTGATTTTCTTTAGGATTAACCGCTTTGATCTGGTTTGGACGTGTCTTTAGCCCCAAGCAAAGAATGGAGAAACTAGTGGGAGAAACAGGAAACTTAGGAGCTGGGAAGAGAAGCATCAGGCAATCACAGAGGAAGGATACAGCATATTAATCTCAGATATATTGTGACCAACCTAGATAGCATATTCAAAAGCAGAGACATTACTTTGCCGACTAAGGTCCGTCTAGTCAAGGCTATGGTTTCTCCAGNTTTGGGGGGGCTCCAAAATCACTGCAGATGGTGACTGCAGCCATGAAATTAAAAGACGCTTACTCCTTGGAAGAAAAGTTATGACCAACCTAGATAGCATATTCAAAAGCAGAGACATTACTTTGCCGACTAAGGTCCGTCTAGTCAAGGCTATGGTTTCTCCAGTGGTCACGTATGGATGTGAGAGTTGGACTGTGAAGAAAGCTGAGTGCCGTAGAATTGATGCTTTTGAGCTGTGGTGTTGGAGAAGACTCTTGAGAGTCCCTTGGACTGCAAGGAGATCCAACCACTCCATCCTAAAGGAGATCAGCCCTGGGATTTCTTTGGAAGGAATGATGCTAAAGCTGAAACTCCAATACTTTGGCCACCTCATGCGAAGAGTTGACTCATTGGAAAAGACTCTGATGCTGGGAGGGATTGGGGGCAGGAGGAGAAGGGGATGACAGAGGATGAGATGGCTGGATGGCATCACGGACTCGATGGATGTGAATCTGAGTGAACTCCGGGAGTTGGTGACGGACAGGGAAGCCTGGCGTGCTGCGATTCATGGGGTCGCAAAGAGTTGGACACTGAGCGACTGAACTGAACTGAACTAGAGTTTTAATAGCCTGGCTGAGGAGCCAGCCACAGTTGACAACATTGTTTCCTTGGGAAAATTCCTCCAGGTGGAGCAGGGTTTGGTTAAAGGCAGGAAGGGAGGGCGCTACTGCTGTTCCTTTTTACTGACTCTTAGTTGGTATCCATCAGGCTGATGTTGGCATCTAGCTTTATGGGAGTAAGATTGCAGTAAGTCATGCCCTTTTTTTCTGTCCAATTTAATTGATTTTGCAAGAAAGGCTTGATAACAGTACAGTTGAGAAACTCAAAAGGCGAGGGGCCCTGGAGAGGGAGAGAGGGGCCTGAGTGTCTCATCCGAGGGCAACATTAGTTCTCCCTGAATATCCCTGGGGCCCTGGCCCGAGTAGAAGACTGGTGATTGGAGCAGGCAGAGGGCAGTTTTCATCTGGAGCTGCGAGTTGGAAGAGGCTGACTTCTCAATGAGCCCCCTCAAGATGTTCTTAGCACCTCCTCCTCCATTTATTTTAAAAGTGCCAGCTATCCTGTGGGTGTGTGTGCTCAGTTAGGCCTGACTGTGACCCTATGGACTGTGTAGCCCACTGGGCTCCTCTGTCCATGGAATTTGGACCTCCTTAAATCTCCTCGAGACAAATGGGATGTGGGCTAGAGAGGGTCCTGCTCTTTTAAAGTTTCTCCTCCTTATGATCCAGGGCGCAAAGCTAATGAGAAGGAGCGGCAGGCGGCCCTCCAAGTGGCCGAGGACTTTATCACCCGCATGCGGTACGCCCCAAACACTCAGGTGAGGAGCCCTCCCTGTGCCAGCACACCCTCTTCCTAGGACTCTTCCCTGGCCCCCTGCCCCTTGGACTGGACAAGAGGGGTGAGAAAGCCCAGGGCACAGTCAGGAGCAGTCAGGCCTCCCCTCCCGGAAACACCCAGTGGGAAGGCCCTTCTCAGTTTTATAGTACATGTTATTTTCTTTTTTTTTTTTTTNGTTGCCACTTCCTCTTCCAGATCTTCCCAACCTAGGAAGTGAACCTGCACCTCCTGTCATCTCCTGCATTGGCAGGCGCGTTCTTTACCTCTAGGGCCACCTGGTGACAATCCCACAGCCTGTGAGAGGCCCGAGATGGCTTTGCAGAGGGGCCAGCTCCTGAAGTGGCCAGGCGCTCCCAGTGGGCCTGGTGGGCACTACTGCAAACCCAATAGGGAGGTGGCATGGGGCCAGGGCTGGGATCACTTTCAGCCCGAGGTTCAGTTCAGTCTCACATTTCCGACTGGGGGCTGGTTGTGGCAGCGGGCGTGCGCCTCCATCCAAGCTGGAATTTCCTCAGGTGCTCCAGTGAACCGGCAGCCAGGCAGCTTCCAAATGATGTATGTATGTTCACCAAGCAAGAGCATAGCTCTTCACATCCATGCAGGAGGTCAGCTTGTCATGTCCTAAGTACACTGCATGGGCTCAGGGCCACGTGGGGTCATGGGAAAAGCACCAGACTAATGTCGAGGAGGGTTGTGGATTCAGGTTCTCACCTGCCTCTCTTTGGGCCTGGGCAAGTTGCTTTTCCTCATCCAGGTTCTAGGGGTTTTTTTGTTTTTGTTTTTTTGCGGGGGAGGGGGAGCATGCTGCACAGCATGTGGGATCTGTTCTCTGACCAGGAATCCAGCCCACACCCACCCCTGGCAATGGAAGTCTGCAGTCCTAACCACTGGACTACCAGGGAAGTTCCCCTAGTTCATTCTCTTGTGTACTGGGGTGGCGACTGGAATAGAGAAACTAGGGGGCTAAATAGAAGGAGAATGGAGTAACCCTGGGGGCAGAAGCCAGGTGGGAGCTGGGTAAGCCCAGACTGGACAGAGTCCTAGAGGCTCGGCAGGGCTGCCGCCGTCCTGACCCAGGGTTGCTCCAGGCCCTCAGGGCTGTGTGGCTCTAAAGCCCTGACCCTGGATCTTCCTCCTGAAACAGAGCGGTGGCAGCAGTGTCAGCCGCTCAGTCGCGCCCGACTCTTTGGGGCCCCGTGGGCTGCAGTCCACCCGGCTCCTCTGCCCATAGAATTCTCCAAGCTGGAATACTGGAGTGGGTTGCCATTTCCTTCTCCAGGGGATCATCTTGACGCAGGGATCGAACCCGGGGCTCCTGTATTGCAGGCAGATTCTTTACCATCTGAGCCACCAGGGAAGCCTGTCCAAAACAGAAATTCTGATCAATTTCATCTTAGTGGTTTTGTGCTGAGAACATAGAAAAGTCAGCTCTTTGCATATCCCCCTTGTTCTCCAACTTTCTCTCCACACAGAGACATCTCGGCGACCACTGGATAGCCTATGCAAAGAGCACGTGCCAAGGGCGAATTTTCAAAGGGGAAAGAGGGATGTTTCCCCTAGAAACTGACATTTTTAGCATTGTAAAGCATTTTGGGCCTCTCATGAAAAGCCTTGGAAGGCTTTTCCCAAGAAAAATGCACAGATTTAAGATTTTTGTTATCTATTTTCAGAGGGCTTAGGCATCCCTCCACAACCACAGAATTCTGTCCATCCACAGAATTGCAGCTTAGTCCCTGGACAGTTATTGCTAAAGTCTCCAGGTCCTAAGCTGTACGGAGAGCATCCACTGGCAGTAACGCAGAATAGGCTTCTGCAGGGGCCACCGGGCTCCGCTCCAGCCAGAGGCTCTCTGGGGCTGGTCCTTGCCGTCCCGTGGACTGAGCGCTAGCGGTCCAGGTCTGTCGAGTTGGCCTCCAGGTCTCAGAGCAAGGGAATGGAATCTGCAGGAATCACTAAACTTGACACTCCAAAGTTTGGAGGGGGTGGGGGGAGGGTTACATTCTAAGCCCACCAGGCCCAGTAATCTCTCTGCTGCCATCTCTGCTGGTCAGGACGAAGGAGGGCACAGGATTAGTTCAGATCAGGCAAAGACGACACAAAGCAAGCAGCAGATCCGTTACCAGCCCTACCCTTGAGGCACCCTGCTGACAGGAGTTCCTTCCATACTTGGGTGGCCATCTGCACCCGGTCAGACTTGGAGATGCCCGCGGGGGCTGGACAATTGTCTTCCACGACTCTACTTGGGGGAGGTCAGAGGATAGGAGAGAAGTCAGGTGGGATTCTCGCCTGACCCCTGTTCCCTAGCTCCAAAGCCCTGGAGGCCCCTTTGCGAGTGAAAAGTGACAAGTAGCTTCCCCCAAAGCAAATGTGGGAAAAACCCTGTGTGGATGCCTCATAACAGCCACTCTTAAGAACAGCCAGGACCACCTAGGTCAGTGGCTACCGTGTGCAGAGTCACTGGGTCTGTGTGGCCTGTGAACTCGGCAGGAGTGTGGCCAGGACACAGTGGCCTTCTCTCTTGGGGCCTGTGACCGGTGCCGACAACAACCGGCTAGAGTGCCTGGCTCTAACGGGAAACCCCGGGATAACGGCCACAGGGCGGTGCAAAGTGTGTCTGGAAGAAAAACACTTGAGATCCTAAACCTAGAATTATTTTATTCAAAAACTGCTGGTGTGTGAATTTCCTCCTTCCTTCAACCAGGCCAGAAAACCAGCCCTGATGGGACACGTGCAGCCTCCATGGGGGAGCCCAGCTGCGGGCCTGGTTCCCTATCGCCAACAGTGGGAGGAGGCATGGGGAGAGATGAGGGTGGGGTGAGCGCCAGACCGGAAAAGCCATGCACTTTCTGGCTCACACCGCCCCCTGTAGACTGCTGCCGCAACTACCCTCTCCCTTCACATTCTAAATACTCAGCCCATCTGGTCCTTGTTCTGTGGACCCCAGGGCCTGAAAGACCCACTGCCAGGTTCTGGCGCTTCTACTTGGGAGCATCTTTGATAGAGGACTGTGTGGAACATGCATATGGGTTCTCCCACCTGATGATCCATTCGCTGTCACTGATACTACCTGGAATCCGACTATGGAAGTTGTCACCCAACTAGTAATATAGCAAAGCTCTCCTCGCCCTGAAAGCGGGGCTCCAAAGAGTGAGTCTAATCTAATGGCTTGATGTCTCAAGCAGGTGAGGGCCCTTGGCTCCACCCACAAGGCCCAGGGGCTTCCTACATCCCTTCCACTAGGACCGGAAGGGGCGAGGCCCAGCCAGGGTCCGCCCTCCGAAAGGCCCTCCAAGGCTTCCTGGCCGGTGGCCACTGGGGTTGGTCAGAGCAGCCACGTGCCTTGGGACGAGTGTGATGGCAGGTCACACACGCCTATGAAAGTGAGGTCTTTGGAGTGAGGGGCTTGTGGCCCAGAGCACTTCTGCGTCCC
Organism: Oreotragus oreotragus; assembly: GCA_006410675.1. Taxonomy (NCBI): domain Eukaryota; kingdom Metazoa; phylum Chordata; class Mammalia; order Artiodactyla; family Bovidae; genus Oreotragus; species Oreotragus oreotragus. The sequence goes on from SJYX01001464.1 coordinate 154,227, forward strand.
CAACAGGGAGGCCTGTCCTCTTGACACTCCAGCCAAGTAGATCTCCAGGGTTTTGAGCAGCCGTCTGGGGCTCTTCTTGGCCGACATCTCCAAATCTGGAACAGAGAGGATTGAGGAACAGGAGGCTGGGGGAGGGGGCTCCGGGATGCACAACCCAGAGGCTCTGCAGAGAAGGGGGAAGAAGTTTCTAAGATGGAGAGCTCACCAGAGAGGGGAACCAAGACACCAGACTCGGGCACAGGGGCCACACACTCTACCTTATCCGGGACAATCTCAGTTTTGAACAGTCAGTCTAACTGAGCCAAAGTTGGGCCCATCTTTTGATTCAGAAAATACGGTCACCAGAGCTGTTTGGCCAGAAAAGGAGGAGAGCGGCAGGCTCCCAAGGGTGGGGTGATAGAGACTTGGGATGATGGAGACTTGGGGAAGCTGAAACTTCAGAAGGTATGAATGGGGGTTGGGGGGGAAGGGAAGCCAGCCAAAACCAGTCGAGCAACCACCCTGGGGTTCCTGAACCCAGGGACACTAGGAGTGCAGGAGCTAGGCACCCTGAGAAGAGCGCGCGCACCCTTGAGGACAAAGCCTGAGTCTGAGATGGTCTTGTGCTGTGTCCTCCAGACGTGCGCCAGGCGGAGGAAGGTGGCGGCATAGAAGCTGTTCACCACGGGGATCACTTTCTGCTGCCGGTTACACTCCCTGCAGGACAAGGGCGGGCACCCGCTCAGCAGTGGACAGACACCTGAGGGCGCCTTCACCCTGTCCCCCGGGGAGCCCTTCCCGAGGCAGACTTCACATCTGAGCTCAGGGCTGAGGAGGAGGGATGGGTTGGGAGGCTGGTGCAGGGGTAGTCTCTCCAGGTTCCCCGGAGCCAGAAGGTTTGGAAGAGAGCCGGGGGGGTGGGGAAAGATGGTGNGACACCTGAGGGCGCCTTCACCCTGTCCCCCGGGGAGCCCTTCCCGAGGCAGACTTCACATCTGAGCTCAGGGCTGAGGAGGAGGGATGGGTTGGGAGGCTGGTGCAGGGGTAGTCTCTCCAGGTTCCCCGGAGCCAGAAGGTTTGGAAGAGAGCCGGGGGGGTGGGGAAAGATGGTGGGGGGATGAGGTGGTGGGGTGAGGGAACCAGGCTCTGACAGCCAGGGCAGTGAGCAGCGTGAGGACTCACCTGGAGAGACACTCCTCTCTTAAGGCCTGGATGGCGATACGCGTGATATTCACAGACATCAAACAGAAGGGGAATTGCTGGAATGGACGGGGTACCAGGTCAGTGGCATTCCAGGCTCTCACCTTCTGTGCTTCCCGTTGCCCATAATCTAGTCTGGCCCTCAGGAGACGACAACAATCACAGCCAGAGGCAAACAGCTGGCATTATTGATGCTTACACTTAATCTTCACTATAATATTCCCATTTTACAGATGAGGAAACTGAGGCCTAATGACCTTAAGTAACTTTCCTAAGGCACCGAACCAGGATTCCTACTGAGGTCAATGCACTCCAAAGCTGGTGCACAAACCTCTGTGCTAGTTCTCAGCCTCTTCAACATTCCACCCCACCAGCTCTCCTTGGCCCTCATCAGACCCGTCCTGTGTGCTGCCTGTGGACCACATCACCCCCTGGGGTTGGATGGACACAGGAGGGGTGAGGTGCAATTATCTAACCAATTCTGTAGGTTAGGTCTTAAAATAGCTTCTCCCTTCTGTAGGCTTCCGGTTATTTGGCTGCTCATAAGTTCGTCACCCAAAAGCTGACAAAGTACAAGTAGGCAGAGAGTCAGCCTTGACTTGGGGTGCACCCCAACTCTTGGTAACACAGAGGCCTGAGAACGGGCTGTGCAGGTCACACTCCTGAGAAGGGTAGCTGGGGCCCACCATAGTGCTTCACCAAAAAAGGCCTTGGAATCCCCCATGGAGTCCACATGAATGCTGTATTTTTAGAGTGGTCACTTCCTGTTCTTTTATAAAGGATTAAAAAAAATTTTATTATTCTAATTTTGGCCATGCTGGGTCTTCACTGCTGTGTGGGCTTTTCTCTAGTGAGAGCACGTGGGGGCTACACTCTGGTTGCCCTGCATGTGCTTCTCATTGCACTGGCTTCTCGCATTGAAGAGCATGGAGCTCTAGGCATGCGGGCTTCAGTAGCTGCAGCACATGCGCTCAGCTGTGGCAGCTCCCGGGCTCTAGAGCACAGGCTTATAGTTGTGGTGCACAGGCTTAGCTGCTGCACAGCGTACGGGATCTTCCTGGACCAGGGATCGAACCTGCATCTCTTGCATTGGCTGGTGGATTCTTTACCACTGAGCCACCAGGGACGCCCCTTTCCTGTTCTTTAACAAAAACCCAACCAAATGAAAAGGGGCTTTCCCCAGAGGATTTGCAAATGTTTTATGTTAGTTTCCGCCATAGTACCCACACAAGGACGCTGGCTGAGAGCAACATGTAGACCAGTGTGTCCCTTAGTTTAGAATGAGAACCAAAATCTACATATTCCATCTGCTTCCCCCCTAAAGAAAAATCTGTTACATTATGCAGTAGAACCATGCTGTCCAGTATAACAGCAAATAGCCACATGAAGCTACTGAAATGTTAATTAGTTGAAAATTAAGTAAAATTAAAAATTCAACTCTTTAGTCAAAGTAGCCATATTTCAAGTGCTCAACAGCCACATGAGTTTAGGAGCTGCTACACTGGACAGTGCAGACAGAATATTTCCTTCACTGCAGAAAGTTCTGGTGGACACACTGAACTGTAGAAAGTCATCTGGCTCCACAAGGATTTTTCTCAGGGTCTTCCATGACACCTGGATTCCAGACCTGGGCCTGGCCATCTGTGAGCTGTGTGTCCTCAGGAAGGCCACCGAAACTCGTGAGACTTGGCTTTCCTCTCAAAACCAAAAAGGAAATAAATATTGAGTGCTGGGGCTTCCCCGAAGGCTTAGTGGTAAAGAATCTGCCAGCCAGTGCAGGGATCCGGGAAGATCCCACATGCTCTGTAGCAACTAAGCCTGAGCCCCACAAATACTAAGCCTGCACTCTAGAGCCTGGGAGCCACAACTACTGAAGCCCTGGGCCCCATGCTCCACAAGAGTGTGCTTAGTCACCCAGTGGTGTCCTACTCTGCGACTCCACGCACTATCGCCCACCAGGCTCTTCTGTTCATGGATTCTCCACGCAACAACACTGGAGTGGATTACCATTTCCTTCTCCAAGGATCTTCCAGACCCAGCGATCGAACCTGGGTCTCCTACATTGCAGGCGGATTCATCATCTGAGCCACCAGGGAAGCCCCACAGCAAGAGGCCAGCACACCGCCACTAGAGAGTAGCCCCTACTTGCAGCAACTAGAGAAAAGCGCTCGTGGCTATGAAGACCCAGCACAGCCAAAAGTAAATAAATAAAAAAAAAATACACTGAATGCTGTGCAGAAAATAGTGAGCAAAGCAGACCTGTGGCTGCCCTCCTTAGAAAAGCATGCTTCGAAGGCTGGCATCTGGGAACCTGGATTTTGAGAAGCTTCCCACCACTCCCCCAGGCTGACTCACAGTACCTAATCTGTTTGTGCAAACCATATGGTTTATGCTGAACACCTGCTTTCCATCTGATTCTGGAATTCTGGTACATGCTACACAGATGGTGGGCTTCCCAGGTGGTGCTAGTGGTAAAGAACCCACCTGCCAGTACAGGAGACATAAAAGATCCGGGTTTGATCCTTAGCTTGGAAAGATCCCCTGGAGGAGGAAATGGCTACCCACTCCAGTATTCTTTTTTTTTTTCACAGTGTGATACTACAGTATTCTTGCCTAGAGAATCCCGTGGACAGAGGAGCCTGGTGGGCTATCGTTCATGGGGTCACAAAGAGTCGGACATGACTGAAGCAACTTAACACACACACACACAAAGATGGTGCCTGCACGACCAGCCCCCAGTAGAAACCTCAGATACTGAATCACTAGTGAGGATCTGAGAGGGTAACAGGCAGGAAGGCCACAGGTCTCCAAATGGAGGAAATAGGCTTCAAGGATCAGACATTTTTTTTTTATCTCTCTCTTAAGCGGCAGGAGGAAACAAACTATAAGTGTCAGATTTTTTTCCCTTCCCTTTAATTTTTCCCCAAATTAGGAGGTTTCTATTAAAATTCTATGTTGCCATGACGACACCTGGTTCCACCTGAACTTTTCTCAAACCTTGAGCTAATGCATTTTTCTTATGGAAATGTTTTTCTTAAGCTATGTTAATGAACTATGTATTTACCCTAGACTGTCTTTCTTCAGGTCAGTTCTACTTATGACTCAGAACCCATAAGGGTTCACCTAACCAGTATGCCATTGTTCTCCTAATCTATGTTAAGGAAACTATATATTTACCTGGAAACCTGCCTTTCTTCAAGATCAGTTGAAGATTGATCAAGATCAACTGATCTTCAAGATCAAGATAAATTTCTTCATGTCTTCTTCATGTCAATGGCCCAGGATGACTCGCCTTGTGCCAGTGTTACTGCAAAATGCATGTTGTGGGTGAGGGGCCTAGTGCCACTCTAAGTTTTGAGACATTTCCTTTCTCTAATTAGCAGCTTGCTGATAGGTATATACCATACTGCTAAAGGCTGGCAGAGGGGCGCTCTTTCTGCCCCCTTCTGATGTCTGTGTCAGAAACTTTCTCTATGTCTTTTATACTTTAAGAAAACTTTACTACACAAANCCTAGTGCCACTCTAAGTTTTGAGACATTTCCTTTCTCTAATTAGCAGCTTGCTGATAGGTATATACCATACTGCTAAAGGCTGGCAGAGGGGCGCTCTTTCTGCCCCCTTCTGATGTCTGTGTCAGAAACTTTCTCTATGTCTTTTATACTTTAAGAAAACTTTACTACACAAAAGCTCTGAGCGATCAAGCCTCGTCACTGGCCCCAGATTGAATTCCTCTCCTTCAGAGGCTAAGAATCCTGGAGTCTTTCACGGCTCAGCAACAACCTTTCAGACCCTAGTTGGCAACATTCCATGTGCTGGCCAGTTTAATGCTGCTGGAAGTCCGTGCATCCCATGTGCCTCCGCGGGGAGGGAGCTCCTGGAAGCCTGTGTCTGGTGTCTGATGGATTTTGTCCACACACTTCTTCCCTCTGTTGATCTTGCTTTTGCCGCAGTTAATCACAGCTGAGAGAACAACTATAGGCCAAATCCTGGGAGTCCTCTCAGTGAACCAATGAACCTGGCAGTAGTCCTGGGGACCCCGACTCGAGGGCCCTGCTGGGTGGAGTCAATTTGTTAACCGTTACACAAACTCTCTGAGACAGCTTTTATGATCCACAGGCTACATTTTCTACTAGCCCACAACCTGCCTCGCAGAGCTGCTCCGAGGAGTCATTTAGATCACACAAGCAAAATGCTAAGGGCAGTGCTGGCCTGAGGAGGTGCTAACAAATGTTCATAATTATCCATAGCTGAGGTCAGCAGTGGCGCATCTGTACATTCAGGTATTGACTACTTAATTAGCACAATACTTGTGTAATATCATGCCTTCCCTTGATTTCAGTCTAAAAATAAATACGGGAATGAGAACATGTAGCAACATAATTAACACAGAATCTGAACTTAGCATTCATTCACTCTTGGGAACGTTCTTTTTTTTTTCAAAGTACTTTATACATACAGTTTTTTTTTTTTTTCTGGCTGTGTGGCTTGTGGGACCTTAGTTCCCCGACTAGGGTTTGAACACAGCCCCCACCCCAACCCCCACAGTGAAAGCACTAGTCCTAACCACTGGACCACCAGGGAATTCCCTCGGGAACATTCTTATAAAAACTTACTAAAAAGCCGTGAAAAACTGGAATTCAGAGCAAAACATCTCCTTTCCTTCAGCAGTTCCCTTGGACCTGAAAATGTGGCTTTAAGCTAAAATATTACACTGAGGCGGTGTTTGGGAACTGACTAAAAGAAGAGCAGAGGGAATCAGACCTGGACACTCCCGAGTCTGCATCTGAAATCTCTCTTCTCTTCCTGCCTCACCTCTGAGCCCTGACGCAGGAAGACCAAATCCAGGTCGGTTGGGTTTTTTTTGGGCAGCTGCTGCCAACACAGCACCACCCCCTGGAGATTCCAGTTCAGTAGTTCCGTGGAGGGAGAGGCCTGGGCACCTGCATTCCCTCAGGCGACTGTGAGGTGGGCTGCTGAGATCCCCACTGTAAGGAGCACACTGCTGGGTGAGCTGTCAGGCGACAGGGGTCCTCACGCCAGCTTCACCACTGCCAAACTGTCCCACTTTGTGTAGACACATTTCACCTCTCTGATTCTCACGTTCCTTCACTGAGAAATGAAGATTTCCAAGGATCATCTCTGCCCAACCTCCTGGCAGGCTCATCATGCTGATGGAATAAAATAACAGATGGAAATGGCATGGAAGATGATACCAGTTGTTGACTGTGAGTTACTATTATGGTGAGCTGCTTCTCTGCCTGCCAGCAATCAGCCCGATGTGCCCTGAATCTCGCCGTCTGAAGTGTAGCACTTCCCTCCTCAGGAGGGCATGGATCACATGCTTCCATGGAGTCCCAGGGTCCCCCAGCATTTGTAGCGTCTGGGCAATTCCTCCTTAGCAGGATGCATCACAGGCACCTGAAGCCTCAGCTCTCTCCTTAGGGAACAAGGCTGTGCTCAGTTGCTTCAGTCATGTCCAACTCTGTGTGACTCTATGGACTGTAGCCCGCCAGGCTCCTCTGTCCATGGGATTCTCCAGGCAAGAATACTGGAGTGGGTTGCCATTTCCCCCTCCAGGGGAATCTTCCTGACCTAGGGATCAAACCCATGTCCCTTAAGTCTCCTGTATTGGGATTTCCCTGGTGGCCCAGTAGTTAAGACTCTGCACTCCCAAAGCAGGGGACCCAAGTTTGATTCTTGGTCAGGGAACTAGATCCCACATGCCTCAACTAAGAGTTTGCATGCCACAACTAATACATAAATATTTTTTTTAAAACTCTCCTGTATTGGCAGGCGGGTCTTTACTACTAGCACCACCTTGTGGCTAACTGTATTTGGCCTTAGGGTAAGTTCTTCCAAAATTGAATGTTGAGCCCTTAAACTAATGCACTTTCTTTCCCCCCAGATATTTACCAGCTGTAGTTTCAGCCTCTGAATTAGGTCTCTGGTTTTCTTTACTCTTGGCAGTCAAAGGTCTATCAAAAGTCAGTCCAAAGTTAGCTGTTACTGTGGCTTCCTATGTGCCTGCTGGAAAACTGTTATTTTCAAGATTCATAAGGGCTTGAAGTGAAGTTTTAAGATACTGAAGGACTTAAGAGTTCAAAGAACTATAAAGGTGGAAGGGACCTTAGGATCATTTAGGCCAAATTTCTTATTTCATAAAAGAGCAAGCTGATACCCAGAGAGGGTAAGTGGATTTGTGCTAAGTCGTTCAGTCGCGTCTGACTCTGTGCGACCTTATGGACTGTAGCCTGCTGGGCTCCTCTGTCCGTGGGATTCTCCGGGCAAGAATACTGGAGTGGGGTGCCATGCCCTCCTCTGGGGATCTTCCAGACCAAGCGATTGAACCCGAGTCTCTTACATCTCCTACACTGGCAGGTGGGTTCTTTACCACTAGCGCCACCCAGAAGCCCATAGGTGATTTGCCTCAAATCACAGCTAAGTAATCATACCACAGGTAGAACTAGGATCTAGATTCCTGACACCTACACCTGACCTCTTATTATTTTAAGCTGCTGTTCCTTTTATTGTCTGGCATGCATATTGTGGAATAAATATAAATTCACTATATATTGCACAAAGGCCAGTGGGTGAAGGGATGATGAACAGGTTAGTCAAAGTGGTCAGGCTGGTCCATACCCAGATGGAGTACCCAGGGCTTCCTCTCTCGTCCTGCTCTTCCCTCAGCCTGGCATGTATCTAGGGACCTGCCCCGCTCACCTCAGTCAAGCCTGTCCTTGAAAACAAATGAGGGATGCTGAACTGGCAATAACCCTCTACCCTGGCTTCCCTGTTTCTACAGGAAGGTCTTACAAGAGAGCCTTAATACGCCACCAGAAGGGAGGCACTGAGCTCCGAGATGATTTCTAGGAAACACTCATGAACTGTGGGACCTTGGGCAAGCTTTTTCCCTCTCTGGCTCTCTCTCCACCGCCTCTACAACAAGAGGCTAGCCCATTATTGCTAAGCTGCCCCTCAGCCTTCGGGACACCTTTTCTAGTCATTCTGTTTTCGGCTGCACTGGATAACGGGCACGAGCTCTCTCTAGGCGTGGAGAGCAGGGGCTACTCTCGAGCTGCGGCGCACAGGCCCCGCACTGTGGTGGGGCACGGGCCCGAGAGCTCAGGCTTTAGTAGTTGCAGTGCACGGGCTTAGCTGCCCCGCGGCTTATGGGATCTTCCCAGACCAGGAACTGAACCCATGTCCCCTGCACTGGCAGGCAGATTCTTAACCACTGGCCCACCAGGGAAGTTCTGGAACTCTTATGATGAAGCAGCGTCGCTGCAGGAGATTGCACTGTTTCATAAGCTAACTGATCTGGTTCTTAAACTTGACCCAGACATTACCTCCCTACATTGTGAAGACTACGGAACACACCCACATTCTCAACTTGTGGATCCTGATCTATCTCAGAACCAGATCCTCATGAAGTACCTTCTTGCCTCCTCCAGTGTCTCCTGGAAGAGACGGGCGAATGTGAAGTCATCAGATGTAATGAGTGTTTTTTCCTCAAAAGATAACAGAGATGTTCAGTGAACCTCAGAAATGAGAAAACTGCCCACGTGATAGGAAATGTGTGATTATTTGCTTTTGCAGTCCAGGGGGCGCTAGTGGTAAAGAACCCACCTGCCAATGCAGGAGACATAAGAGACAAGGGTTTGACCCCTGGGTCAGGAAGATCCCCTGGAGGAGGAAATAGCAAACCACTCCAGTATTCTTGCCTAGAGAATCCCATGGACAGAGGACCCTGGCAGGCTACAGTCCACGAGGCTGTAAAGAGTCAGACACAACTGAGTGACTAAACACACACAAGAAGTTTTAGATTCAAATGAATCTACTTTACTTTACCATGGCCGTATTTATGTATCTATGACGTTGTGTGTCTGTGCACGCTTCTGCAAGTACAGATACAACTTTGAAAACACAATTATGTATTACATATGTAAATATTATCCATAAGATGTATATAAAAATGTATTTTTACTCATGGAAATCAAAAGTTACTATGATAACTAATGCTCCTCGAGTGACTAATGTGCTTAGCACTTTATACAGGGTTGGAATTATTTTCTCATGTTACAAAGGAAGAAGCTGAGATTCTGAGAATTAAGTAATAATGGCCAACAACATGGTTATTGGAGCAGTCTGCAGCACAGGCCAACCTGCCCAGGCTCTAAGACACAGTGATCTGATGAAAATGCTGCAAGTCTCACCTTTAGTACTCATTCTCAGCTCCTACACCCCGCTTCCTGTTCTCTGTGAAGTGCACTGGCGGCTGGGCGGGTCCACTTACCCCTGGCGACCATTCCTAATAGAGTCGAAGGAATCAGTGACACATACTCATCGCCTAAGCTCTGGCCGCTGAGAGGGCCTAGAAGTAGGGGGATCGTAATGGCAGTGGGAACACCAGCATTCGGATCCTGGTTTTCAGATCCCATTCTCCAGCTAAAGAGCAAAAGCTCCGTGGAGAAGTGTTTGGTTTCAGGGCTGGGAGTCACACAGAGAAAATAAAACATGAGCTGAGGGTGTCTTCTCGAATCTAGAAAATAGAAAAGTGCTCAAAAAAGGACAGGGCATGTTCAAAGGGCACAGGTACCAACCTGAAAGAGCTCTTAAAGTGGGCATGGCTGGAGCAATCTGAGCAACAAAATACATAATACATAACGACAGTACTGGATTACAACCTACAGATAAAATGAATATCTGATATAAAAAGTACCTGCATAAATAAATAGCACAGATGCCTCTTTCTTATAGAAGAATTCCAACTAATGAATGTAAGGGGAACGAGGGAAACAGAAAATCACCATTAGAAGCAAGTCTGAGGAAAAACAGGATATTTATATAGTTTCAAGGTATCATCCTCCAAGACAGTGATTAATTACGGTGGCTCAAATGGTAAAGAATCTGCCTGCAATGCAGAAGACCCAGGTTCAGTCCCTGGGTTGGGACGATCCCTTGGAGAAGGGATCTTCTACCCACTCTAGTACTGCTGCCTGGAGAATCCCATGGACAGAGGAGCCTGGTGGGCTACAGTCCATGGAGTTGCAAAGAGTTGGACACAACTGAGCGACTAACATGTTCACGTTCAAAGTATATTCCCCCAGGAGTGACTATTTACAAAGGGAAAAATAATGACTTTACAGAGGAGAGACCTGGCTGCTACCACCTTAACCACATGCTCTGGGTTAACCTCACCAGTAGTAAGACAGGCTGACACGGGTACTCCCGACGCGAGGGCTGTCACTTTCTAGGATTCTTGCCCAAAACGCATACCCTCAGTCTAAAATTCATATGGCAAATGGGACCCCCGCCCACACTTGCTCTCCGCCATTTCCGTTGATTGCCGCTCTGGTTCTGCAGCTGCTCAAGCTGAAAAGCACCAGGGACTGCTCCTCCTCTTTTCTTACACCTGCATCCAATCCACTCAAAAATATGCTGGCTGTATTCCCTACAGCCTACACACTCAAGATTCCATACCCAGGATCTGATCGCTTCCTGCCTCCTCTGAAAAATACTCTGGACCAAACCACCACCTCTAGCTTGATTGTGAAAGTCCTCAAGGGAGACCACTCAACCCACTGGCTGGTAGGATGCATTCAAGAATGTAAGTTGGACCCGGTCACTCCAGGCTGTTCAAAACCCTCATCTGACTCAGAGTAAAAGCGAATGTCCTCATCACAGTGTATCAGGTCCAACACCATCTGGTCCCTGTTACCCCATCACCTCCTTCCCACTGCCCTCCTTGCTCCTTCTGGCCTCCTGCCATTCCCTCCCATGCCAGACACACTCCTTCCTGGAACCTCTGCTCTCGATACTTCCTTTGCATGGAATGTTCTTCCTCTAAATACCAGCTTGGCTAACATCCATCCCCCCAACTTCAGGGCATAGTTTAAGTCTCACTCTCTCATGCTGTTGCTGCTGCTGCTGCTAAGTCGCTTCAGTCGTGTCTGACTCTGTGCGACCCCCTTGGTTCTCCAGGCAAGAACACTGGAGTGGGTTGCCACTTCCTTCTCCAATGCATGAAAGTGAAAAGTGAAAGTGAAGTCACTGAGTCGTGTCCAACTCTCAGCGACCCCATGGACTGCAGCCCACCAGGCTCCTCCATCCAAGGGATTTTCCAGGCAAGAGTACTGGAGTGGGGTGCCATTGCCTTCTCCGCACCCTCTAATGAGAGCTACATTATACCCCATGAAAACTGTAATCCCAGGACTTCCCTGGTGGTCCAGTGGTTAAGAATCTGCCTCCAATGCAGGGGATGGAAGTGGGTTTGATACCTGGTTGGGGAACTAAGGTCCCACATGCCACAGGGCAACAAAGCCCAAGTGCTGCAACTAGAGAGCCTGTAAGCTGCAACTACTGAGGCTGCGCCGCAACTAGAGAAAGCCCACATGCTGCAATGAAAACTCAATGCAGGCAAAACAACCCAGAACAAAAAACCACTGGAATCCACCCATATTCTCCCAACCTTGCCTACTTAGCATTTAATATACCCCATTATTTATTTATGTATTAAACTTACTGTCTTGTCCTCCCTGCTAGACGGATCTCACTGATGCATCCCAAGCACCAAGAACAATCACTAGCACAGGGAATGCTGAATAAATATCTGTTTAGTAAATGAATTCCAGGCCCCATGAATCTGGGATGGACAAATGGCAGGAAACAGGTCAAGTCTGTTGTCTAAAATCGAGGGACTACCACCTTTACTACAGGGGAAAGCCCTGAAGAGAGGCCTGGACAGAACCTGAGGGCGACAGGAGCCGCTTCTGAGCTTTCAGAAAGCCCATGTGTGTCATCCGGCCCTGGGAGGCAAGACCTCTCCTCTGGGCACGTAGAGGCTGAACGCGCCCTCCCCCAGGCCAGGAGAACATGCCAGAGTCGCGAGGGCAGTACGCAGCAGCACTGACGCCAGTTGCAGCCAGTGCTTGTGTACATCACCGCATTTAACTTCCCCAGCTACACGGCTGAAGTTTCCATGATCTCCTCTCTACGGACGAAGAACCAAGGCTCTGAGCAGCTGAGGCGCTGGCTTGAGACGTACTCTAATGAGTGGTGGAGCTCAGGCTCCAGCCAGGTCAGGGAAACGGGGGTGCCCATGCCTGCTTGCCTCAGCTGTCCTGCGGGCCCTCAGCAATTGGAGATCTACCTGAGACG
>SJYX01001467.1:13864-122580 GCA_006410675.1 Oreotragus oreotragus
GATGGGACCGGATGCCGTGATCTTCATTATAACCAGGTTGCACAGATATTGCTTAATAGATGGACAATGATAGCGCACGGGCTAACCACACAGGCCAAGTGGTGTGATAGACCCGAGATTCCATCCCTTGTCAGTTCTTTGACCTTGATTTCAGACTCCTCAACTGTAGATCAGCTGTTGCTGCTGCTGCTAAGTCACTTCAGTCGTGTCCGACTCTGTGTGACCCCATAGACGGCAGCCCCCCAGGCTCCCCCATCCCTGGGATTCTCCAGGCAAGAATACTGGAGTGGGTTGCCATTTCCTTCTCCAATGCATGAAAGAGAAAAGTGAAAGTGAAGTCACTCAGTCTGTCCGACTGTTAGTGACCCCATGGACTGCAGCCCACCAGGCTCCTCCGTCCATTGGATTTTCCAGGCAAGAGTACTGGGGTGGGGTGCCATTGCCTTCCCCACTGTAGATCAGGGCCATACCAATATCTGTTGTTTTGATTACTGTTGGTTTGTAACAAACTATCCCAAGTGTATCAGTTTAAAACAATCACTTTTGAATTTGTGGGAAAGCAAGGTTGAGCAGATCTGTCTTGAGGCTCTCCTTTGATCACAGCCAGATGTCATCTGGGGCCACTGAATTCTCAGCAGAGCTGGACACCCATGAAGCTCACCCCGTGGCTGATAGTCAGTGCTGGCTGTTGGCTACGGACACAGCGGGACTGCTCCTTGGAGTGCTTACAATGGCTTTTCCACCTGGGCAGTCTCATGGCTGGACTTCTTCACTGCAATTCAGAGCTTCAAAGCAGAGTGTCAGCTGAAAAGAAAAAGCTGCACCCCTTTCTAGGGTAGAGGCTCAGAAATTGTCACTTCCACTGCACTTTATTGATTACAAATGAGTCACAGGACTGCCAGGCTCAAGGGCAGAGAACTGAACACTGCCTCCAAGTAGGGGAGTGGGAACAGTCCAGAATATGCTCCAGGAACCAGGCAGGAAGAAGTGAGAACATGCCCAGGACTGACTAAGGCTGAGGTGGGGCAGAGCAGCACATTCCGCGCTGTCAGTGCATAAGAGTAGGAGTCTTAGGAGGGAAAAGGAGCCCACCAGGCCTGGCAGGGGAACCAGGTGCAGTTCACAGTTGAGGAGCAGGGTCCATGAAGGCTGGATCCTGCGCACCTGTGTCTGGGAGGCCCAGAGGATAAGGAAGTTGACCTGCAAAGCTGTTCACTTAGGGGACGAGAGATGGAATGGAGCTGTTTCCCTCTTGGTTTCCTACAGCATTCCTTAACCCAGGAATTCCCAACAGCAGATGAAGGTGGACATATCTGAATTTCCGAAGAGCTGAGAAAACACTCCGTTATTTTACTAGACTGTTGTTCTTACAATAAAATCCAGCTTCACGACACAGCCTACCAGATGCGTGCAGTTTGACTTCTGCCGTTTCTGCACTCTTCCTGAGCTTCTCTCTTCTACTCACTAGACTTCAGTTCCACTGAACTACTTTCAGGTGCTTAAACACCACGGCTGTTCTTGCCTCAGGACCTTTGCCCCGCTGCTTCCTCTGCTTAGAAAGGTCCTCTCTTCCTCCCTTTACATTGCTGGACCCTTTTCACTATCTAGCTCTCAGCCGCGGCATCACCTCTTCAAAGAGGGCTTTCCCAATCACCCCATCCAAACTGAGTGCCCCTTCTTATTTTCTCCCGCTGTTTCACTTCATATCACTTATTGCAATTTTGCATATTTAGTTATTTATTAGAACATTTTCTTTTGTATTGTCTACGTTCCTACTATACCGTGAGAAATTTAAGGGCAGGTGCCATGACTGTTATTTTTACTCTATATACCCATCACCTAGACAAGTGCCTAGTACCCAAGGGGCTATTTGGTAAATATTGAGTGTGCTCAGTCACTGAATCATGTCTGAGTCTTTGGGGCCCTATGGACTACAGCCCACCAGTCTCATCTGTCCATGGAATTTTCCAGGCAAGAATACTGGCTGCTACTGCTAAGTCACTTCAGTCATGTCTGACTCTGTGTGACCCCATAGATGGGAGCCCACCAGGCTCCCCTGTCCCTGGGATTCTCCAGGCAAGAACACTGGAGTGGATTGCCATTTCCTTCTCCAATGCATGAAAGTGAAGTCGCTCGGTCGTGTCTGACTCTTGGCGATCCCATGGACTGCAGCCTTCCAGGCTCCTCCATCCATGGGATTTTCAAGGCAAGAGTACTGGAGGGTTGCCATTGGAGTGGGTTGCAATTTCTTACTCCAGGGGATCTTCCCAACCTAAGATTTGAACCCATATCTCCTGCGTCTCCTGAATTGGCAGGTGGGTTCTTTACCACTGAGCCACCTGGAAGCCCCCTAAGACGTTAGTTGTGGGAAAGCCTGTAACCTCAGTGTCATTGAGCTAAAGGACATGAACTTTGACCACCCTAAGGCCATAAAGCTAGAATAAGTTATAACTTACTGGAATGTTGAGAGTGGTGGTAGCCATGATCCCTCAGAACCTATGGGATGGGGCTGAAAGGATTTTATTCCTGAGGGTCAAGACCTCTTGAAGGTGGCTTCATGTGAAGTGATCTTCCTTCCCTAGTGTGTTTGAGAAGGTTTTCTGGTTTTTGAGTAGGTGTGCACGTGTGTGCGTGTGTGTGTGTGTACTGCCAGTAACCTCTTTTATTCTTGCCTCAACCCTTTCCACTATCCCGAATTGAGTGTTTTCTGGTGTCACAAAATGAAAACTGTATCATCCAGTGTGCTGTTGCTACCGGAAACAAAGTCTGATTTATGGTCTGACACTTGAGATGGACTCTGCTGGGGGCCTGCCATCACCTGCTCACTCAGTTTAGGCTGCTCTCCCTGGTCCTGAAATGAACTGTCTTTGCAATGTGCCCTTGCAGAAGGCTGCATCTCAAAAGCCCCCAAAGAACACAAATTCACATGTACATGCACAGACACTGCCCTAGAGACACATATACATCATAAACTCATCCACACATACGCTCGTGAATAGAGAGGTGGCAATATGTATGCATTAAACTCCTGCAATATTTATGCCAAGAACTAGGATGGTTTAGGTCCTTTTTTGGAAAAAAAAAAAAAAAGGCAATCATATCTCCTGGGGTAGGCTGTTTGAAAATCCACAATTATTTTCCTTCTTGTGTCCTTGCCTATTGAAATGTGAGTTTGCACTTTTCCCATCTAGAAGTAGAGTCTCTTTCCTCATCCCAGGAATCTGGGCTGGTCTTATGAATTGCTTTATCCAACAGAATGGGATGACAGTGAAAAAGTACCAGTTCCAAGCCTACATCTCAGGAAGCCTTGAACACTCCCATTCTTTCTCCTAAACACGCCCAGCATCAAGAAAGCTCAGGTTTTCTTGATGAAGAATAAAAGACCGTAGAGGGCAGAGATGAGCCATGGTAGCTGAGCCCCTTCTAGACAAGTCAGTGCCCACCAGACAGCAGATGCATCAGGGAATACTGCAGCAAGTGGCCTGACCCAGCCCAGGTCAGAAGAGTTGTCTAGCCAATTAATGGGCTTGTGAATAATAACAAATGATTGCTGTGTAAAGTCACTAAGTTTAAGGTGGTTTTTTACCTTAAAATAGCTAACAGATGTACTTCCTTATGAAGGACTAAATTTGAACTTCTCCTGAAAGCAATATGTCCTTAGAAGTCAGATGTCCATGCAGGACCCTGAAGAAATTCTCAGTTCAGTTCAGTGACTCAGTTGTGTCCGACTCTTTGTGACCCCATGGACTGCCGCACTCCAGGCTTCCTGGTCCATCACCAACTCCAGAAGCTTGCTCAAACTCATGTCCATCAAGTCAGTGGTGCCATCCAACCATCTCATCCTCTGTTGTCCCCCTTCTCCTCCTGCTTTTGATTCTACTGCTAATTATAAAGCACACAGAGGGATATGACCAAAAGTGAAAGTGAAAGTCGCTCAGTCATGTCCGACACTTTGTGATCCCATGGACTATACAGTCCTTGCAATTCTTCATGCCAGAATACTGGAGTAGGTAGCCTTTTCCTTTTTCAGGGGATCTTCCCAGCCCAGGGATCAAACCCAGATCTCCCACATTGCAGGTGGATTCTTTAACCATCTTAGCCACAGGGCAGCCCAAGAATACTGGAGTGGGTAGCCTGTCTCTTCTCTAGTGGATCTTCCTGACCCAGGAATTGAACCAGAGTCTCCTGCACTGCAGGCAGATTCTTTACCAACTGAGCTATGAGGGAAGCCCATGACCTAAAGAGCACTGCTTTGGAAGCAAATCTTCATCCTGACTCTGTCACCAACTGACTGTGTGGCTGTGGGCAAGTCACGTGACATCTCTGGACCTTGGTTCCTTAATCTGTATATTGAAAAAGCAAGCTTAGCTAATTTTAGGCCCTTCAGGCTCTGACAGGTACTGTACTCTCGTGATTCTCAGCCCCTGCTACTTTCATCTATAAAGCAAGAAATTTGTCACGGTGCTTTCTGTCTTACAGGATAATCCAAAAGGATGAAGCGCTAGTCCCTCAGTGGCACCTCTGCTTCCAGATGCTTTCAAGAGCTTGAGAGTCTATGTAACAGGAAAAGACACCATGAGATGCTGGCTCTGTGACAATTCATTGAGTTTCATCAGCATATGTGAACATACAGATTTTCAGCTAATATTAGAAGTTGAGATGGTACTGATGAAAGTGACTCCCGGGCCATCCCCATCACATCTCCTAAATGAAGTCCACTCATCCTATTGGAACATGCACCCTGGCCCTCTCTTCTTTTCTCTTGGGGTCCTTCTGGAAAAAGTTGCCTGGGGTCATTTGCCTCCTCTGCTGCTGCTGCTGCTATGTCGCTTCAGTCATGTCCGACTCTGTGCGACCCCAGAGACGGCAGCCCACCAGGCTCCCCCGTCCCTGGGATTCTCCAGGCAAGAACACTGGAGTGGGTTGCCATTTCCTTCTCCAATGCATGAAAGTCTGACCACACAGAAATCAGTATAAGTGTTGAATGGAGGGAAACTATTCCTGTGCATAGTTCTGAAAGAATTTTAATAATCTGAATGACATTTGTTCCAGAAAAGGAATGTAGGCTCTACCAGGTTAGAAACCAAAATCTGGAGTATGGCTTAAGATAGTGTCAGTAACCCAGGAGATAGGATTGTGGGTGGACTGTGGGACTGTGGAATTAATACCAGGCATTTCCACAAAAGGACACCAAAATTGAGCCCATGAAAGGACTATAAATTTAAAGTCAATGGGAAAACCAGAGTCAAGGACCACGCGCCCATGGTCAGCACCAATGCCAGCAGAGAATAAAGTCAGTAGAAACTCTTTTTCTGAAAATGTTTAAAAACAATGTGAACGGTGTGTTCAGGATCTTGAGGGTTGCAAATCACAGAAAATCCCCTTCTAGCATGAGTTAATCTGAAAAGGAATTTAGTGGGTCACAAAACTGAAAATTCATGGAGTAGGATTAAGACATGGCTTTATGCAGCGACAATGTCACCAGGACCCAGCTTGCTCTGTGTCTCAGTTCAGCCTTGTGCTCCTTGATGTTGTCATTGATAGGTTTCTCCTTCCAGGCATGAGAAGCTACAATTGCGTCAGATCTTTCATCTACTGCAATGTAAACCTGGAAAGAAGAGAGAGCTACTCTTTCAACAGTGTATACGAAGTCCAGGGTCTGATTCCTTTTGGTCCAGTTAGGCCACTTGATCATGCTTGATCAATCCCAGTGCCTAAAATTATACAATACACTGATTGGTTTAAACTGATTAGAGCTTACCTTGAGAGCTGGTAAGGCTCAGCTCCTCCCAAACTCTTAGAACTTAGTGGAGAAAAAGTAACTCCCTGAAGGAAACCCGAGATTCTTTTTGTTTAATCAGAAGATGAGTCAATAGATACTGCACGTTAAGTTGCTTCAGTCATGTCCAACTCTTTGCGACTCCATGGACTATAGCACACCAGGATCCTCTCTCCATGGAAATCTCCAGGCAAGAATACTGATGTACCATTTCCTCCTCCAGGGGCTCGTCCTGACCCAGGGATCAAACCCACATCCCTTATGTTTTCCACATTGGCAGGTGGGTTCTTTACCACTAATGCCACCTGGGAAGCCCCTGTAGATATTAAGAGGGGGAGCCCAGAGGTGTTCACTACAGGCAGCTGTGGGTAGAATCATGGAACAAGAATCAGAATCCTTCCAGCCTACAAGGTGAAGATTTTCTGAAAGCAAAGAGTAAAAGTTGTTGCAAGCAGACATGGGTCTAGATGATTAATTTTGTGAAATTGGCCAAATTACGAGTAGAGAGGAAGAAAACAGGCTTTTTGGAGAACTCCTTGTGTATTGCAAGGGCTCTGGAGTATAGGAGTTCAGGTCTTCTGAACATGGGGTTCAGGAAAGGGATCTTCTTGACAGTTGGGTACTTCTGGCTGATACATCTGAAACTGTGAAACCAGCCAAATGGAACTAAGGTTTCTAGGGACTATAGGTGGAAAAGGACACGGCAACCCATTCCAGTATTCTTGCCTGGACAATCCTGTGGACAGAGGAGCCTGGTGAGCTGCCATCTATGGGGTCACACAGAGTCAGACACGACTGAAGCAACTTGCCATGTATGCATGCATTGGAGAAGGAAATGGCAACCTACTCCAGTATTCTTGCCTGGAGAATCCCAGGATGGAGGAGCTTGGTGGGCTGCCGTCCATGGGGTCGCACGGAGTCGGACACGACTGAAGCAACTTAGCAGCAGCAGCAGCAAGAACTATAGAACTCAGAAAGATGAGTTGCTCTGAAGGGAAACAGGTTGGATGTTTTTAAAATCTAGACATATTTTAAGGCATATCAAACAGAGGTCTGGTTCTTTTGTGCATTGTATATACCTCAGATGCAGACTGCAGATGCAAAGGAGGTCACTTTTAATGCTTGAATTACCATCACGCCAAGCTCCCACCTGCTGGATTACAACATTTATAAAACATGATCATAGTCTTCTTTACAACTCTGTCACACTCTGTCCCCTGGGCCCAAAGCAGTTCTTCTGCTTGTTCCTCGAGTCCATGATATCTCTCAACAAAACAACTCAATCAGCTTTTGGCTTTAGCCCTTTAACCAGTGAGGCTTAAACTTAGCATCTGGAGCTAGGGAGGAGCAGATATCATGGCATCTCTTCCCTCAGTTTTTTTTTTCATCTCTATTCTGCACCTGGAGTCCAATGCACTGCCATCCTCCCCATAGCTTCTCCATAGATATATATAAATAAAAGTGGGGTAATTCATTCACCCAACTAATATTTATTGACTATACAATAAACTAAGTGCTCAAGTCTACAGTTTGTTGGAGATAACAGAGAATTAAAAAAATGAACACGAAAGTGTGCGTGTTCAACTAGTGATAAATGCTGTTAAAAACTATCTGTAATATATGTGTATATGTATAACTGAGTCACACACACACAGAAAGAATTCTACTCTTTGAAATTTGGTAATGTTTATCTTTTTGCTAGTTTTTCTAAATGCCTTATGGATGTCTAATAACAATGTATGAGATACAAATTTTTAAATATACTTATGTAGGATATGATTAATGTAAATTAATTATAAATCTATTATATTAAATTATTAGTGACATCATTCAAGATGCTCCTATTATTTTTTCTACACTTGATAAAATATTCTCAGAGAAATGCTAATATATCTCACTAAGATTATACATTTTTCCCCTTATATTCCTTCTGATTTTTGCTTTATGTATCTTTGTAAGTTAAGGTATCTAATGGTTTATGATGTCTATCTTCTTTGTGGATCATACCTTTTATCATTAAAAACATTCATCTTTGTTTCATTTAAGATAAATTAATTTAAACAACTGTCAGGATGAAAATTAATTGATGTTATTTATCACAGCAACAGCTTCCCTGGTGGCTCAGACAGTAAAACGTCTGCTTGCAGTGCAGGAGACCCAGGTTCGATCGCTGGGTTGGGAAGCTCTCTGGAAGGAAATGGCAACCCACTCCAGTATCCTTGCCTGGAGAATCCCATGGACAGAGGAGCCTGGTAGGCTACAGTCCACGGGGGTCGCAGAGTCGGACACGACTGAGCGACTTCACTTTCACTTTCATCACAGCAACAGGCTAAAGAATAATAATCATATGATCATATCAATAGATGCAGAAAAGGACTTCCCTCGTGGTCCAGTGGCTAAGAATCCACCTGCCAGTGGAGCGGACACAGTTCAGTCCCTCTCTGGGATGACTCCAGTGCCTCGGGACAACCACGCACTGCAACTACTGAGCCCACGGACCCCAGGGCCCACGCTCTGCAGCAAGGGAGCTACTGCAGTGAGAAGCCTACAAGACCCTTCTGGGCAAAGTCCGTGTGCAGCAACGAAGACCCAGCCCTGCCAAAAATGAACAAGCTATTTAAAAAGATAAAAAGGTTTTAAAAGTAGATGCAGTAAAAACATTTGACAAAATCCCAAATCCATTCACAACACATACTCTTAGAAAGCTATGAACACAGGGAAACTCCCTCCACTGGATAAAGAATGTTTACAAAAACCTGTAGTTAACATCATACTTAATGATGAGAAACTGGATCCTTTTCTGCTAACATCAGGAACAAAGAAAGAATTCCCCCTCTTGCTCCTCGTTTTCAACATCATAGTGGAAGTCCTATCTAAAAATGTATACACACTGGGAAAGAAGGTTAAAAAACTGTATTTGTTCGCAGATGATATGATTTTTTTTATGTAGATAGAATCAGATGTTCAAGCTGGTTTTAGAAAAGGCAAAGGAACCAGAGATCAAATTACCAACATCCACTGGATCATCAAAAAAGCAAAGTGTTCCAGAAAGACATCTATTTATGCTCTATTGACTATGCCAAAGCCTTTGACTGTGTGGATCACAACAAACTGTGGAAAATTCTTCAAGAGATGGGAATATCAGACCACCTGACCTTCCTCTTGAGAAACCTGTATGAAGGTCAGGAAGCAACAGTTAGAACTGGACATGAACAACAGACTGGCTCCAAATAGGAAAAGGAGTACGTCAAGGCTGTACATTGTCACCCTGCTTATTTAACTTCTATGCAGAGTACATCATGAGAAACGCTGGGCTGGAGGAAGCACAAGCTGGAATCAAGATTGCCGGGAGAAATATCAATAACCTCAGATATGCAGATGACACCACCCTTTTGGCAGAAAATGAAGAGGAGCTAAAAAGCCTCTTGATGAAAGTAAAAGAGGAGAGTGAAAAAGCTGACTTAAACCTCAACATTCAGAAAATGAAGATCATGGCATCCAGTCCCATCACTTCATGGGAAATAGATGGGGAAACAGTGGAAACAGATTTCATTTTTTGGGGCTCCAAAATCACTGCAGATGGTGATTGCAGCCATGAAATTAAAAGATGCTTACTCCTTGGAAGGAAAATTATGACCAACCTAGACAGCATATTAAAAAGCAGAGACATTACTTTGCCAACAAAGGTCCGTCTAGTCAAGGCTATGGTTTTTCTAGTGGTCATGTATGGATGTGAGAATTGGACTGTGAAGAAAGCTGAGTGCTGAAGAATCGATGCTTTTGAACTGTGGTGTTGGAGAAGACTCTTGAGAGTCCCTTGGACTGCAAGGAGATCCAACCAGTCCATCCTAAAGGAAATGCTGAAGCTGAAACTTCAATACTTGGGCCACCTCATGTGAAGAGTTGACTCTTTGGAAAAGACCCTGATGCTGGGAGGGATTGGAGGCAGGAGGAGAAGGGGACAACAGAGGATGAGATGGTTAGATGGCATCACCGACTCGATGGACATGAGTTTGGGTAAACTCCGGGAGTTGGTGATGGACAGGGAGGCCTGGCATGCTGCGATTCATGGGGTCGCAGAGAGTCGGACACGACTGAGCGACTGAACTAACTGACTGATTGAAAATCAGAGAACTAACAACAAAAATGCCTGTAACTAGTAAGTAATTATAGCAAAGTTTAAGGTTAGAAGGTTAACATACAAAAGTTAATTGCTTTTATAAAGACAAGTAATGAAAATTGTAATATGAAATTTAAAACTGGTATCATTTACATTATCACCAGTGAAAATGTTAGTGGCTCAGGCATGTCCGACTCTTTGCAACCCCATGGACTGTAGCCTGTCACACTCCTCTGTTCATGGAATTCTCCAGGCAAGAATACTGGAGTTGGTACCATTCCCTTCTCCAGGGGATCTACCTGACCCAGGGATCAAATCAGTGTCTCCTGCACTGCAGGCAAATTCTTTACCATCTGAGCCAGCAGGGAAGCCCCCCAAAGTGAAATACTTTAATGTAAACCTAAAAAAATATGTATCAGATCTACAAGAGGAAAATGATAAAACTATAGTAGAGAAATAAAAGGAGGTCTAAGTAAGTGGAGAGAGATTCACATACAGGAAAAGGAAAACTCAATATTGTCAAATTGTCAGTTCTTCTCAACTTGATGTATAGATTCAGTGCAATGCCAATCAAAATCACATCAAATTATTTTATGTATGTAGAGAAATGGATTCTAAATCTGCTGTGGAGAGGCAAAAGACCTAGAATAGCTAAGACAAAAAAAGCGTAGGAGAAAATGCTTAGGAATAGGGGGCAGGCAAAGAAGTCTCAATACTTGACACCAAAAGCATGATTTCTAAAAGGAAAAACCTGATGAATTGAATCTCATCAAAATTTAAACCTTTTGTTCTGTGAGAGGTCAGATGAAAAATATGAAAATACAAGACTGAAAAAAATATTTGCAAAACACACACTGAGCAAAAGACTAGTATTTGGAGGAATTAAGTAGAGCAATTCCATAAGGTTGTTTTGAACTTCTGGGCTCACCCTCAAGCTGCACATGTACGATTTCAATCTTAATCAACATATCAAAGTAGCTGAGAATTAAACTAACAGATAGTTCAACATCCAAACCCAAGTCTATTCTCTAGGTAGCACGCATGTGGAAAAGGTTAAAATTGCACTGAGAAATAATCTTTTGAAAGTTGAACCATCATTGCAACCACAATTCACAGAAGGGCTGACCTTGAATCCTGTTGCTAACCTGGTTGGTTGCCTGTTAAAACAACAATATCAACATCTGCATAGGATTTAAACAAGACGCAAAGTCTCATAACATAATATTCAAAATGTCCAGAATACAATTCAGAAATTATTCACCATACAATGAAGCAGGAAAAGCTCAACTTCTATCCCCCAGTCAACAGATGCCAAAATCAAGATGGCACAGATGTTCAGATTATGACAAGACTAAAAGTAGCTCTTATTAAAATGCCCCAACAAGCAGCATAAACACTCCTGAAACAAATGGCAAAATGAAAATTCTCAGCAAAAAAACTGAGCTGAAAAACACAGTAACCGAAATAAAAAGCTTCAATGGACGGGCTCAACAGCAAAAGGGAGACAACAGAGGGAAAAAGAAATTTGAGGATAGATCAGTAAAGAAATGATTTAATCCAAACAACAGAAGGAAAGGAGTTTAAAAATAACGGATAGTCCCTTGGAAACCTGCAGGACAATAACAAAATGTCTAACATCTGATACATGCAACAGCATCCTCATCAGAACGGTAAAAACTCAAAAGATTGACTACAAAGTATCACCAAGAATGAGGAGAAACCCGAACTCTCTTATATTACTCACAGGGGTACCCCACAGCACGTCTACTTTGGGATACACTCTGGTGGGTTTTATAAAGTTAAGCCTACAGCTACCCTGTGACTCACTAATTACAGTACTAGGTGTTTACCCAAGAGAAATGCAAGCAGATGTCCAATCACAAAAATTGTTCATGGCAGTTTTAGTCCTAAAGCCCAAACCAAAAGCAACTAAATGTATATCAGTAGGAGAATGGGCTTCTAAAATTATGATATATTCATACAATGGAATATTGACCAGCAATAAAAAAGGTGTGTCATTGATTTATACCACATGGTTAAATATCATAGGTATTATATTGAGCAAAAGAAGCCAGACACAAAATTTTTCATATTATATTGTTACACACAACCAATGGTGAAAAAAGGTTTGCCTTTGGGTTGTAGATGTGAATTGACTTGGAGAAGACATGAAGGAATTTTCTGATGGAGATACGGCTAGCAAAGATGAATCAAAGATGTACCTGTTTGTCAAAACTACACAGTTTACTATAGGACCCCTTGCAATCCCACTTCTGGGCATACATCCAGAGAAAAACATGATTGGAAAGGATACAGGCATCCCGATGTTCACTGCAGTACTGTTTACATACCCAAGACATGAAAGCAACCAAGATGTCCTTCGACATCATGTTTGGGAGTTCATGTAAAAAAATAAATAAATACAAAATAAATAAATAAATAAAAGAAAAAAAAAGGAATGTACAAAGATATGGTTCATATATACCATAGAACATTACTAAACCTTTCAAAAGGAGTGAGATAATGCCATTTGCAGCAACATGGATAGACCTAGATATTCCATACAGAGTGAATTAAGTCAGAGAAGGAGAAATATTACAGGACATCCCTTTTATGTGGAATCTTAAAAAGAAATGATACAAGTGAGCTTATCTACAAAACAGAAACAGGCTCACAGACTTAGAGAACGAACTTTTGGTTGCCATGGGAAGGATGGGGGAAGAGACTGTCCAGGGATAGTACAGGGATGGACATGCACACACTGATATAGTTAAAATGGATAACCAACAAGGACCTAGTGTGGAGCACAGGGAACTCTGCTCAGTGTTATGTGGCAGCCTGGATGGGAGGGGAGTTTAGGGGAGAATGGACACTTGCATATGCATGGCTGAGTCCCTTTGCTGTTTATGTCACAACATTGTTAATCAGCTCTACTCCAATGCAAAATAAAAAGTTTAAAAAAAATACAGCTTATGTTTATTTTAACATATATATGAATGTTATTTTTAAAATAAGCTATTTTTAAAAATATAAATAAAATATAAAATACGAAGGAAAATCACCAACTCCCAGAGTTTACTCAAACTCATGTCCATTGAGTCAATGATGCCATCCAACCATCTCATCCTCTGTCATCCCCTTCTCCCCCCGCCTTCAATCTCTCCCAGCATCGGGGTCTTTTCCAGTGAGTCAGTTCTTCACAGCAGGTGGCCAAAGTATTGGAGTTTCAGCTTCAGCATCAGTCCTTCCAGTGAACATTCAGGACTGATTTCCTGTAGGATGGATATCCTTGCAGTCCAAGGGACTTGAGTCTTCTCCAACACCACAGTTCAAAAGCATCAATTCTTCAGTGCTCAGCTTTCTTTATAGTCCAACTCTCACATCTGTACATGACTTATGGAAACACCATAGCTTTGACTAGGGCCTTTGTTGTCAAAGTAATGTTTCTGCTTTTTAATATGCTGTCTAGGTTGGTCATAGCTTTTCTTCCGAGGAGCAAAGGAGAAAAGGAAAAATATACCCACTTGAATGCAGAGTTCCAAAGAATAGCAAAGAGAGATAAGAAGGCCTTCCTCAGGGGCTTTTTTCCCCCTCAGAAATAGAGGAAAATAATGGAATGGGAAAGAATAGAGATCTCATCAAGAAAATTAGAGATACCAAGGGAACATTTCATGCAAAGATGGGCACAATAAAGGACAGAAATGGTATGGACATAACAGAAGCAGAAGATATTAAGAGGTGGTAAGAATACATAGAAGAACTGTACAGAAAAGATCTTCATGACCCAGATAACCACGATGGTGCGATCACTCACCTAGAGCCAGACATCCTGGAATGAGAAGTCAAGTGGCCCTTAGGAAGCATCACTACAAACAAAGCTACAGGAGGTGATGGAATTCCAGTTGAGCTATTTCAAATCCTGAAAGATGATGCTGTGAAAGCACTTATTCAGTATGATACCAAATCTGGAAAACTCAGCAGTGGTCACAGGACTGGAAAAGGTCAGTTTTCATTCCAGTCTCCAAGAAAGGCAATGCCAAAGAATGTTCAAACTACTGCAGAATTGCACTCATCTCACATGCTAGAAAAGTAATGTTCAAAATTCTCCGAACCAGGCTTCAACAGTATATGAACTGTGAACTTCCAGATGTTCAAGGTGGATTTAGAAAAGGCAAAGGAACCAGAGATCAAATTGCCAACATCTGTTGGATCATTGAAAAAGCAAGAGAGTTTCAGAAAAACGTCTACTTCTGCTTTATTGACTACGCCAAAGCCTTTGACTGTGTGGATCACAACAAACTGTGGAAAATTCTTGAAGAGATGGGAATACCAGACCACCTGACCTGCCTCTTGAGAAACCTGTATGCAGGTCAGGAAGCAACAGTTAGAACTGGACATGGAACAACAGACTGGTTCCAAATAGGAAAAGGAGTATGTCAAGGCTGTACATTGTCACCCTGCTTATTTAACTTCTATGCGGAGTACATCATGAGAAACGCTGGGCTGGAGGAAGCACAAGCTGGAATCAAGATTGCCAGGAGAAATATCAATAACCTCAGATATGCAGGTGACACCACCCTTATGGCAGAAAGTGAAGAACTAAAGAGCCTCTTGATGAAAGTGAAAGAGGAGAGTGAAAAAGTTGGGTTAAAACTCAGCATACAGAAAACGAAGATCATGGCATCTGGTCCCATCACTTCATGGCAAATAGCTGGGGAAACAATGGAAACAGTGACAGACTTTATTTTCTTGGGCTCCAAGATCACTGCAAATGGTGACTGCAGCCATGAAATTAAAAGATGCTTGCTCCTTGAAAGAAAATTCGGTTTATCTACCTAAGGAATGATGCTAAAGCTGAAACTCCAGTACTTTGGCCACCTCATGTGAAGAGCTGACTCATTGGAAAAGACTCTGATGCTGGGAGGGATTGGGGGCAGGAGGAGAAGGGGACGACAGAGGATGAGATGGCTAGATGGCATCACGGATTCGATGGACGTGAGTCTGAGTGAACTCCGGGAGTTGGTGATGGACAGGGGGGCCTGGCATGCTGCAATTCATGGAGTCGCAGAGTCGGACACGACTGAGCGACAGAACTGAACTGAACCTGCAAAGCACTCTCCTCAGGGCAGTGCTTGTTCATGCTGGTTAGCTATTAGGGTCCACTAATGCCAGGGCCCCACCCCAGATCCATTAAATCAGAATCTCAAAGCTGGGGCCAAGGGTGTTATTATTATTTTTTAATCTGCACAAACGATTCAAATGTCCTGTCAGGATTGAGAACAGCTGCTTTATGGGTATCTGTTTGACTCCATTACAGATCATTACAGATATATTCAAACACATACACATGTATGTGTATATATACACACACATACACATATATACATATAGATTTTAAAGTGATACTGCCCCTTTGACATTGACCCAAAGGAATAGAAATGGTAGAATGTTCCCATATCTATATATTTAAGAGATAATTTCAAATCTCACCAGCAGGAGCAGTTTTGTCTAAGATATACAAAATCTTCTTGAAAGCACGTTGTCACAAGCTGTTTTACTAGTTGGGGACATTATGATCTTGAAATACTAAATTTTCACAGCACAGTAACTAGATTCAACAGCAGAAGTAGAGCCCCAATCTCTCTATACAGAGTCTGCTATTTAACATAAAACTAATAATGATGGTTATTCACTTTTCTAAAATTATGGTTCCTTATTAGTACAATATGTACGATACCTGCGGGATGGCATAGTTGTTTCTAGAGCCTAAAAAACAGATCTCAAAAAGCTGCGTCCTGTCTGTTCTGTTTGCTCAGCTCTCCCCTGGAAGAAGTCAGTTAGCAGCCTCTGAGCATGAGATATGTGACCTATTGTTATCTTTCCTTTTACCCTGGCTAACAATGAAGTGAATGACCTAAAACTTCTCTTTGCAGACTGAGAATTATACACCTGTTTAAACAATTAAGCTGAATTGTCCCTCAAGAAATAAGGAGGAGAAGTGCAGGAGAAAGCAAAATGTTGAAAACCACGCAGACTTGAGAATCAAGCGAAACTGGATCCAATTTCTGGTTTTGGCCCCCATCAGCTGTGTGAATGTGGGAAATTTGAGGGTCTGAGTTCTCTCTCTCTCTCTTTAAATCTGAAGGATGTGGCTCCTGATATCTACTCTAGTTGTTATAAAACTTACCAGCACATGGCAGACAGGGCATGAAAGGCACCTCTCAGTATGTACCATCAAGTGCCGGAGACTCAGTTCTAAGCTGAACAGCTCCGCCTGAACGTTTCCCTGAAGTCTCACACGTGAAGTGTCAGGAGCTTCAGTTTGCTCCTTTCTCCAGTTTCCTGGCTCAGCGTGTGGCCTCAGCTGCCCTCAGCCCCCAGACGGAGAGGATCCTTGGAGTCACGCTCGGTGGCTCCCTCCCCTCTCCGCCCCTCAGCTCTTCATCTCCAAGGCCTCCCGAAACCATCGCTCTTCTGTTTCCACAGGCACCAGCAGAAGTCAGACTTTTTATTTTCTGCCTGCACAAATGGCAAGGCGACAGCTAAGGGATACTTTGCCCGCCAGCCTTCTCAGCCACTTGTCCACTGAGCTCGTTCTATGAGCTGCTGACAAAGACATCGTTTTGATCACGCCTCTTTGATGGATTGCCATTGCTACAGAACAAATTCTACATCCTCTGCACGGACAGTGAGTGGCCTCCATTCTGCCTTCTAGGACTTTAAGCCTAATTTTCCATCAGTCCCAAATTCTTTGCTCCATTCTAATGGACTCAATGATTCATTCCTACAAGATGAGTCCACGTTCCTCCATCTGATTCTTTAGCACTCCTCCCCAATCCTTTTATAGCCTTCCCTGGTGGCTCAGACAGTAAGGCGTCTGCCTGCAGTGCGAGAGACCCGGGTTTGATCCCTGGGTCGGGAAGATCCCCAGAGAAGGAAATGGCACCCCACTCCAGCACGCTTGCCTGGAGAATCCCTTGGACGGAGGTCCCGTTATGTGCCCTGTCCCCCGTACCTGGAATTTCTCTTCCTCCTTCACCTGTTCAAGCTGTTCAAGTCCTACAGAGGCAATTCCATCACTATGGCCTCAGTGCCTCCTCCCACAGACCTCAATCACCGTGAATTGTTTCCTCCTGAATACATCTCTGCTGCATTGTTTAGAATTCGCCATGTAGCCCTAGCATCATCCTTATCTGTACACATTTATCTATTCCAGTCCCAAATTTAAAAGGCCCTAATGTCAGGACCCAAGTCTTATTCATCATCTTTTCAGACATGGTGGAATCCAGATATTATTGAGAATCAAGAGATTGCAATACATTTTGACCACAATGAGGACTGAGATCCTGTTTTCCCCTCCTATTCCCAGTACCATAAACACTAGTCATGTTGATGAGTGAATACATGGGGAGAATAAAGAGGAACTCTATGCAGTCTAGAAAGGTATTTAATATTTTGCATTCAATCTTTATTGTCTTTCATAATTTTGTCCAAGAGTGAACCCATGTTCAGTAGTTAAATGGTCATTTTTCTGTCAAAAGCAATGGAATATAGAACTTTCTCCAAAAAAGTGGATGCTGACCATGCTGAAGACAAGACAGGTAGCCAGAGGGACACACACGCGCACACACAACTGAACTGTAGTCATAAAAATGGAAGGAGATATTTTCCTGTCACAAGTCAACTAGCAGAGAGCATTTTGTAGGACCCTTTGGATGGAAGTAGTGTCTTCTTAGTGAAAAGGATGCCAAATCCTATGTGAGCGAACAGAAACAGCTGATGCAGAGACTCAGATATGCTTGTTAATGATATCACGAGAGAGTAAAATCTCAGGTGGACCAGTGCAGAACATAGAAGCATATCAACAGAACCTGGGTCAAGAAAGAAGAAAAAATCTTGGTGGGAAAAGAACTAAGACTATCCCTGGCTATGTTCAAACGAACAGAGCCTTTTATGTTCTTCAATGCATATATATTTCAAATTACTATCAGAAACTCACTGATCAGGCTGAATGAAAAGGGGGTAGGGGCACAGAGGAACCAGCTCAGAAAGAGTGGCTGGCTCATCAATATGCCTCACCAGAGGGGACAGTAGCCAAGACTCCCTGCCCCCAGATATCATTAGGGGAGAATCACCAGGTTTTAGCTCCAGGATTTTTTTTCTTTCTTTCTCTATTTTAATGGCTGAACAAGACTCAGAAAAAACACATTCTTTCTTTGGGTAGAATTAATATCACTCAATACCTCCTTGTCTTTCTTTTTTTCTTTTTAATCTAAAGAAACATCTTACTGACATGCTTGCCATCATACGATGTGGCATATTTCTTTTCTCATTTCTGATAGACAAATGGGAGTGATATTGATATCCCAGGGGCCATGTTCCCATTCCCACATAGTTCTGCATTTGCAGTAACTGGCCACAGGGGTGGGCACAGGACAGAGGCTATCTGGGCCATAATCCCTCGCTCCCCTGACCACAGCAATCGGCTCAAGGAGTAAGACAAAGTCAAGGTGATCCGAGTCCCTTTCTGTGTTTTTCAGCCTGGGTTGGGGGGGAAAACCCTTTGTTTCTTGCTTGATTAGGAGGCTGTATGAAGCTCAGAGGTACCAGCATCTACGGTTCTAGACAAGTGCTAGGACAGACTGACTCCAACATGCACACAGAAGCAGAGAGAGCTGGTGACATAGAAACTCTGGCTCCAGCAGCCCCAGAGAGTGTTCCTTCTGATTCCATGAAAAATCCTCCAATAAAACCCTCCCCTATCAACTTTGTTTTCTCTTAAGTTGGTCTGATTTAGATTTCTGTCTCTTGGAACCAAAAAAGAGTCCTGGTAAATATATAATCCATTATGTACTGATCTCAACATTAAAGTCTCAGAGGGCAATTTCACTTCTTCTCCTGTCCCAAACTGGCGATGTCTAGAGAACAAACACCACCCTGTCCCCATCATCACACTTCAGATATTGATACACTGTCCTTTGCTCTGGCCCTTGGACATGCCAGGCTGCTTTCTTTTTCCAGGCCTTTGCACTTGCTGTTTCCTCTGCCTGGAAGGACTCTCCCCAGCTACTTTTAGACTTGGCATGTTCGCAGTATATGAGTCTCATTCAAAAGGTTTTGAATGGAGTAGGTTTTCCCTGGCCGCCATAAACAAAGCTGCCGAGAAAGTTTACCTGGCGACCCTGTTCATTTCCTTTATATATACATCCCAATATGAACTTCTCTTGTTTGTTTGTTACCCATCTTCCTCACTTCAGCTTTCCAAGGGCAAGACCCTTGTCTGACCCTGCCTATCTCATTCCCAGCGCCCAGCCTGCAGTCAACACATCAACATTTCTGAAGTGTTAAGTGAAAACATAGTTTTACTCACTGCATATAATTATCGTCGAGGTAACCTGTTACATGGACTGCATGCATTTTGAACACTTCTCATGCCACGTATGTCTTGCCCATTCTCAGTGCCCCCTGGCTCCCCTGTGAAGCTCTTGAGTCAGCTCACTCCTCTGGATGCTCTCACGTACAGACCCCGGGACCCCACCTGACGTCACAGGTGGGATTCTGCTGCTCAGAGTGGAGAGGCTGGGTCTGGTAGCCTCTCATAAAGGGACTTGTCTGCTGCCCAGAAGAGTCTGAAGCTAAACCCAGAGCGTCCAGCCGGGAGTTCAGGGGGAACTTGGCTGAAGGCATCACTTACTGCAGTTTTTTAATTAAGACACTAGGTGGCAGATGACTATGCTTTTGGAGACAAATGAGCAATTAGCATTAGAATGCTTAACAAACCATGGATAACTTTCTCTGGTGACATTGATGTCACCAGGAATTATAATCATTTGACAGGATGGTAAGAATTATGACTGAGGCTGTGGCCTGGGCCTATGAAGGGTAGGATATATTCTGAAACTTTTTACTTTCAGATTCACAAAGGAAATGTGCAGCATGGGAAAATTAAGACTAATCTAGCAGCAAGATTTATATCAGCTACAGGGGACCATCAAGAGAGCTAATGTCTATATAGTAAGGCTGAAATTGCTATTTGCACTGTAATAAGAATTCTGTACCTTTTGAATTAATAATCTAATTTAGAAAATAATTGATCACATCTTTCTCTTTCATTTCTCTTTTCTACTTAAACACCAGAGAGTGTTTCTTTTTTTCTTTTTCTTTTTTTTTTAAAAGTCTTTCAAATAGAAACTGATCAGAGAATCCATTGTTTCCCTGGTAACCTTCTATGTACAGTCCTGGGCTTGGAGAGCCTTTATTTTCTGCCAAGGCCACAGCGCATGGCAGAAAACAATTGGAGGGACACATGCAAAAGCAGATTGCATTGGTATTTCTTTTAATTAATCACAAATAAAATGCTCAGATCACCTGCTATTAAATTAAGAATACAGAACACAAAATACAATACACACATATTTCCTTTTCATGTGCAGTCTTTAAAGAATGGCAGCAAGGAAAGAGATGGGAGGAGAGGCAGCCGGAGAAGGAAGAGGGAGAAAGAGTGAGGGAATGAGAGGTAGTGAAGGGAGTGGCGTGGGGGGACATTGACACAGAAGGGAGAGACCAGAGGGAGAAGGAATGGGAAGAGGCCGAGAGAAAGGAGAGTCACACAGGGGAAGATAAATCGAAGAGGGGGGTGGGGAGCAGGAAGAGAAAGCTGTAAGGAAAGCAGAGGAACACAGAGAGGAGGAGGAAAAATCCAGAGGAGGAGCAGGGGAGACGTCTAACAGGTCTCGAGATGTTTTCATCGGCGCCTATTTCTCCAGGTTCCTTATTTTCAAACTTCAGAAAAAAAAAAAAAAATCACCTGTCATTTGCTGCCCTTTGAGATGTCTATTAATCAGGGAATCATTGTTTACTGTTTTTTGACTGCTCTAATGCTTAAGCCTTGGGAGTCTTGCTTCAGATAGATGTGAATGAGCCTTTCGTAGGTTGCAAGGACTAGAGAGAGGCTCGGGTTGAGCCAGAGGATTAGAGAGTGTGGAAGGGATCTGCAGAGACGGAAGGAAAACAGGAACCACATGTAGCCAGGCTCTTCGGAAAAAAATCGTATCTGGAGGGTCTTTTAGGTGAGATCACTCTGACAGCTCAGCTGGTAAAGAATCAGCCTGCAGTGTAGGAAACCCCAGTTCGATTCCTGAGTTGGGAAGATCCGCTGGAGAAGGGATAGGCTACCCACCCGAGTATTCTTGGGCTTCCCTGGTGGCTCAGCTGGTAAAAAATCCGCCTGCAATGTGGGAGGCCTGGGTGCGGTTCCTGGGTTGGGAAGATCCCCCGGGGCAGGGAAAGGCTACCCACTCCAGTGTTCTGGCCTGGAGGATTCCACGGACTGTATAGTCTGTGGGGTCGCAAAGAGTCAGACACAGCTGAGCGACGTTCACTCTCACTGTTCGAGCCACCACGTGTCCTGTCGCTAGGTCAGCAGCACAGATCTGTTCTTTCTTGGGTTCTTCTCCATTCCTGTCACTTCACTTTTCAGCTCTGCATCTGCTGCTGCTAAGTCACTTCAGTCGTGTCCGACTCTGTGTGACCCCATAGACGGCAGCCCACCAGGCTCCCCCATCCCTGGGATTCTCCAGGCAAGAACACTGGAGTGGGTTGCCATTTCCTTCTCCAACTGCATCTGCAGTTCTCCCCATTATCCACCATTTCCTCTGTCTCTGGACTCAAACTGGGTAAGACAGAAGATCCAGGTGTGATCATGACCACCCACTTAGGGTGCTCTTAGGGGCAGAACTCTTTCTTGAGGCCATTTCAGAGAATGGTGGGCCTCAGGTTAGGTGTTCACTCGTGGTTCAAGTAAATCTCATTAAGATAAGAAGGACTAGGAGGTACAACATGTATGTGAGAGACCTTTCTGTACTGCGGAGCCGGTATGGCAGGAATCCAGAAAGGGAAGGGATGAAACCAAAAGGCACACTGGTTGGTAAGACCGGTGCAGCCCAAGCTTGCCCATCAATCATATATATTTTTTTTTGGTGGGGGTTGGGGGGTAGATACAGCTTCAGTACTGCCCACATTGTACTAAACCTGATTAAACCTCACAAACCCAGGGCCAAGTTTAGCCACTACATCCAGGAGATATAACATGAATCACTTCAAACCTAAGTGTTTGAAACACTTTGAGTGTTTTCCAAACCTAAGCCCAATGAAGCAATAATGCAGAATGTTTTGAGTAGAGGGAAAGGGGAAATACAAGAAGGGAAGAAGCTCTCTGGGAGAAAGAGAAGGGAAAGAAAAGAGATTTCCCTCGGGTGAGAGAGGGAGAGAGGCCTGTGGACCTACCTGCGCCCACACCTGAACCCAGGGGGGCTGCAATACTTCAGAGATGATGGATCAGGACACCTTGGGAGGGGGATTTCCAACCTCTGCAAGCATTTCTGTACTTCCCAAGAGGCTGACTTCAAGCGTGGGGACTCTGACAGATCACTACGGGTTTAAGCAATGCAGATGTCATGGCATCCTTGATGGCTTGAGGGATGAAGACCCCAGAAAGGCAGATAGAAAACAGATGTTACAGGATACTGCAGGCTTCCGGGTACACATCAGACCTGAATAGGAAGCCAGTTCCACAATTACCTGACGTGAATTCCCTGACAGCTTGGGAAGATATTTGCTTAAATTCATATTTCATTTGATTTCTAGAAAATAAACCAATAGAGATATTTTTGAATCTCTGAGTTTAGAGACTGAAAATTATACCACTTGAACATTTTTAAGCCTGGGGAACAGATTGGGACACTACTCTTCAATATCCTAAATTAAGATAGGCCTTGGTCAAATCATGATTTTTACCTTGTCTATCTGTTTGGTGACTTAAGATTTTTTGATATACACAACCGTACCTCTAGAAGTCTCATGAAAGCTCTGTGTCAGGGATTGCTTGGTCTTCTTGGGATGCTACAGCAAACATGCCCTAGATTAGGTAGCTTGTAAACACCAAGACTCCTGAGACTGCAAGGAGATCCAACCAGTCAATCATAAAGGAAATCAGTTCTGAATATTCATTGGAAGGACTGATGTTGAAGCTGAAACTCCAATACTTTGGCCACCTGATGTGAAGAGCTGACTCACTTGAAAAGACCCTGATGCTGGGAAAGATTGAGGGCAGGAGGAGAAGGGGACGACAGAAGATGAGATGAGTGGATGGCATCACTGACTTGATGGACATGAGTTTGTGCAAGCTTTGGGAGTTGTTGATGGACAGGGAGGCCTGGTGTGCTGTAGTCCTTGGGGTCGCAAAGAGTTGGACACGACTGAGTGACTGAACTGAACTGAAACACCAGACATTCATTTCCCACAGTAGTACAGGGTAGAAGTCCAAGCCCAGGGTGCCAACACGCTCAGGTTCTGTTGAGAGCCCTCTTCTGGGATACGGACAGTGAAGTCACCCTTGTGTCCTCTCACGGCCCAGAGCAGAAAGGGAAGCACCTCTCTCATGACTCTTCTAAAGTCACTAATCCAACTCACGGGGCTTCCCAGGTGGCACAGTGATAAAGAATCTACCTACCAAAGCAGGAGATGTGGGTTCGATCCCTGGGTCAGGAAGATCCCCTGGAGGAGGAAATGGCAACGACTCCAGTATTCTTGCCTGGAAAAATCGCATGGTAGAGGAGCCTGGTGGGCTACAGTCTATGTGGTCACAAAGAATCGGACAGAACTGAGCAACTGAACACTAATTTCATTCACAAGGGCTTCCCTGGTGGCTCAGAGAGTAAAGCGTCTGCCTCCAATGCGGGAGACCTGGGTTCGATCCCTGGGTCGGGAAGATCCCCTGGAGAAGGAAATGGCAACCCACTCCAGTATTCTTGCCTGGAGAATCCCATGGACGGAGGAGCCTCGTAGGCTACAGTCCACGGGGTCGCAAAGAGTCGGACACGACTGAGCGACTTCACCTCACCTCACCACCCTCATTACCTCCCAAAGCTACCTCCTAATACCATCACCTCCTAATACCACCACCTGGTAGGCTTTCAACATAGGTGTTTCAGAAAGACACAAACATTCAGTTCATAATAGTGACCATCATCACTTTTTCTCATAGAAAAATAGGAGCAGGACAGTATTTATTGGCTTGCTCTGTGGCACCCAGCCCACGTGGACCAGCTCAGAGAGAAAGAAAGTAAGCAGAGCGAAGCCATGGCCTGTCTTCATAAAGATCAAGGCTGTTGTCCTAGAGAAAGCACAGCTGGGAGGGAAGTGGGTTTCTCACTTGTTTCTCCCAGTGGTGGCACGGCTGGGACGTAACCATATTTTTCAGTCCTGAATATGATGGAGGCTGAGTGCAGGGAACTGGCTGGCCTGTGCGCAGATTTAGGGCCCTTTCTCAACTTGGGTGGGGAGAAATACATGGGACAAAGGCAAAAAAATATATATACATATAGGTCTTCTGTCATTTCACTTGGGACAAGGAAATCTACAGCAAAAATAGAGTATATTTTCCTGTAGGCTGACTGTAAGCTCTCCTTAGGCATAGAAGCCAGAGCTTATTTATAGAACAGAGTTTCGCCGTGTCTGGACAACCAGTCTAACCAATTCTCATCAAGCCAGTTGCACAAGTTCCTGTTACGATGGATTCCCATAAAATCACTCTCTGGGCTGAGCATCTCTGGGGAATGTGAAGGACGATATTGACTCAGGGATGGCAGAGATGAGCTCAGCTGGCTGCACCGTGGCTTCCCCCACCTGCAGCTTTGTTGCCTCCTTCTTCCAGCCTTCTCTCCCTGTTCCCTGCCCCTGCATGCCTCCGGATGCCCACTGGGATGACTCAATGCTAGTGCCGAACCACATCACTGCTCTGCACATCACTTTACTCATTTATAGAGGGATGATGTCTACTCACCCCGATTACAATGAGGCTGAATAAAATAGCACATATGAATGTCCTTGCACAGAGCGGACACTGGATAATTATTTGGTAGGAAATAAGGACAAGAAAAGCCAGTAGTTTAAGTGCTACCCAACACATGGAAAGATAAATCATTCGATGGAAGGTTTATCGGGTGTTAGGACGTGAGGAGGGTGAGTCAGAGCAAACTAATGAAGGAGGGTGATGTTGGAAGTTGCAGGCTTGTCACTGCTGCTGCTGACGTTATTTGAAAGAGACAGAAGGCTACATCTCCAGCCGGTGTTAATTAGTGGAGCTCCCTAGGCATTTTATGTAGCTGGGATGGTAAACCCTCATGTCCTGCTTGAGACCAACTCCTGTTTGTATAATTACCTCCTGACAGCCGGCCCTCAGCTGTATGGTTTTTACAAAAAGATAGCATCTCTCCTATTGTATTCGCTGTAATTAGCCTTTCACAAAGGGGATGAGGAAAAGGTGACAGGATGCAATGGGGTCCCCTTCGCTTTCTTAGGGCAGATGGGTCAATTCTTGGGCAGACTGTGGCATTAGAAAGTCTTAAGAATACATGAATATTAAAAGATGTTCCAAAAGTATTTTTCATTTTGTTTTCTGATATGGTCTTCATCACAATAATAACAATGAAGTCATGGACCCTAGAAGTAAAAGATGGTTCTATCCTGACTGTCAACATCTGGTGCAGACTGAATTATGTCCCCCCCACCCCCCGCTCATATTTTGGAGTGCTGAAAGCTATTTTTTGGGGCTCCAAAATCACTGCAGATGGTGACTGCAGCCATGAAATTAAAAGACGTTTACTCCTTGGAAGAAAAGTTATGACCAACCTAGATAGCATATTCAAAAGCAGAGACATTACTTTGCCGACTAAGGTCTGTCTAGTCAAGGCTATGGTTTTTCCTGTGGTCATGTATGGATGTGAGAGTTGGACTATAAAGACAGCTGAGCACTGAAGAATTGATGCTTTTGAACCGTGGTATTGGAGAAAACTCTTGAGACTCCCTTGGACTGCAAGGAGATCCAACCAGTCTGTGCTTAAGGAAATCAGTTCTGAATATTCATTGGAAGGACTGATGCTGAAGCTGAAACTCCCATCCTTTGGCCACCTGACGTGAAGAACTGAGTCATTTGTAAAGACCCTGATGCTGCAAAAGATTGAAGGCAGGAGGAGAAGGGGACAACGGAGGATGAGATGGTTGGATGGCATCACTGACTCAATGGACAAGAGTCTGAGTAAGCTCCGGGAGTTAGTGATGGACAGGGAAGCCTGGCGTGCTGCAGTTCATGGGGCTGCAGAGAGTCACACTGGGAGTTCAGTTCAGTTGAGTTACTCAGTCGTGTCTGACTCTTTGCAACCCCGTGAACTGCAACGACTGAGGGATCGAACTGAACTGAACCCCCAGTGTGACTGTATTTGGAGACAAGCTCTTTAAGGAGGATTAAAGCCCAGTGAGATCATAATGGTGGATTTGACAGGACTGGGGTCCAGGTAAGAAGAGACACAAGCACACACACACAGAGGAAAAGCTCCATGAGGTCACGGTGGCAAGGCAGCTTTTGGCAAGCCAGGAAGAGAGACCTTGCCCCAAATCAAACTCCCAGCACTTGACCTATCCCAGACCTGCTGGAACCCAAGGGCTTGGGACACTGGGCTGCCTGGGGTGAGGTCGAAGCCCCTTCTGTGATCCATGTGGAGGAGGGAAGTGGGTCTCAGCAAGTTCTATCACACACTTGGTTGCATCTGGTTTTACTGGCATAGCCGCTGTGATTGCAAAGGGCTCCGCACCTGAGTGCTTAGTGTCCCTCAGCACCTGTGTGAGCTTCCCGTTGCTGCTGTAACCGATTACCACACTCTCAGTGGCTTAACACCACACAGACTTCTTCTCGTATGGTTTCGAAGGTCAGAAAGCCAAAAATCAGTCTGACTGCTAATGTCAAGGTGGTCACAGGGGTTCCCCCTGGAAGGTCTGAGGGGGAGTCTGTTTCCTTGCTTTCTGTGCTTTTGGTAGCTGCCTGCATTCCTTGGTTTGACGTTGCTTCCTCCATCTTCAAAGCATGTCACTCCAATCTCTGCTTCCCTCTCCTCTGACCTGGCCAGCATCTGTGTTCTAAGGGCCGCTGTGAATTGCGCTGAGCTCACACAGATAATCACCCTCATAATTGGATCTCATCTGCTGTTCTTCTTGCCACATGAGCTAACGTTTGCAGGTTCTAGGACACGGCCACATATGGGGGAGTGTCAGCCTACACACCGCCCTCCCCGGGGTTCCATACTCCCAGGCAGAGATCCTTTATGGAGATCACCGCCACGGAGGTCAGCTTCCTGCGGGTTCATCACCGCCTTCCTGCCTGGACTGAGTCTAACATTCAGGTCTTGCGCCACCTCCTCCCGGAAGCCTTCACTCACTCCTCCAATCCACTGTGATGTCCGTACTGCTTAAAAAGTGAACTTTACTATTTGGCTCTAATGTGTTAGGGTGAGATGAACCCTGTTTTTTTTTCGTGTGTCTTTGTTTTCTTTCTGCAACTAAACTAAGTTTCCTATCTAAGTTTTGTGCATCTCCCCTGCTTTCTTCCCCTCCATTCCTTCAACAATTTCTTTAGCCTCTAGGTCGCCGTCTCAGCTGGACTCCCTGATGCCCACAGGGTCTGTGTCACTCCCCAGCTGGGTAGCCGAACCCACCATGGTCCCTGCTTGTTCGTTCCCCATGTTCCATCCTCGGCCTTGGTTGTGGGTCAGTTTCCTGCTCTGGTCGTGTCTGAGATCCTGTTCTGAGAACCTTCCTGTATTGCTGAAACCTCTGTGACCCCACTGCCTTCCAAGGCTGGGGTCCTGATCCTTTGGGTTGTCCTTCCTGGGACTGGCGATTCTGCTGTTGAGTCTCTATCTCCCTGGTGACCAGGCCCCAGGTCCACGCACACAAACACTCCAGACAATACCTGCTTGATAGGAATCTAGGGGCTTGGGCTACAGCCTGGCCTTAAGGTTGAAGCCAGACCATTTACCAGGGTTCTTCCACCTCACCCTGAGTTGCCCATGCAGGAATCACACTTTTCTCTGTGTACACAGACATCCACTTTGGTATCTTAGGCAGATTTCCTGGCCCCTGGCCCCTGTAATGCTTCATGTATATACATAT
Organism: Oreotragus oreotragus; assembly: GCA_006410675.1. Classification (NCBI taxonomy): domain Eukaryota; kingdom Metazoa; phylum Chordata; class Mammalia; order Artiodactyla; family Bovidae; genus Oreotragus; species Oreotragus oreotragus. The sequence continues at coordinate 41,767 of SJYX01001467.1, forward strand.
CTCCTGAGAGCATTAAGCGCTCACCATTTACCCTGTTTCTGGGAGGAAGCAGCCGGACCTCACGATGGACTCTTAGATATAATGTGACTCTCACACACCTAGCACAGACACAGCACCAACTGATTCGGGGTTTGGTTTTCTCCTCCCTATCCCATATTGGCACCTTGAAGACAAAACGTACTTTGTTAGGCACTCCTTCAGGGCTTCCCTGGTGGCTCAGAGAGTAAAGCGTCTGCCTGCAATACAGGAGACTCGGGTTCAATCCCTGGGTCAGGAAGATCCGCTGGAGAAGGCAATGGCACCCCACTCCAGTATTCTTGCCTGGAAAATCCCATGGACAGAGAAGCCTGGTAGGCTACGATCCATGGGGTTGCAAAGAGTCGGACACGACTGAGAGACTTCACTTTCTTTCACTTTCATTCTGGTATGAGAGCTGTTTATTTTGTTGCTCCTTTTCTAGGAACATTAAGATTACCCACAGTTGCCTTTTAAAATTCATCATGTGAGAGTTCACTTCATGAAAGCACTAGGGATACTCAGGTGAAAAACACTCTCCCCCCTTCAGGAAACCCCTAATCTAATGTGGCACACAGACAAGGAAAGCAGAGATTATGACTGGGTCAGCAGGGTCAGCTGCAGAATGAAAGTGTGAAACCCCTCATTAAAAAATCAGAATAAAAGTCCCCATTAACACTAAAATGTAAAGCTTCTTGCCAAGCGTGTACTCTCTGCCTTTAATTTCCTGGCGAATCAGGAAGGGCTGGAAGTAAAGGGGCTGTGGGCTGCCCACCTTTCCCTTTTTTCCCCTATGCTATCATTTCTGGTGTGAGTGGTTGCTAACACAGGGACGTTGAGAAGAGTAGGAAGGAAGATAGGATTCCTTGTTCATTCTTCCTTCTTAGAACATCACTGGCTTCTTCCTGTCTTCAAAGCAAGTTCTAGCTGGAAAAGAAAGCATGTCCTCTTGGGTTTGTAAATACCACTGCTTATTCACTAGTAGACGTGCATGCTCAGTCACTGAGTCATGTCTAGTGACCCCGTGGACAGTAGCCCACCAGGCTCCTCTGTCCATGGGATCTTCCAGGCAAGAATACTGGAGACGGTTGCCATTTCCTTTTCTGGGGGAACTTCCCGACGCAGGGATCGAACCCAGGTCTCTGACACCTCTTGCAACGGCAGGCAGATTCTCTACCACTGAGCCACCTAGGAAGTCCCAGCGTTGCCAATGTTTTAGGTGAACGGGGCCGTTTAAAGAATGGCACACACACACTGCATGGGTGTCCTCTGCTCAGGGGTACGTTCCATTGTCCTACGGAACTTCACTTCAAAACACAAATTTAAAGATGAAATTATCAGGAATTTCAAAGGGGTGATACTAGAGCATTAGGTAAAGTACAGGGTCCTCCAGAGAGCAGGGTTCTGTGTAACTACACAGCTTGCACGCTCACAGGGCTGGTCTGAATTTCAAAATCCTATGAGAAATCCATGATCAAGAGGTATACAGGGCTCCGGAGGAACAACTCAGTAGAAAGGAAGAAAAGAAGAGGACTTTCCAAGAGGGGCTGGCACTGGGGCTGAGGCCTCAAGGATGAGAAAGATTTACCCAAGTGAACAAAGGAGGAGAAGCGCATTATACCTGAAGAGAGGGCAGGTGCAAAGAAGGCGCGAGGCACCATAAAGCCCTACACGTGTGGGGAACTCAGCTGATGATGTGGCTGCAACGCTGGTGGGCATGAGATTGTAAAGGAAGCTGAAACTTAAGAAATACCATGAAGATCACATGAAGGAGTTTCAACTCCCCGTAAAGCGATGCAATAACACTGGAGAAGCATAAGCAGAGAGGTGGCATTAAAGGATTTGTATTTGCAAATTTTCTCTCTGACAGCTACGTGGGTAATGGGTTGAAAAGAGGGAAACTGTACCTAGAGAAGTCAATTGGAGGCCATTGCTGTGCTCTCAGAGGCCAAGACTGTGGAATTCTTTAGTTTTGTCCCTTTAAAATTAAAAAATACACATATTAATTGAAAAAGGCTGACCCATACTAAGGAACAAGAGTTCAAATATTAACTGAAAAATTTACTAAAGCACAAGGCCATTTACAGCAATAACAATCACAGTGGAGTTGGGCTCTTATATCAACGCTGAAGTCGCCCTCTTCAAAGCACAGGACAAATATTTTGACAAATACAGCTTAGAGAAATGCTTTTTCTGATTTGGTCTTTATCGTATTATTCAGTGATCCTTCCGTTGTCATTGTCAAGGATTTACTGCTGAAAAAATGTATGCATGTTTTTGGCTCTGCTACTTTATCTTAAAGCAAGAGCTATGAACAACAAATCCGCCAGGCAGGAGCTATTGTTCCAACATCATGTGATTATTGTTTAAGTTCTGCTTATTTAACTGTGAGGATTTGGAGAACTCAAGCAAACCTCGTCTTATCCTTGGCTTCCTCACTTCTGATTTGTCTTTGCCCAAGAGCATCGGTTTCCCTGGTGGCTCAGATGGTAAAGAGTCTGCCTGCAATGCGAGAGACCCACGTTCGATCCCTGGGTCAGGAAGATCCCCTGGAGAAGGAAATGGCAACCCACCCATAGTATTCTTGCCTGGAAAATCTCATGGACGCAGGAGCCTGGCAGGCTACAGTTCATGGGGTCACAAAGTGTCAGACATGACTGAGCGACTTCACTCTCACTTTCTAAGAGCTGCTCTACACTTTCTGTCTAATCCTTCTTAGGAAAATATCCCCCCATTAAATCTAATTCATCTGAGCTGCATTCTGTTGCCTTTCCATGCAGCAGTGCACACAGCTAATGATGCGATCTATGTGGCGCCCGGGGGTTAGTGGGCAAGGCCGCCTGCACCTGTAGGGGCTGCCCTGGGTTCTGGCTGCATCAGTCCCCACCCGCGGGTGGTTGTTGCCTCGGTCCACCTGCAAACCATTTGCCGCACAGCAGCCTGCCTCAGCACATAAACTGGGACACTCTCTGCCATAAACATTCTTCAGCCATTCTGAGTACCCACGTTCACTAGTACGCTGCTTCTCAAACGTCACTATGCGCATGCAACCCCTGGGAGACTCATTAAAGAAAAGCATTCCACAGGTCTAAGACTCTGCATTTCCTACAAACTCCCAGACGACACCAGGTGGGTCCTTGGACCAAACCCGGTGTAACTAGGAGCTAGATAGCTCATTAACTCAGCTTGCTCTGGAAAAATAACAATATTTTGAAAAATCACATGTGTGTGTTAGTCGCTCAGTCGTGTCTGATTCTTTGCGTCCTGTGGACTGTAGCCCATCAGGCTCCTCTGTCCATGGAATTTTCCAGGCAAGAATACTGGAGTGGGTTGCCAAGCCCTTCTCCAGAAGATCTTCCCAATCTGGGAAATCGAACCAGGGTCTCCCACATTCCAGGTAGATTCTTTACCCTCTGAACCACCAGGGAAGCCTTGAAAAATTATAAAATTTCTTGATTTTTAATATTAGTTACTAGATTGGTTACTAGAAGGCTAGAAATAGTACAGGTAAAGTCCAAATTGTAAAGTCAAATTGTAGGTAAAGTCCAACACTCTTACTTGGCTAAACCTGCCTCGGTTCTGTTATACACATCTAATTAGAAACTTCAAATTATTGTTCTTGGTAACACTCTTTTAAAACCTATTCAAAGTGATTATAACTGACAGTTCCTATTATAAGGAACGCTTGTCTGGAGTGAAGAGGACTAAATTTGGCTTTCTTGTAATCAAAGAAAGATCCTTGTCAAAGAGAGGTGAGAGCTGGTTATTTAGCAAGACTCTTCTACTAGATTGAACATACTCAGAGAAACTTATAATTATGTTAAAATTATTATATTTTCATGGTCCTTGATGCAGATAAGTTCTACCATTAAAAGAACCCCTTGACCTAAAACAGAATATCTTTTCCTCCTAAGATTGTGACTAAACCATTTGCTCTAGAAACTGTTCCCGTTTCTTCTCAACTTTCAACAAATGCAGGTTCAGATGAAATATTCTATTTCCAAGTGGAAATAAATTTAATGGCAAATGTAAAAATGACTTTCAGACAAAGTGAAAAGTGGCATTTAATATAAACTCAATGGCTTTATAATTTCTTGAAAGAGGAAATGAATTCCCAAGACTCAAAACATTTTGAAAATGAAAACTTAAACCTCCTAGTTTTACACTTACCAGTTTTCAAATAATAAAAAGCATTGACACGCTATGAGACTGAAAGGAAATACATCTCTATTAATGACTTTCAGACAAAGTGAAAAGTGGCATTTAATATAAACTCAATGGCTTTATAATTTCTTGAAAGAGGAAATGAATTCCCAAGACTCAAAACATTTTGAAAATGAAAACTTAAACCTCCTAGTTTTATACTTACCAGTTTTCAAATAATAAAAAGCATTGACACGCTATGAGACTGAAAGGAAATACATCTCTATTCAAATTCAAATTGTGGAAAATTGGGAATTTTTACAAAAGTGTTTATTTATATAAGACCCAAACACTTACTTCAACCTCTTTGAAAAGTTTATGGAACATTTGGCAATTTAGTACATCAATTTTTGTAATATGAGCATTAGATGAATCTAAATTGATTCACAGAGAGTGAATTTAACATTACTTAGAAATTTACTATCTTTAAACTATTGAAACTGAACTCCCTGTTTCCTGAATGAAAAGGTCATTGGAAGGAAGGGTAGTTGAAGTAATAAGCTGGAAAACAAAATGTCTATCTTTGCAACAAACAGGGAAGAAAAAAGAATATGTGGGAAGACAACTTAGTGATTCTGGAGGCCTAAAAAATTACTGTTTTCATTTTCAAGTAAATTATGAAAGTGAAATGCAGAATTCCATTACCATTTTTATGGAGGTCTTCCTTCTATGCTGCTGTGCTGCTGCTGCTGAGTCGCTTCAGTCGTGTCCGACTCTGTGCGACCCCATGGACTGCAGCCCACCAGGCTCCCCCGTCTCTGGGATTCTCCAGGCAAGAACACTGGAGTGGGTTGCCATTTCCTTCTCCAATGCATGAAGGTGAAAAGTGAAAGTGAAATCGCTCAGTCATGTCCAACTCTTAGTGACCCCATGGACTGCAGCCCACCAGGCTCCTCCGTCCACGGGATATTCCAGGCAAGAGTACTGGAGTGGGGTGCCATTGCCTTCTCCTTCTATGCAGAGCTAAAAAACATGGGTGGGGTTTTCTCCATATGGAGTAACTAGTTGATCAATTTCACACCAATCCTTTCTCAGAAAATTGCATTAAGAAATCATGGCACAAAATCCTTTGACTATGGATGAGTAGTTTTATAGTCAATAAATTGTAGTACATGGTGTTTCACATCAGAGAAAAGGGCAATCAGATTTCATGCTTCTGAGTGTAAATGGATTACTCTCTTGGGATCTGAATATAAACAATTTTTCTGGCTATTTTACTGCACTTTCATCCAGTTGGTAAAAGCACCCTTTTTCTTGTCTGCATTGAAATTATTAGACTTAGACCACTACAGGTATCAAATGTCAAAACCTCCTGAACTGCTAGCTTATTTTAATGAAGAAAATATAAATATAAATTTAACATAGTTTAGAACATCTAATTTAATTGTATGTATAGGTTTTGGTTAATAAAAGACATAACAGCATTCTAGAAGCTATTGTTTCCTCTGAAGTGATTATAGTTTTGGTAATTACACCCAGGTGGTGGCCAGATCGTGGAACAAAAGTCTAAACAGCTAGAGTTTCAATAAGGACAAGAAAGCCGAACTATACCTGTGACAAGCACTGGGCTATGTATTCTACATTTAATACCACAAGAAAGATTATATGTAAGAAAGACTACCTTCCATGAGAACCGAAGCTTTTTCCGAAACAGCTAAGCAAATCTTCCAGAATATTCCTTATTTAAATACCATATGTTACTAGAAACAAAGAAAACCCTTGCCTTAGTGGTATCAGGAATTGATCTTCAGTGTTTCTCCATCAACAGTTTCCTCCTGATTGATCACGAACTATTTCTTGAAGATGAAATCTCTTTGAACATGTCCACAGAGCTGAAACTGTCAGTAGACTTACCATGTATCATGATTCATTAAGCTCAACATTCTCACTACTCATTTTCTACTGACTTTTCTGCTCAAAATACAGATGCATTTAACAAGTCAAAGAAACAGCCATTTTGTTCTGTGCCCAAACTATTCTCTACTCACAAAGAGGACACTCAAAATATTTACCAACTTATATGTGCAGCAGCCAATCCAGAAATAATATTTCTAATGGTTTCTTCTTATACCTACCAGCATGACTATCCTTTCACTAGTCAGAAGTCTTCATCGGTCTCCCCAGCCAACCACTTCCAATCCCAGGTCTTTACCCCTTGAAAGATAAAATGCATCATTGTATTGTTGCAACTCTAGGCACCTGCAGGAGACTTTCTGTGCTACAGAGACAATGGCCCTGGCAGCTATAGTGGGTTGCTATTAAATATAGGTCAATTTTGCTTTCTATACAAAGAGTTGCTTTACTAGCTGATGTGCTGAATTGAAAATGAGGGTCTTATTTTCTGAAAGCAAAACTCTATTGCTTAAATAACCAGAGCAATTATAGAAACAAATAACACTCTATGTTCAGTAATAGCCGAGGCAGCTTGACACAGTGAAAAGATCATAGGCTTTAAACTCTAATAAATCTGGGCTTGAAGGCAGCTTTCCTACCTCAGTGATCTTGAGCGTGTTCTGTAATATGGAGATAAAAATACCTTAGGGTGTTTTGTTTGAGACTTGCATGGTATACATAACATATAGAGAGGGCTTAACACAGTGACTGGCTAACACCATAGGTGCCTGGCCAGTTAGAGCTCTTATTATTTCTCTTCTCCTCTTCCCTTTCTGAATTAACCCCTGATTAATTCCTAGTAGGTAGGCATGCTTCTAGTCCCTCTGCAGATTTCTATGGGACGCTTGGAAGATGAGCCAGCCCTCTGAAAGTCCTAATTGTCTCTTAACTTTTAGATCCTCTATCAGAAACAGAATGCTGAGTGGAATTCATCATAGAACTGATGGATTGTGGTAATTCTCCCATTTTGTACACATTTTGCTTTCTATAGCTCCAAACTCTAAGCCCTCACCCCTCAACCACCTTGCTATATATGATATTAAGATAAAGGCTCTGAGTGATTTCAGCAGATGAGATCTGGTAGGACAGAAGGAGGACAAGCAGGCTGGAATCCATACACAGGAATTTGGGCATTATTCTACAGGTTGTAGGAAGTGAATTAAGAGGCTTAAGCTGTGGAGTAATCAGGGTTATTCTGTGCAGACAGGGTGAACTGAAGGTAGGAAAACCGGTGGTAGGGAAATCAATCAGGTATAATTTGAATGGGACATAAGAACCTAATCCAGTGGAAATGAAGACAGATAGGGGCTGAAGAGTTGAGATAATATATAACATAAATAGCAATTAAAAAAATTGAATATAATGGAGTCTAGAAGACATCCAGTATAAAATAATTGCTTCTTCTGCAGCACACAGTGTTAGTGGGCTAGGACTGAAAGTGAAAGTGACCCCATGGACTCTTTGTGACTGACTCTTTGTGACCCCATGGACTCTAGCCTACCAGGCTTCTCCATCCATGGGATTTTCCAGGCAAGAATACTGGAGTGGGTTACCAAGAAGGGATAGGCTGCCCTCTCCAGGATTCCTGGGCTTCCCTGCTGGCTCAGCTGGTAAAGAATCCGCCTGCAATGAGGGAGACTTGGGTTCGATCCTTGGGTTGGGAAGATCCCCTGGAGAAGGGATAGGCTTCTCTCCAGTATTCTTGCCTGGAGAATCCCAGGGACTGTATAGTCTGTGGGGTTGCAAAGAGTCGGACATGACTGAGAGACTTTCCCTTTCCCTTTCCCTCTTGTGTATGTTATGGACCCTTTTCCCGGCACTGAATGGTGTTCAAAGAAGAGTAGCTGGCTTCACAGTGTTGTATTACGGTCGGTTCACCTGAACAGTTCCCCTTTGCCAAGCACAGTCAGTGCCACAGCGAACATTCCTGGTTGGGTATAGGTTTTTGTGCAGATCCATGTTATTAGTATAAGTTGATTTAAAAAACTGTAGATTTTATTTCCCCCGTATTGTTAAGAGAGTGAACGTGAACCTCATTTTCACTCCTCTAGAAATTACCTGGAGGAGCATGGCACCAGCATGTCTGACTTTTCATTCAGTGGCTGAAACACGACGCTGGTGTCACTGCTGCCTGATCAGAGGCGTCGACGGCTGTGGAACCATCTTAAGCGGTGCTGACCTGGCGTGCAGCACCCTCTCACCCCTTCCATCCTCGGTGCTTCCAACATGAGTTGTGTCCACTGCGGAGGGGGCCCGGTCGGGGCTAAGCCTGGTACTCGGCAGGCAGCAGCGCCCTGCCCCGCTCAGCCGAGCCGCAGGCCTGGGACGGTCGCGGTGAGCGGCCCCTTCCTGGAGGCTCTGGCCCTGACACCGGCGGTGGCCTGACTGTACCACGTGTGCGGCGGGGGATGGAGCCTTCGTGTCTCCTCTGGAGGACTGGGCGTGGCGGGGGCAGGGTTCTGCGCTCGCAGGCTTAACACTTGGCAGGGATTTCGCACTTGTCTTTTGAGAGGCATAGAGTCAGATGCGTGTGTAGAAGTAAATGCTGTCAGTGCATAACGGAACTGGTAACAGCGTCTGGGGTGCGCTCGGTTCTCCTGTTTGCTCCGTGAAGGTGAGTGGGAAGCGTGTGAGCTTCTGACCGGCTCTTTCCTTGTGTCTGTAGATCCACGTCATAGACTTTGACGACGAGAACAACATTATCAATAAAAATGTGCTCCTGCATCAGGCGGGGGAGATCTGGCACATTAGTGCCAGCCCGGCAGACAAAGGCGTGTTGGCCACCTGCTACAACAAGAGTGAGTATCCCCAGGGGTCTGGGTGCCTGCGGACCACCTGCTACAGTGAAGTGAGTGTCCCTAGGGGTCTGGGTGCCCGCGGACCACTTGTTACAAGAGTGAGTGTCCCTGGGGGTCTGGGAGCCTGCGGACGGCCTGCTACAGTGAGAGTGAGTGTCCCCGGGGGTTTGGGTGCCTGTGGAGGGGTGGGTGTGTGGTCCCCAAGCTGTGTACTCAGGGAAGCGCTGCTTCACAGGGAAGCTTTGATGCTGTGCGTAGACGGAGACTGTAATAAGCGGTTTTTATAGCCCAGAGCCCAAGAAAGGAGGCTGGAGCCACAGCTGTGCCCTGAGCGTTGACCCCGGGGCAGGGGAGGGACGAGCCTGAGGGTCTCCACTCGGGGGCGCAGCCACACTCACCCTCACTCTCCCGCACCCTCGGAGGGTGGCGGGCTTGCGTCTTTCTCGCCGTCTCTGTGCGTGTGAAACAGCCAGAGCGTGACGGGTCCGGGTCCGGGAACCACGCCTCTCATTGCGCATGCAGGCTGCGTGCTGCGTGCTGCCGCGCCTCCATGGGCTTCCGCCCGGCCCGCCGTTCACCCTCCCGTCTCTGGGACCCTTTACCGTGTGTACAGCCTACGTCGCCACAGCCTGCAGGTAGGCAGCTGCTTGCAGAGTTATGTTCTCTCTTGGAAAATGATAGCGAATTTGCTGTAGGTTGAAGTAACCTAGACGTTCAGACACTTTCTCCGAGCAAGCCGCCCTCCCACTCGTCTGGCGCCCATCGGGGTCACGGGAGGACTGGAGACAGCTGCAACGTGTGCCCCCCACGCTATCGATAGGAAGCTGATTCTGACTTTAGCTGTCCCGTGTGAGTTGGGGAACTGTGTTCTCACTGCCCGGGGGCTGGAGGGGGAGCCATGTTAGTAGTAATCTCCTGGGACCCTCTTCTGTGTGGAGCTTGCTCGGGGCTCCTGGATTCAGGGCAGAGAGCCTCCGGGGCCAGGCACAGGGTGCTGGGAGTCACGGCATCAACCACACTCGCTTCTCAGTAACCGAAGAGTCACGTGTCGCGTCCAGTGAGCACGTGCTTCCGGAGGGGAAGCACAGCATGTGCATCTGCTGACCCCCGGACTCTCGGGGTCCTTCAGACGGGTCCCCACGTCTGGCAGGCAGACGCAGGCCGGTCTGCAGGATGGCTCTCTGCCTGGCTCAGGGGCGGCCCGGCGCAGCCTAGGCGGGGGCTCTGTTTAGGGGACGGAGGCTTCTTGTGTCGCGGGAAGTGCTTGGTGATGACCTACCTTTCCCTCCCTGGCCCCCCTCCCTGCAGGCGGCCTCCAGGTCCGGCCACCGTCTCCAGGCGACGGGTTGGCGGGCGTCCCTCCAGAGATGGCCTCCTCTTCCCTCGGCCTACAGTCGAGCATCCTGCCCTGTCCACACCGGACCTGTGGGGAATGATCAGGGCCGCAGCAGCGTCCCAGGCCCAAGCGGGCTCCTCTGAGGGGCGAAGGTGACCCAAGGGTTCCCAATGCCCTGGCTGGAGCAGCGAGCCACTTCTTAGGCCTGAAACCTTCCACTTCTCCCCCAGTGACATGCCGTGTAGAGTGGGTGCAGCTGTGGGCAGGAAGTGTGTCCTTTTGTCACTCCCAGAGGTTACGTGTGGGGTTCAGAGGCTGGAGTTCTTCCTCCTCCTTGTAAGCACCGAAAGGAACCGCTGCATAACTTAGCTCATCTGCCAGTTTCTAGGTCCCCAGCAGGAGCAGAGGCTGTGCAGGCTTTATGGTCTTGTTATTTTTAAAATTGTTTATTGAATTATAGTTGCTTTACAACGTGTTAGTTTCTGGTGTGCCGCAAAGTGATCCAGTTATACATACAGATGTGTTTATTCTTTTTCACATGCTTTTCCATTATGGTTCATTCCAGCAGATGTTGAGTATGCAGTTCCCTGTGGTATACAGCCGGGCCTTGTGCATTTCACGTACAGGAGTTTGTGTCTGCCAGTTCCAAATTCCCGATTTATCCCTTCCCACCTTTTCCCCTTTGATAGCCGTATGTATTTTTTCCTGTGTCTGTGAGTCTATTTCTGCTTTGTAAATAAGTTCATTTGTATCCTATTTCAGCTTCCACATATAGGTGAAATCACATGATACTTGTCTCTGGCTTCCTTCGCTTAGTGTGGCAATCTCCCATCCATGTTGCTGCAAATGCCATTATTTCCTTCTTTTTCATGGCTGAGTGGTGTTCCCTTACGTACACATACCACATCTTCTTTGTCCATTTATCTGTTGATGGACATCTGGATTGCTTTAATGTCTTAGCTATTGTAAATAGTGCTGTGATGAACATTGGCGTGCATCTATCTTTTCAAATGAAGAGGTTTTTTCTTTCCCCAGATATCTGCTCAGGAGTGGGATTGCTGGATCATATGATAATTCTAGTTTTAGATTTTTGGGGAACCTCCTCCTTAACTCTTCTCCATACTTCTGCACCAGTTTACATTCCCACTAACAGTGTAGGAGGGTTCCCTTTTTTCCACACCCTCTCCAGCATTTACTATACGTAAACGTTTTGATGATGGCCATTCTGACTGGTGTGAGGTGGTACCGCGTGACTTTGATCTGCGTTTGTCCAATGATGAGTGATGTGGAGCACCTTCTCATGCCATTCTGACAAGGGAGGCTTGGCATGCTGTGATTCATGGGGTCGCAAAGAGTTGGACACGACTGAGTGACTGAACTGAACTGAACAGTCCTAGAGGTTAGAGGTCCAACACCGAGGTGTCAGTCGGCTTCGTTTCATTCTCAGGCTGCTCTCCTTGGCTTGCGTATGGCCACCTCTTTTGCTGTGTCCTTCCACAGCTGTCCCTTGATCTGTGCTGTGTCCTGATCTCTTGTAAGGACACCAGTCATAAAGGATTCGGGCCTACCCTAACAGCCCCCTTTACCTTCATTACCTCTTTAAAGGCCTATCTCCACATACACTTATATTCGAAGGTACTAGAAGTTGGGGTTTCAACATATCAGTTAGGAGGGACACAATTCATCCTATAATACTCATCTTACATATTAATCGCACTTAACCATGACAGTACATCGGTACTGGTTATTAAGCGACTGCCTCTCAGTTCCAAACCTGCCTGTGAGGCTGGAGCTGGGGACTCCACCATTTTCTGCTTTGTCATCCGGTTGCTACTGAGGCTCTGCCAATAGAGGGCGCTCAAGAGAAATCACAAGGCTTGATCAGGGAGGAGGGATCTGGGCTGCTCCTCCAAACTTCCAGGTTAATGATCCCAGATTCTGCCCTGTTTCTCTGGTCCTAGCGGTGAAAGCTGCTTCCTACACTGACTTTCTCTGTATTAACTCCGTGTGTCCCCGTTTGCCTTTTCAGTCCTCCAGTGCCTTTCATGGAGAAGGCAATGGCACCCCACTCCAGTGCTCTTGCCTGGGAAATCCCGTGGGCGGAGGAGCCTGGTGGGCTGCAGTCCATGGGGTCGCTACCAGTAGGACATGACTGAGCGACTTCACTTTCACTTTTCCCTTTCATGCACTGGAGAAGGAAATGGCAACCCACTCCAGTGTTCTTGCCTGGAGAATCCCAGGGACGGGGGAGCCTGGTGGGCTGCCATCTACGGGGTCGCATAGAGTCGGACACTACTGAAGTGACTCAGCAGTGCCTTTCAACCGATTTGCTATATAACATTTTGTCTGTTAAAGTAACTGAGGTTATTTTGTTTTGTTTTCCCAACTGAAGCAACATCTTCCTTTTGTGAAATTCTTCCCTCCTCTGCTTCATGCAGTGAGGGGGTTACCAACTGTCCTATATTTACACAAAAATTAATATCAGAGGAGTGAAGAAAGGCCAGCATTAGTTATCATCTAGGGGACATCAGAATTCCATACCTATGAAAAATAATGAGCAGAAAAAACCCAGCAACCTGTAATTAACTTTAACAGCTCTGTCTTGCAACTATGACGAGGGCACACCGTAGAAGAGTACTGTTTCTCAGTCACCAAGTCGTGTCCCACTCTGTGTGACCCCATGTCCTGCAACATATCAGGCTCCTCTGTCCTCCACTCTCTTCCCAAGTTCGGTCAATCCCTTCATGGATCACAGCCTTACCATGGCGAAGGTGCTTGTGTAACTCAGTGAAGCTATGAGCCATGGCATGCAGGCTACCCAAGATGAAGAGATCATAGTGAAGAATTCTGAAAAAACATGGTCCCCTGGAGAAGGAAATGGCAACCCATTCCAGTATTCTTGCCTGGAGGACCCCATGGGCAGCATGAAAGAGTACTAGATTTACCTTAAGACTTCATGTCTATCTGCTCTCCTCTACCTTCATCACTTGCTGTTTAGTGTCTTCTCAGAACGTTGGTTTCTAATCACAAAGTATTATTGATGAATAAAATAATAAATGCAAAAGTCTTATGACAATTCTATAGCATCAGTGATTGCACACAGAGTGCCTCTTAGCCTTCCCCTTTATTTTTCTCCTTGGTATACATAGTTCTCATAGTATTTAAATTTGGGCAAAAAAATGTATAAAACAATAGTGGCATTAATACATGTGGAATGCTTATCACATGCTAGATACCATGCTAAATACTTTCTGGATATTGTTTCCTTCACAAGAACCCTGTGGTGACAGTACTAAGATTATCCCCAAACTGCTGAAAGGGAAACAGCAGCACTTAGGAGAGGTGCACATGTTACATTGCACCGCAAAGATGGTGGAACTAGAATCTGAACCAAAACACTCAAACTCTAGGACTGTGTTGGAAAGTTTCCTAGCTCGCTTAATTTCTCAAAATACGTTTGCAATAGAAAAAGAACTGTTTCAAGAAGAACACCTTTCTTTCAAATATAAACTGTCGTGCAAGTCATTTACCAATATTTAACTTAACTCCAACTCCTAGTAACAACTCCCTTCCCCCCGCCCCCAAAAGGACAGTATGAAATAAGAATGAGGGAAGAAGGATGATCAGATACTGAAAAGAACAAAACAGATGTTCTCAAGTGGGATAAAGAGCCTTTCTATTTTAAGGTGGGGTGTTCTGAAGGAAGTAAGGACTATTTAAAGATTTGAGGACTAAGGACTTCGCTGGTGGTCCAGTGGTTAAGAATCTGCCTTGTAATGCAGGGGCCATGGGTTCCATCCCCGGGAGGGGAACTAAGATCTCACATGCTGCAGAGTAACTAAGTCTGAGCCGCAACTGCGGAGCCTGCAGCTCCAGAGCCCTTGTGCCACAAGTGCTGAAATCCCTGTGCCAGAACTTGTGCATCATAACTAGAGAGTCCGTGCACTGCAACGAAAGATCCTGCGTGACCCCACGAAGATCCTACGGGCTGTAGCCAAGACCCAATGCAGCCAAATGAATAAACAAATAAGTAAATGAAAGATTTGAGAATTATGTGAAGAAATCACTCATAACAGAAATGTTTCGAGCTTCACTCATCCTACCTTTATTTTCCTGTTTTCCCTTACTTGTGATTTGGGGAGGGGTTATCAAGAGCTTTAGCAGTGAAATTTCCTATCTTCCAAATTATACTGAATCATAAAACAAACAATAGAATTTTAATACACAACCTTATTTCATGCTTTGACATTCATGATACTTACTTGTTAAAACAGCCAATCAGTGAGAATGTATATTCATATTTTGATGGTTTCCAGTGTGTTAAAATTGGATATGTATCACATTTGAATGTGTTTGCTAGCTAGTTTTTAATTACAGTCTTAAAAATAACTATTTGAACATATTTCAAACACTTGCAACGAATGCTTGCTGGGCCCCCGAAGCACCTCTGAGGAAGTATCACAGATTGGAAATCACTGACGGAGGGAAATGCAGGCGTCCGGCTGCTCACCCCCGTCCAGTACACAAGGAGATGGCTTTCTCTGCTTCCTGAGTACATTTATGCTGGCCCACGCTCCTGGCAAAGGAGCAGGCATCAGGCTCCATCCATCTTAGACACACAGAGTCACTTATCCATATGCTCAGGGTGTTTAATGCCTGTCCCTGCACAGTCACAAATTAGTCACTTTCTGCTAGTGACTATGAATATAAAAGAGGCATTTTTTGAAATATGGATCTTATTTCAACAATTAGGCATAGAGAATCAATAACCATTTGTTCTTCATTTATTATATATCTAAATGAAATAGCTTCAGTTTGTGGCCTGCATACATGCTAGTGAAAATATTTCACCCCTTACGACTGCTCCCAAAGTCCCAATTCTAAAATAAGGAGAGTAGATAAAAATAGGGTAGAAAACTTGCCTTCCTTCCTTTCTCTCATTGAGGCCACTGTGCTGAATTTATAGAATTATAGAATTTCTGAGTCAGAAGGAACCTCAGAAATCACACAGACTAATATGTTTAGAATTCTCTAAAAGAATTCCCCAGAAAGCATTTCTAACAGTCTTTGATGGAACATTCTAGTACGAGGAGCTCACTACCTCATTATTCCACCCTTGCAAGGCAAGTATTTATGTAAAGTTTGATTGCATATGCCACTTTTTAGCCAATCACTAGTTGATGGACATTCAGGTTGTTTCCAAGCTCTTTTCACAAAAATGTTACAGTAAACATATTGGTGAGTATCTTCCTAATTTTAGGTTGATTTCTTTAGTGAAGACTCTCACAATTGGAATTGATGAGACAAAGTATATGTGCACATTTTTTATTTTAACAGACAATGCTGGATTACTTTTCAAAAGATTGTGGTAATTCATATTGTACCCAAAAAATGCCTATTTCCCATTGGATTTTATCAAGTTTTTAAACTTTTGCCTGTCCACCAACTGAGTTTTTATTATTATCTGTGTTTGATCTTCTGTGATTATTATTGTTTTTTTTTTGTCATTGTAGAATTGTCAGTTTGTCTTTGGGTGGTTTATGTTATCAGTTTGAAAGAGCTCTTGATTAAAGGTTGATCTTTCTACTGATATTCATGGAATTTAATGTCTAGCTTCTTTTTCTGTCATTGAAATATGTTTATTAAACACATACAAGGAAAGGAAAGAAAATAAAATAAATCTCCTTTAGAATCACACCAATCAGAGATGACCATCATTTCCAATTTGATCTGCTTTCTTTTTTAGTGTCTAACTTCTAACTATCTAGCCTTATCTTCTCTGAACAAATTCATTTCTCAAAGATTCTCTGAAGATGTGGTACTCACTCATAAATGAATATCTCACCCTAGAAGTGATCTGTATGGTATAGGGCTTTGTTCCTCAAAGTGTGGTTCCCTGATCAACAGAACGAGCATCATCTGGAGATTTTTTGACTACAGAATCTCATGCCTCATGCTGCTGCTGCTGCTAACTCACTTTAGTCGTGTCTGACTCTGTGTGACCCCATAGATGGCAGCCCACCAGGCTCCTCCATCCTGGGATTCTCCAGGTAAGAACACTGGAGTGGGGTGCCATTTCCTTCTCCGCATGCCTCATGCAGTGTCTACTAAATCACAATCTTCTGCTGTACAGGATATCCAAGTAATCTGCATGCACATTAAAATTTGAGAAGCACCGTGATAGAGCATGAAGGATCTTTACCTTTTGCCCCAGTTCCAAAATTTGTATTAAAATTATCATAGCTTTTTAGGTCACGGTAACGAAATCTTTTATTCTGGTTATCAAATAAAACTGTTGATAAATTGCTTCCTGACTTGTATTCACTTAGTAATATTTCATACCTAAATATATGATTTTACATTTATTCTCATTAAGTTTTATTATATTCATGTAAAATCATAATTCTGATTTATGACACAGTTGTTGAATACTGAATCTGAATTTTAATACAGAGGCTCTCATTACTCAGTTTTGGGAGAAATTAATCTAAAACCTTTAGTAAATAGGTGTGGTAAGACTCCAGATAAGTCCCTTTATGTTTTCCTTTGTCTAAGTGAAAGTGAAAGTGGCTCAGTCCTGTCCCACTCTTTGTGACTCCATGACACAGTCCCTGGGATTTCCCAGGTCAGAATACTGGAGTGGGTAGGCGGTCCCTACTCCAGGGGATCTTCCCAATCCAGGGATTGAACCCAGGTCTCCTGCATTGCAGGTGGATTCTTTACTAACTAAGCTACCAGGGAAGCCCATTCCTTTGTCTTATGGACACATTAGATCCAGTTAAGATGAATTTTAAGACAAGCTTAAGAGAAAAGAGAAGGAAGGCCATGTTCATAATATAAACATTTAACTGAAGATATTTATCCATGTGTTGGGACTTGACTGACTTTGTTATTGATTTTTCCCCAAACAATCACCTGTTGACCACTCATCCTCACCAGCTGCTTCTATGACAGATCCAGGCACCAAGTCACAGAAGAAACTTGGGGATCATGTGGCTGTTTCAAAGCAGCAATGGCTGGGAACCACAAGTGCAAAAATGACTCTGGTCCCCAGAATGATGAAGTTTCTAAACACAGATAGGAGACATCTGAGAACCGATGACAACTCCTTTTTTAAAAATATACACAAACTCTGGTCTGGACAGAATGGTGGAGACCTCTTTCTCCTTGCTCATTCCCCTAAATATAAACTGCACTGGAAATAACTCAAGAGACAGCCAGAGGAGACTCTGGTGGGTGATAGGAAGAAGGGAAACTTGCTTGGGACCCCAGACAGATGAAACAGCCCAATGGCAAGGCATTTTGCAGGTCCTACCCAACAGAAGAAGGTGATTCAAACTTGGTGTTTCCCTGGCCCCCAACCTAGCAACAGATGGCAGTGCAGGTGGCCTCAGTCCTCCTCTGNGAAGAAGGGAAACTTGCTTGGGACCCCAGACAGATGAAACAGCCCAATGGCAAGGCATTTTGCAGGTCCTACCCAACAGAAGAAGGTGATTCAAACTTGGTGTTTCCCTGGCCCCCAACCTAGCAACAGATGGCAGTGCAGGTGGCCTCAGTCCTCCTCTGGGTTGAAAGGGAGCTCCTCTGAAAACACCCTTCTGAAATCAGCCTGACACGTTGGGCAAGGGGAACAGAACTAGAGACCCTCGGAATAATACATGGCCAAGAAGTTCTCTCATTTGCTGTCAGGCTAGGGACTACCCTTCTGCTCCCCCCAAGTACCAAAGCTAGTGGGAGAAACAGGCAAAAGGGACCCATTACAACATGTGACTTGGCTGCAAAGCCTCTCTGATCCCATATACTCTGCCCAGGGACAGTTATAAAAACCAGGAAGGAAATAGCAGATATCACTACAAATCCTGCAGCTATAAAAAAGAAGAAGAATGGCCTAAATCAAATCCCTTATGATTATACAGTGGAACTGACAAATAGATTCAAGGGATTAGATCTGATAGACAGAGTGCCTGAAGAACTATGGATGGAGGTTTGAGATATTGTACAGGAAGCAGTGATCAAGCCCATCCCCAAGAAAAAGAAATGCAAAAAGGCAAAATGGTTGTCTGATATGGCCTTACAAATAGCTGAGAAAAGAAGTGAAAGGCAAAGGTACACCCATCTGAATGCAGAGTTCCAAAGAATAGCAAGGAGAGATAAGAAAGTCCTCCTCAGTGATCAGTGCAAAGAAATAGAGGAAAACAATAGAATGGGAAAGACTAGAGATCTCTTCAAGAAAATCAGAGATACCAAGGGGACATTTCATGCAAAGATGGGCTTGATAAAAGACAGAAATGGTAGGGACCTAACAGAAGCAGAAGATATTAAGAAGAGGTGGCAAGAATACACAGAAGAACTATACAAAAAAGATCTTCATGACCCAGATAACCAAGATGGTGTGATTAGTCACCTAGAGCCAGATATCCTGGAATATGAAGTCAAGTGGGCCTTAGGAAGCATCACTACAAACAAAGCTAGTGAAGGTGACAGAATTCCAGTTGAGCTATTTCAAATCTTAAAGATGATATTGTGAAAGTGCTGCACTCAGTATGTCACCAAATCTGGATAACTCAGCAGTGGCCACAGGACTGGAAAAGGTGAGTTTTCATTCTAATCCCAAGGAAAGGCAATGCCAAAGAATGCTCAAACTACCACACAATTGTACTCATCTCACACACTAGTAAAGTAATGCTCAAAATTTCCCAGGCCAGGTTTCAACAGTACATGAACCATGAACTTCTAGATGTTCAAATTGGATTTAGAAAAGGCAGAGGAACCAGAGATCAAATTGCCAACATCTGTTGGATCATCGAAAAAGCAAGAGGGTTCCAGAAAAACGTCTACTTTTGCTTTATTGACTATGCCAAAGCCTTTGACTGTGTGGACCACAACAAACTGTGGAAAATTCTTCAAGAGATGGGAATACCAGATCACCTGATCTGTCTCTTGAGAAACTTGTATGCAGGTCAAGAAGCAACAGTTAGAACTGGACATGGAACAACAGACTGGTTCCAAATAGGGAAAGGAGTACATCAAGGCTGTATATTGTTACCCTGCTTATTTAACTTATATGCAGAGTACATCATGAGAAATGCTGGGCTGGAAGAAGCACAAGCTGGAATCAAGACTGCCAGGAGAAATATCAATAACCTCAGATACACAGATGACAGCATCCTTATGGCAGAAAGTGAAGAAGAACTAAAGAACCTCTTGATGAAAGTGAAAGAGGAGAGTGAAAAAGGTGGCTTAAAACTCAACATACAAAAAACAAAGATCATTGCATCTGATCCCATCACTTCATGGCAAATAGATGGGGAAACAATGAAAACAGTGGCTGAGTTTTTTTGGCCTACAAAATCACTGCAGATAGTGACTGCAGCCATGAAATTAAAAGACACTTGCTCCTCGAAGAAAAACTATGACCAATCTAGACAGCATATTAAAAAGCAGAGACATTACTTTACCAACAAAGGTCCATTTGGTTAAAACTATGGTTTTTCCAGTAGTCATGTACAGAAGTGAGAGTTGGACTATAGAGAAAGCTGAGCACTGAAGAATTGATGCTTTTGAACTGTGGTGTTGGAGAAGACTCTTGAGAGTCCCTTGGACAGCAAAGAGATCCAACCAGTCAATCCTAAAGGAAATCAGTCCGGAATATTCATTGGAAGAATTGATGCTGGAGTTGAAACTCCAATACTTTCGCCACCTGATGTGAACTGACTCACTGGAAAAGACCCTGACGCTGGAAAAGACTGAAGGCGAGAGGAGAAGGGGACAACAGAGGATGGTTGAAAGGTATCACCAATGTGATGGACATGAGTTTGAGTAGGCTTCAGGAGTTGGTGATAGACAGGGAAGCCTGGTGTGCTGCAGTCCATGGGGTTGCAAAGAGTCGGACATGACTGAGTGACTGAACTGAACTGTGAGCTACTTTATGATCTATGATCATAAGTTTGATAACTAAGAAGAAATTAATCAATTACTTGAAAAACCTCAAACTACCAAAAGTCAACCGAGATGAAAAAGATGATCCCAAACAGTCCTAATATTTTTTAAAATTAAATTCATAAAGAAAAAGTTTATGAAAAATAAATCTCCAGACTCAGATGGCTTAACTGGAAAATTCTACCAAACACTTAAAGAAGATTTAGCACAAATTTTACACGAGCTTTTTTTTTTTTTTTCCAGAAAATAGAAGAGGGAATACTTTCCAAGTCATTTTATTAGTCCATTATTACCTTGATAACAACCAGACAGATATAGTACACAGAAAAAACTACAGATCAATATCTCTCATGAATTTAGTTTTTTTAAAAAGAAATACTCTATCAAATTAAATATGAACATGATTTAAAAGAATTATACACCATGATCAAGTAGATTTATTCCAGGTAAGCAAGACCGACTCATCATTCCAAAATCAATCAGTGTAATTCATCATATCAACAAAGGTGTTCAAAAATCAAGAAAAATCATATAGTTGTGTCAGTTGACACAGTAAAAGCATTTAATAAAATCTAACACCCATTCATGATAAACCTTTCAGTAAGTTAAGAAACTGTCTCACCTTGATAAACACAAAATCCTACAACTGACATCATACTTCATGGTGCAGAACTGAGCACTTTTCCTCTAAAATGAGGAACAGGGAAAGGACATGTACTCTCAGCAGTCTCTTCAACATAGTCCTGGAACTTCTCACCACTAAAGTAAGTTAAAGGAAAGAATAAAGACATATACAGACTCAAAAGGACAAAATGAAATAATTTCTGTTTGTAGATGACACGACTCTCTACACGCAAAATCCTAAGAAATGAATAAAAAACAATCCCAGAATTAGTGAGTTAAACAAAGTCATAGCATATAAGGTCAACACACAGAGATCGATCTTATTTTCATATTCTAATAATATATGTGAAACTGCAATTAAGTTGAAAATACTTCAGTATACACTTAACAAAATACATGTAGCATCTGTATGCTGAAAATTAATAAATGCTGATGAAAGAAATAAGACTCAAATGAATGAAGGCATATACCCTTCATTTGGAAGACCCAACAAAGTGAAGTTTGCAATTCTCCCCAAAGTAGTCTACAGGTTTGATTCCTATCAAGACCCAAGCAAAATTATTTGTTATTTGTCTATGACATAGACAAAGTTATTCTGTCATTTATTTGAAAAGCACAAGCAGAGAGATACATAAATCAGTAGAACATAATAGAGAACCTAGAGATAGACCCACACAAATATGCTGACCTAGTTTTTGACAAAGGTGCAAAAATAAATTTATGGAGGAAACTAGCCTTTTCAACAAGTGATGCCAGTCAGAGCAAATGGTCTATAGGCGAAAGGATGAATCTTGATCTAAACTCCATAACTTATATAAAAATTAACCAGAAATGGATCATTGACAGAAATGTAATAAAGCCATTAGAAAAACAAAAAGGAGAAAATTTTGGGAATCTAGGGCTAAACAAAGAGTTCTTAGACTCAACACAGAAAGTAAAATCTGTAAAAGGAAAATTTGATACAATGGACCATATCAAAATGAAAACTATGCTATGCGAAAACCCTTCTTAAAAACACAAAAAGAGAAGCTATACAACAGAAGAAAATATTTGCAAACTACATATTTAATATACGACTAGTACCCACTCCAGTACTCTTGCCTGGAAAATCCCATGGATGGAGGAGCCTGGTAGGCTGCAGTCCATGGGGTCTCCAAGAGTCAGACACGACTGAGCAACTTCACTTTCACTTTTCACTTTCATGAATTGGAGAAGGAAATGGCAACCCACTCCAGTATTCTTGCCTGGAGAATCCCAGGGACGGGGGAGCCTGGTGGGCTGCCGTCTGTGGGGTCGCACAGAGTTGGACATGACTGAAGTAACCTAGCA
This sequence comes from Oreotragus oreotragus, assembly GCA_006410675.1. Taxonomy (NCBI): domain Eukaryota; kingdom Metazoa; phylum Chordata; class Mammalia; order Artiodactyla; family Bovidae; genus Oreotragus; species Oreotragus oreotragus. The sequence goes on from SJYX01001467.1 coordinate 63,904, forward strand.
GCAGCAGTACCTAAAGATAATCACGATGATGTGATCACTCACTTAGAGCCAGACATCCTGGAATGTGAAGTCAAGTGGGCCTTAGAAAGCATCATTATGAACAAAGCTAGTGGAGGTGATGGAATTCCAGTTGAGCTATTTCAAATCCTGAAAGATGATGCTGTGAAAGTGCTGCACTCAGTATGCCAGCAAATTTGGAAAACTCAGCAGTGGCCACAGGACTGGAAAAGGTCAGTTTTCATTCCAATCCCAAAGAAAGGCAATGCCAAAGAATGCTCAAACTACCACACAATTGCAGTCATCTCACACACTAGTATAGTAATGCTCAAAATTCTCCAAGCCAGGCTTCAGCAATACATGAACCATGAACTTCCAGATGTTCAAGCTGGTTTTAGAAAAGGCAGAGGAACCAGAGATCAAATTGCCAACATCTGCTGGATCATCGAAAAAGCAAGAGACTTCCAGAAAAATATGTATTTCTGCTTTATTGACTATGCCAAAGCCTTTGACTGTGTGGATCACAAGAAACTGTGGAAAATTCTGAAAGAGATGGGAATACCAGACCACCTGACCTGCCTTTTGAGAAACCTGTATGCAGGTCAGGAAACAATAGTTAGAACTGGACATGGAACAACAGTCCGGTTCCAAATAGGAAAAGGAGTATGTCAAGGCTGTATACTGTCACCCTGCTTATTTAACTTATATGCAGAGTACATCATGAGAAACGTTGGACTGGAAGAAACACAAGCTGGAATCAAGATTGCCAGGAGAAATATCAATAACCTCAGATATGCAGATGATACCACTCTTATGGCAGAAAGTGAAGAGGAACTAAAAAGCCTCTTGAAAGTGAAAAAGGAGAGCGAAAAAGTTGGCTTAAAGCTCAACATTCAGAAAACGAAGATCATGGCATCCGGTCCCATCACTTCATGGGAAATAGATGGGGAAACAGTGGAAACAGTGTCAGACTTTATTTTTGGGGCTCCAAAATCACTGCAATGGTGATTGCAGCCATGAAGATGCTTACTCCTTGGAAGGGAAGTTATGGCCAACCTAGATAACATATTGAAAAGCAGAGACATTACTTTGCCAACAAAGGTCTGTCTAGTCAAAGCTATGGTTTTTCCTGTTTTCATGTATGGACATGAGAGCTGGACTGTGAAGAAAGCTGAGCGCCGAAGAATTGATGCTTTTTAACTGTGGTGTTGGAGAAGACTCTTGAGAGTCCCTTGGACTGTAAGGAGATCCAACCAGTCCATTCTAAAGGAGATCAGTCCTGGGTGTTCTTTGGAAGGAATGATGCTAAAGCTGAAACTCAAGTACTTTGGCCACCTCATGCGAAGAGTTGACTGATTGGAAAAGACTCTAATGCTGGGAGGGATTGGGGGCAGGAGGAGAAGGGGATGACAGAGGATGAGATGGCTGGATGGCATCACTGACTTGATGGACATGAGTTTGGGTGAACTCCGGGAGTTGGTGATGGACAGGGAGGCCTGGCGTGCTGCAATTCATGGGGTCGCAAAGAGTCGGACACGACATAGCGACTGAACAGAAATGAACTGAACTGAGTACCTAAAATATTAAAGCATTATGAAAACCTGACAGGACAAAACCAATCAATCCAATTAGAAGATGGGAAAATATATGAGGGTTTGGATAACAAGTTTGGATATTTAGAATGGAATATCATTTAGCAATCAAATCACTTTTAATGAAATACTAAGGCATATATCATAGGAAAATCTCACAAACATCATACTGATTAAGAGAAAAGAATACATGTTTTTACTCTAGAACAGAGAGAACTAATCTATTACATGGCCTCAGAAGTGGCTGTCTGAGGGAGCGGTGGGGCGATTCCCTGTGAAGGGACACAAAGGAACTTTCTAAACTACTCCCACTCTTTTCTCTCTTGTTTGCAGTGTAGGTTACACGGGTATGCACATCTGTTGGTGTTCATCAGACTGTACATTTATGACTTGTGCTTGACATTTCATATAAATTTACTTCATTAAAAAGCACAGAAAGACAAAATAAAAAGAAGAAAAAAACAATCTTATGGTTACTGAAGATACTTTACTGAAGAAGAACCTTACTTAAGGTTATTGGAGTTTAAATTTCTCATCTTCCGGGGACTCCCATAAAGATCTGATAGAAAACCATCTGGGTCTTACCCAGCTGAGTCATCATACCCAGTGTACAATCCAAGGGCATAAACCATAAAAGACCAAAAAAAAAAAAAAAAAACTATCTGTAATGGGATAGACTCAGCAACCACAGCAGTCACCTACATCCTTGTCCTTCAATATCACTGTTCCTGTCCTTCTCCCCAATTAGTCATCAAGTAACCTGTTCCTGTGACCACTCAATACCCTGCCTGGCTTATTTCTATTGCATCCTGAACACACTTGTTATTCATTTGACCTTTCTTCCTGCTGTTTTACCAAGTCCCACCAGGCTGTGCATAATGCTGTGAGCCATATCCTCCAGGGCTGCAGACAGTTGGTAGACAAATACAGACTCCCTTCAGCTCTGGCAGGCTCACAGCTGCTCTGCTGGCTGGCAAATAACTGAGGCAAGAGGAAGCCTGTCCAAGGTGCAGAGACCAGCAGCAAGCAAGCTTTATTTTGAGCCAAGGGAACTACGCAAGTCTTGTTTTCATGTCCAAGTCAGATGTAGTTAGAGGGGATCGGGAAAGGGAGACCAAGAGATCCCAAGATTCAAAGGTATTACTGAATGGTTTCTCTAAAAAATCAAAGGTACTACTGAATGGTTTTTCTAAAAAAAACCCTCTCCAGGGTTGCAGCTTTGAAGCATATTAAACTACCTGGCTTATAGCTTTTCTACAAAGTAACTTGTCATAGCACAAGTTATATAATTAGAAAATCAGCTTCAAATTCTTTATCTATAACTTACTGTGTGCATATTTCTGGGGCAAATTCTTTAACTCCTCTGAGCCTCAGTTTCCACACCTGTTAACTCTAGAAAGCAATTTAAGTGACAGGGTTGGGATCGGATTCAAGTGTTTAATATTTATAAAGCTATCACTGCTGGAACATGGTAGATGTCCATTTGTTTATGAACTAATTCACTAATTCCATTCAACAAGTCATTCACTAATTAATCCTGTATTTATATATTCAATAAAAACAGCACCTCGTACACGCTAGGCACCATTTTAGGATACCTCAGTGAGCACAGCAAAGCTCCTGCCCTCAAGGAATTGTATTCCATTTGGAGAGACAGGCAATGAACAAGTAAGTAAATAAGCACATACTATAATACGCATGTAATATAAGAGCAATAAAGGAAAGTAAAGCAGGGTAGGGGTATAGAAAGTGGCACAGGACACTATTTCTGGTCAAAATCCCCCTCTGTGGAGATCACAGTGGAAGAGAAGCCAGACTGGCGTGAAGGAGCAATGCACTGAAAATCTGTGACTCCTTTCCCCCGGAGTGGTTATTGAAATCAGAAGACTTACCAAGCATACTGACTCCATTCCTCTGTTCAGGCAATTATAACCATTCCTGGGTGAATCAACCTAGATCAAAACTCAACACATTTCTTTATCAACTTCATTCTCCTACAAGCCCCATCAATAACTATACGGAATATTCTCAAAATTTCATAGCATTGATATGTCAACTAAATCAACAGCAACAAAAAGATGCCCAGAGACCACCTGTGTGAAGAAGAAAAATCAGCTCCCACCCTGTTTCTGATCAAAGTGAAGAGGTATTAATGAGAAAGAGAGCGAAGCCTCCTGAGATGCTTTTTTTTTTTTTTTTAACATTGTTATTGTCTTTATTTTTTTTTGTATTTATTTATTTTTTTACACGAACTCCCAAACATGAACCCCCCTCCCACCTCCCACCCCACATCATCCCTCCAGATCATCCCCATACACCAGCCCCAAGCATCCTGCATCCTGCATTGAACATAGACTGGCAATTCATTTCTTACATGATAGTATACATATTTCAATGCTATTCTCCCAAATCATCCCACCCTCTCCCTCTCCCTCTCCCTCTCCTTCTCCCTCAGAGTCCATATGTCCGCTCTACACATCTGTAGTCACAGACAGAGCAGCTTCTTTACATGTCCTCTCTGCAGCCCTCCCCCGCCTCCCAGCTGCAGTATTGAGCCCTGCAAAACGTGGAGTCAGAATGAGGTCCAGCTTTTCATATTTTATCTATAGCTCTGAACTTGGACCCATTACAAAGGACAGCTCTGGCTTCTGAGACCACTCCTCAGGGCTTACCATTCAAAATCAGAGGCTAAGACACTCCAGCAGTTTGACAGAATTAAGCTCTGCTAGCTAACCTCTGCTTCTCCGAACATGGACTCACCCAGTGTGCATCATCACGCAGAAAGGCCCTAAATTCATAAGGGATCACCAGACCCTGCTAACCAAAAGTCGCGAGCCACTGACACTGAATTTGTTGGTCCCTGACAGTGTTGGCCTGAGGATCCTCTAAGTTCACCTCTCCACTTAACCGAGTTATTCTGTCTACAAATCAGATAAACTTGGGTCGTCGTGTGGTCAATTTCAGCATTGTATGGCATTCAAAAGAAATACCAGTTTAACATTCTCCCCAAAGTTGTGAAAATGGATGTAAATCTCTAAAGTTGCTTAGAGAAATGCTAAAGGGGTAACTCATTGGAGGGCATGTACGCTGCACATGCCCTAAGGATCCTCTTTACCTTCATTATATTTTCACTGCAACAGTACAGAATATTCATTACGAAAGGATTTCCCCTGATATCTGTCTATCTATTATCTATCTACTTTCTATCCCTTCTCCAGATCTACCTTTTTTAGCTTTTCTTCTTCATTCCTCTCTTTTTCATCTTTATACTCAATTATCCTTATGTGAGTTTCAGATCCATTCTAATGTGAACTAACTTAGCTTTCTCCCAATCCTTCCAATTCAGCCTCTGTTCTCATTTCCCTGATCTCTGCAGAAGTAATCTAGGCCACAGCTCCACGATCAGTGAAGAAAAGTTCCTTCTTTCCCAGCTAGCATGATGGGGAAAAAGTTGTGAATACGTAAATGCTATTATTTTTATTGGTCTCAAAAGTCATTTCATAAATATTTTTGAGGGCCTCCTCTGTTGGGTACATGTTCACTGTGGTAAACAATTCACAAGCATTTTTTTTTCCCCCCAAGGATCCTAAGGCTCTCACAGTCTGGGAAGGCAGACAAACAGGTCTATAAATGTGGTTCTCAACCTCAGTGCTGTTCGACATTCACAAGTGAGCTACCGATTTTAGATCAAGCTATAAATTTATTTTTGTTACAGCTGAGGATGCAACCCGTCACTGTGATGTCAGTCGGATGGAATTAGACTGAGAAGGTCTTAGACGGAGAGATGTGTTTGAGAGACAGGTGCCACCTGCTTTAAGCGACTGAAACAGGTGAGGCATAATGTCAAACGGGAGCCATAATCAGATGCCTCGTTTACTGATTCCAAGCAGAAATGTGCTCTGCCTATTACACAGAGTGAAGTAAGTCAGAGAGAGGAAAAATAGCATATATTAATGCATATATATATATGGAATCTAGAAAGATGTACTCATGAACCTATTTGCAGGGCAGCAATGAGATGCAGACATACGGAACAGACTCGTGGACAGTGGAGGAAGAAGAGGGTGGGACAAACTGAGAGAGTGGCATAGAAACATACACATTACCTTTTGTAAAACAGACAGCCAGTGGGAATTTTCTGTATGATGCAGGGAGCTCAGCCCGGGGCTCTGACACAACCTAGAGGGTTGGGATGGGGTGCGAGGTGGGAGGGAGGTTCCAGAGGGGACATATGTACACCTATGGCTGATTCATGTGGATGTGGCAGAAACAACACAATATTGGAAAGCAATTATCCTCCAATTAAAAATAAATAAATGTAAACAATGTGCTTTGTGCACATGTAAGAGGGTAGGCAGGAGGGAACTGCTCTCTTCAAACAGTAAAATAGCGCTGAGGGGGGTACAAAGGAAAAATGCAATAACCGTGGGTGCTTTCATAGCCAGCTTGAGATATTTGACTGGAGAAGTCATTATCTTGTCACTATTGATGACTTGTTTACGACTGTTTCGAGACTTTTAGCCCTTCAAAGGAGAGACCCTCCCAAATCCGAGTATTCCTAAGTTAGCAGTGAAACAAAACTGAAAATAACAAAAGGGGAAACTGAAGATCCATGTGGACCTCAGGGAGAGGGGCTGCAGAGAGGCTGGTATGCCTGGGCCAGGGTGACAGAAGCAAGGGGATGTGACATACAAAGATAGCCAGAGGGGGCTGGCCTCGGTCTCAGAAACAGGGTGCTTGTGGGTCTCCCAGGGGGTTTTCCTTCATGTGCATGAGTCACAGGGAGCAAAATAATAGCTATTCCTATTTATTGTTCATTTATCATCAAGCAGGGCTTCCCTCATAGCTCAGTCAGTAAAGAACCCGCCTGCAATGCAGGAGACTCTGGTTCGATTCCTGGGTTGGGAAGGTCTTCTAGAGAAGGGATAGGCTACCCGCTCCAGTGCTCTTGAGTTTCCCTTCTGGCTCAGCTGGTAGAGAATCCACCTGCAATGCAGGAGACCCCGGTTCGATCCCTGGGTTGGGAAGATCCCTTGGAGAAGGGATAAGGCTATCCACTCCAGTGTTCTGGTCTGGAGAATTCCGTGGACTGTATAGTCCGTGGGGTCCCAAAGAGTCGGACAGGACTGAGCCACTTTCACTTTCACTTTATCATCAAGCGGCTGAGCCAGAATTTGAACTCAGCTCCGTCTGACCCCCAAGCATGAATACTTCCCATTCTGATGTGACTGCCACACAGGTCACATTTTTGTGACAGGAGGTCTCTCGCTGTGTCTGTTCTTTCAAGGGCTAGCATGTTAGGAATGTGTTTTGAATGCCTAAATAGGCATTCCATAAAACGCAGTCTTATTTCTCTTGCTTTGGCATCAAGAAGCCCTCAGGGAGTTTCTTGCACTCGTTATCCTAAAATGTGTAGCAGCAACAGCTGAGGAGGTGCAGCCTCAGGCTTGTGTTCCGGGGGCAGCGGGTCCAGGGGAGAGCTGGTGTCTGTGCAGAGCGTCGCCGCAGCTCTGTGCCAGGACGCTCTTCTATTTTGGGCTCTGACAGCACAACAAAGGCTGCGTCCGTGCTGCTTTCTCACACATGTATTATTATTCCCTTCCATACAATTTTCAGAGTCCCTTCTGTTTGGCTTTTACGCTCATGTAGAACGTTGTTACGCAGAACATTGTTCACAATATTCTACGTAAGTACAGACTGAGTTATGATACATGTTGGCAGACATCCAGTCATTTTAGTTGCCTTTCACCAGCCCTTTGGAAAATTCCCTTGTGCCACACACAGGAAGGAAACATCCCCATGAAAACGAAAGAAATATACACAGAAAGAAAGAGGAAGGAGGAAGCACCTCACCTCCCTGAAGGCAAACCATACCGCCAGAACACTCCCCACCCTGCTCAGTATTAGAGGGATAAATCAACCACCACTACTCTCGGCCTCTTAATGGCAAGAAAAACGTGAAACAGCATCTGTCCAAGGTGTACGGTGGTGTGAGAGTCTCTGGAGGGCTAAGCCATCCACCAACGTTCTGGTGTGAATTCATCCTTGACTCAGAGCTAGACACCTGCCTGTCCCTACCCACTTACAAACATTAAATTTTAATTTAATATTCAAATTAATATAACATATTAATTTTATATAATAAAAATATTATATATTTTTCCTACCCAGACATAGAAGTTCCAAACTGGGTGCAGTCAAAAAGTGTCCTTTCTTCAAAAGAAATTTTGCCCCAAAGTCCAAGAAGGCTAAATGTGTAGAGTCAATAAAAGTAAAGCTGCCTAGGTTAAATCAGGAAAAGGCATGTCTCCCGCCTCCTCTTTTATCCCCTCCCCTGCCATGGGACTCAGAAGCTCTGCTAAAGCAGGGTTTAATGAAATGTCCAGATCCTTGGGTGACTCTGAAACATCTGCATCATCTGGTTCCAAATTACCCTGCCCGTACGTATCACACCCTCCCCACCTTCTGGATACTGCAAAATCGAACGTCAAATGATGCCGACAGGTCTTCAGTTCCCCTGCTCTGATCCTGCTCACCCATCTCTCCCACCACGGTCAGCCAGTATGTGTTGAATTAATATGTTATGGGAGCATATACACGAAAAGACGGTATGAGCCAGAGCCCTGCTCAAGGGACACTGCAGTCAAGAGGCACACTAGGACCATGTATGGAAAACAGCGAATAGTCAAGAGCGGAAGCCCCCCACTCCCATCTCCAAAATCAACGGCCAGAGGACACCCCGTGGAGGAGGGGGAGCTTGCAGTTTCTCAGAGGATGAGTGAGGACTGGGTGGGCAGAGGGAAGGTGTGGAGGTCAGAATTGGCAATGCCGTTCTGTGGTTAGGGAGGAGAGCATACGGTCTGGAAGGAAGGGTTAGCATTGTGAGAAACGAGCTCAGGATGGACAGGTGTGCTGGAGCCAAACTGTGGAGGGCGTTACAAATTAGGGATTATTTGTTTTTATTTTATTTTATAAATAAGGCGTGATTTGTTTTTCAGTGGGGAGCCATCAGCTAGTCTTAACTAGGAGAGTGACTTGATAAAAGTGGTAAATGAAGATCTGGAGGAGAGGAATAGTGGGATTCGAGTCACAGACTAGAAAACGAGTCTAGCAGTGTTATGCTGACGAAAGACGGAGGCTAGAAGGCTGCTTTAGGAATGAATGAGTTCTCTTCTTTCCTGCCGAGAAAGAGATGTATATGCCTACACTCAGGTTCAGAAACGCCCACGTAATTCGCAGCAAATGCTGACACCCATTCTTGTGGCCCTGCTTGTGCAGATGAAAGCAACCCAGTGTTGGGGTTAAAACAAATTCACATGTTTGCAAACAAGTCCACGTAGGGGGGGAACATAAATAAAGCATTCTTACTATTTCACAAACTCAGTGACAGTGTCTATTTTTAAACTCTATTTGTATATGCAATTAAAGTTGTGGCAGCTTTTTACAAAAAATTTTTTTTCAACTTCCATTTTTTAAGCCTTCCAATTGTAAATGCCTAGTTTCCATGCCTGTCCTGGCAGGAGTAGAGGTCGTGTATGGTTTGTATGTATTTTTTAGGTTGCTAACCCTTTCCTTCCCTGTGCCAGCTCTAGACTTTAGATGACTTGAGCTATTCTTTCTTTGTTGCACCCGCTTTGTGCCGGGCTCAGTGCTTTGAAAAGGGTGACCAGCACGTGAACACATGGACTGTGATGCTCTCAGCTCGTATTTCCAACAGGTTCCGTCTGTCTTTGCAGAGGTTTCTAGCTTTCTTGCTTAATTGCCTGTGGTTCATCCTGTTTGAAGAAGGGGAAGAAATTGCTTCTGGTTGTTTTCTTCAATTTCATGTCATCAGTGATGGATTAGCATCACCCTGTCACAACTTTTCACTCATTTTTTCCTTTCCTGTTTTGCTTTTGGGGCTCATCTGCTTCACTGCGATCTTAATTTGGAAGGGAAGGGATTGCATTAAGGGAACAATGGGATCAACAAGTCTGATGTATGAATCAGACAGATTCCTAAAGTGCTTTTCTCCGAGGCAGAATTTGCACACAGAAATTCACATTCATTAGGCTAAAGGCAGAGTGTGTCAAGCTAGTTGCAGGTTTAATAGAGAGGCCAGACCCTTTCCTCTCCATCTTTCCTACTGAAGACATCATTAGAGCTACAGTAAAATAAGAGAATGTCACAGAATGTCAGCCTAGTCATAGGGCAACTGCTCTTTTTTCATTAGTGACTCAGCTGGTTGCTATGGCAACCCCACTCTAGTATCAAGGATACTAGGGCTGATGCTTTTCCGCCTCTATTTTCAGTTAGGATAAATTGTGCTCCCACCTCACGGGCTCCTGCCATGATATTTATATTTGGGTCACGATAATAGAGCCAGTTGGAAATATGTCTGTTGAAATTCTAGCCAGACAGAGAGCTTTCCCACTAAAAGGGAGAGTGAATATAGGATTTCGAGGTTTGATTTGAGCACCAATTATCCCGTAGGAGGGAAGGTATTCCCTTCTGCCCTGTCTCGTGGGGAGACTGCAGACCTCTCATGTACTCGTTTTTGTATATGTACTGCTGAAGCGAGTGTCCTCACGTACTCATTCCTCACTTTCTTTAAACAGGCTGACAGGCTCCGGAAAAATTAGGCAATCTATTTTCTATGCTCCTTGACGCACCCAAGGCTACGCCCATTTAAAAGCTACCTTCTGAGTGTGCTCAATACCACTTCATTTATTTATTCCCTCATGTATTTATTAACTGCAGAGTAGTTATAATGGGGCCTTCCCTGGTGGCTCGGTGGTAGAGAATCTGCCTGGCAATGCAGGAGACCTAGGTTTGACCCCTGGTTGGAAAGATCCCTTGGAGAAGAGAATAGCAACCCATTCCAGCATTCTTACCTGGGAAATCACTTGGACAGAGAAGCCTGGCAGGCTACAGTCCAAGGGGTTGCAAAAGAGTCCTATGAGGCTGAGCGACTAAACGACAATTATGATGGACCAAGCATCATGTTAAACAGCACAGTTAGCTGCTGGTTTGGGGTCTAGTACTCACAATAGCTGGAGGGCAGGCCAGGGAAGGAAGCAAGAGTATAAATATAAGCTTATCATACCATCTGACACATGTTTTAGTTGAGGTCTGGGCATGTTTTCAAAGGAAGAGGGAGACAGTAACTCTGCCTGGAAATCAGTTGGCAGATACTTCAGAAAGGAGGTGAGATTTAAGTTGGAGTCTTAGCGAACGTGTTCTCCAGTTGAACGCCTCACTGATTCAGAGCTGAGGTGAGCCTGAAGGACTCTGGTGACAGCAAAGTTTTGCCTGGTTGAAAGCTAGCTTGTTCTTAAAAAGTATATTAATTCTCTTGAATGCAAAAGTATTTGCTGGCTACCAGGATGAGTGTCTGTTTCAAAAAGGAAAGACTGGAAAGCAAAGCCAGCTTCAGACAATAGTCTCTGGAGTCAGAGTACACCCAAGTGAAAAAGTTGACGGATGCCAAGATCTTGTTGTCAGTTAACCTTTTCCCTGGAATTGATATATCATGAAGGCTTCCGTTAGATCTCTGAAGCAAACAAAGAAAACAAAGGTTGAACAAAGAAAACTATTCTGAACAAAAGTGTTCTATGGTCCTTAGAGTTGGTTGGGTATAAAAGGATCCTTCTTTGCACCTGTTTTCTACAAAATTCAGCATTTGGGGACCCTGTGGGATAAATAAAAGCATCTCTTTCTCCTGCATAGCAATCACTGTTCAGAAGTGGAGGCAACAGCTTAATGAAGCCATTACATAGAAGACAGTATCCTTTATGAAATGTATTGTGGACCAGGGCCTCGTGATGGAACCAGCATTATTTATCATGGACTAGAAAAGTCCTTTCCTACTGAGCCTGTATCACTACGTAGCTCAGATACTCAAGCAGCACCTTCTAAGATGAAAGCTCTCGACAGCCTGCCTACAGCAAAGAGTATTGCTAACATGTTCAGAGAAAGGCAAGAAGCGTGCATCACTGTGTCTGCAGAACAGATCAGGACACAGGTCTGTGCAGGATCAAGAGGCCTCACCTGTATCCTCTGTCTTGAACAGGGTGGGCAGGCCTGGTATGGTGAGGATGGTCCTTGCCAAACTGTGCTCCTTAAAATCCATTTAACAGTAGAGTCCAGCAACTGCAGCAGCAAGCATCACTGGTATATTGCAAGCGCTGAAAAACTATTTATAAAACTGACTTATATTTTTGCATAGGTAATAGATGCAATATGGTACAAAATTCAAAAAGGATCTAAATGTGGACACAGTTCAAGTATGCCTCATTCCACTCCTGACAGTTCAACATTTTACTTCCTTGGAGAAAACTGCGATTACTAGTTTCTTGTTTCAAGGGATCTCATGCTTATAGATACATATAAATATTTATGAAGTAGTATAATATTATGCAAACTTTCTGCACTATGATTTTTTTTCACTTAAAAATATTTCTGGACATCATTCCACATTCCAAATGAGCTGCTGCTGCTGCTGCTGAGTCACTTCAGTCGTGTCCGACTCTGTGTGACCCCATAGACGGCAGCCCACCAGGCTACCCCGTCCCTGGGATTCTCCAGGCAAGAACACTGGAGTGGGTTGCCATTTCCTTCAATGCATGAAAGAGAAAAGTGAAAGTGAAGTTGCTCAGTCTGTCCGACTGTTAGCGACCCCATGGACTGCAGCCCACCAGGCTACTCCGTCCATTGGATTTTCCAGGCAAGAGTACTGGGGTGGGGTGCCATTGCCTTCCCCGCCAAATGAGCTGCTTCCTTTTTTTTTTTTTTAATGAGCTACATCATATTCCATTGAATGGACGTATAAGTTTTAACCAACATCATCTTAATCGATATTGTCTTAGCCCACTTGGGCTCTTTTAACAAAACGCTGCAGAATGGGCAGGTTATAGACAACAGAAATTTTTGTCAAATTCTAGATGCTGGAAGTCCAAGGTCAGGATGCCAGCATGCCCAAATGAGGGCTCTCTTTCAGGCACATGGTCTACACTTTCTTACTGTATCTTCACGATGGAAGGAGTGAGGGATCTCTCTGGTCTTTCTTTTATAAGAAAATAATCCATTTCGTGAGGGCTCCATTCTCATGACCTCAGCAGCTCCTAAGCCGCCACCTCCTAATACCATCATCCTTGAGGGTAGGAGTCAATTTATGAATTTTATGGCATTCAAGCCATAGAAGACACGAAAGTCATTTTCAATCTTTCACTATCATACAAAATAGTGCAATGAGTACATCAACCGTAAAGTTTGTAGAAATGCAAAGTACTGAGGAAAAGTGGTGTACATATAATTTTAATAATTTTGCACACCAATTTTGAATAGTTCATTACTTCCCACTCACTTAAATGCTTACTTTTTCATATGCCAAGTGTCAGAAGTCTGTCTGGTGTTAGGGGTCCGTTCCACTGACTTGTGTGTCATTCACATTTTAATCGGAGAAGGCAATGGCAATCCACTCCAGTACTCTTGCCTGGAAAATCCCATGGATGGAGGAGCCTGGTGAGCTGCAGTCCATGGGGTTGCTAGGAGTCAGACACGACTGAGCGACTTCACTTTCACGCATTGGAGAAGGAAATGGCAACCCACTCCAGCGTTCTTGCCTGGAGATTCCCAGGGACGGGGAGCCTGGTGGGCTGCCGTCTGTGGGGTCACACAGAGTCGGACACGACTGAAGCGACTTAGCAGTAGCAGCACATGCTAATAGGGCAGAGTTTTATCATTTGTATCTCTGTCAGTTATTAGAGCCAGTTTTAAGTGAAAATGTCAGTTACTCAGTCATGTCCAACTCTTTGCAACCCCATAGACTGTAGCCTGCCAGGCTCCTCCGTCCAAGGGATTCTCCAGGCAAGAATACCGGAGTGAGTTGCCATGCCCTTCTCCAGGGCATCTTCCGGATGGAGGGATTGAACCCAGGTCTCCTGCACTGCACCGGGCTTACTGGTCTAATTCGACTCTACCCACTCATCAGTCCCTGCTCACCAGTGGCACAGAAGGGGTTCAATTGCTCTGCTGGTGATATGCAGCTGGCTCCAGTTAGTATTTCTCCCTTGCCAGGAGAGGGTGCAGGAGGGTCAGTGCAGGAAGAAGCAGCATTTTTCCTGATTTTCTTGGCTTGTTCCTGTGACAATGATGCTTACCTTCAAGCGTGCCTGGCCTGGTGTGTGGCTTCCAGTCCACCAGTTTTAGCGAGCTAGCATCCTGGTGGCGTGATTTCCTGCATTCAGTTCCCTGCCCTGCCAAAGAGTCTGCCTGCCAGCTGTGAATAGCTCTGGCCTGGGGAGAACTCAGGGCCAGAGCAGGGACGCATTTCTGCCACATTTTTTGCTTTTTATCTGAAATCCAAATTCAACTGGATATCTCTTTTGGTTTTTTTTTGCTAAATCTGGCAGTCCTACTCAGAATACATGCTCATTTCACTGAAGCACTGAGAAACAAATTAGAGAGAGAAGTACTGCATCCTTGAAAATGTTCTAGTTGCTCCCTGTGTGGAGGCAGGGTATGGTCATAGGGGATTCTTGCACAGGATCCCAGAGATCTTTGGGGTGTCGCACGCTCTAGATGGGATGTCTGCTGGAGTATTAGTTGGTCTGTATGACAGAAAACTCTAGCTATGGTTGCTAAAAAGGTGACTAGCATCACCATGGAGAAGGCAATGGCACCCCACTCCAGTCCTCTTGCCTGGAAAATCCCATGGACGGAGGAGCCTGGTGGGCTGCAGTCCATGGGGTCGCTAGGATTCAGACGCAACTGAGCGACTTCACTTTCATTTTTCACTTTCATGCACTGGAGAAGGAAATGGCAACCCACTCCAGTGTTCTTGCCCGGAGAATCCCAGGGATGGGGGAACCTGGTGGGCTGTCGTCTCTGGAGTCGCACAGAGTGGGACACGACTGAAGCGACTTAGCAGCAGTAGCAGCAGCAGCATCACCATAGTGGAGAATCACGGCTTCAATGATAGACTGAAGTCAATTCATAGACCCTGACTTCCTTGGTAGGAGGGTAATTTGGGTCTTGTCTTGTTGAAGAGGTACATGATATAAATCTGTCTCTAAGGCTTCTCCAAAGGACTTGGAGAAAAGTGCCCAGGTGTGGGGGGAATTACCACCCATTGCAAGCCTGGAAGCTGCCGTCTATGGGGTCGCACAGAGTCGGACACGACTGAAGCGACTTAGCAGCAGCAGCAGCTCTGAACTGACTGACTCCCAGATGCCACTCTGACCTACCAATCAGAGTGGAGGCTACAATTGTAGGTAACAGATGACATCTTAAGTCTAACAGTGACCACGTAGGCCCAAGGACTCACCTTGTGTTTATTTCTCCAGTTCTTGATGTATAATTGGGACAGACATGCTTAGCAATGGATGGAATCCCCACACTGGGTTTCAGACCCTGGAATGTCCTCTACTTCCTACCAAGGTAGTGAACCAAAAAACAACATGGGAACCTGCTGGTATTAACACCATCAGAGACTTTAAAGAAGCAGGAGTCATGGACTATCATTACCCCCATTTAATTTACCTGTTTAATTTGTTCAAGCCAATAAACGTCCGTCTAGTCAAGGCTCTGGATTCTCCAGTATGGATGGATGTGAGAGTTGGACTATAAAGAAAGCTGAGTGCCAAAGAATTGATGCTTTTGAACTGTGGTGTTGGAGCAGACTCTTGAGAGTCCATTGGACTGCAAGGAGATCCAACCAGTCCATCCTAAAGGAGGTCAGTCCTGGTTGTTCATTGGAAGGACTGGTGTTGAAGCTGAAACTCCAATACTTTGGCCACCTGATGCAAAGAGCTGACTCATTGGAAAAGACTCTGATGCTGGGAAAGATTGAGGGCAGGAGGAGAAGGGGACAACAGATGATGAGATGGCTGGATGGCATCACCGACTCGATGGACATGGGTTTGGGTTGAACTCTGGGAGTTGGTGATGGACAGGGAGGCCTGGCATGCTGTGGTTCATGGGGTTGCAAAGAGTCTGACATGACTGAGTGACTGAACTGAACTTATTCAAAAGTAGGACGGATCTTGGAGAAAGACTATGTACTATGANACTCTGGGAGTTGGTGATGGACAGGGAGGCCTGGCATGCTGTGGTTCATGGGGTTGCAAAGAGTCTGACATGACTGAGTGACTGAACTGAACTTATTCAAAAGTAGGACGGATCTTGGAGAAAGACTATGTACTATGATAAACTTAATCAGGGATGACTTCCGATTCCAGCTCCTGTCCTGGGGGCAGTGTCTCTCCTCGATCAAACCTGTATGGTCTGTGGCACTTGGTCTCCAGCTTCAATCTAACAAATCCTTTCTTCTCCAGGGGCATTTGTAAAGACCGCCTGGAGCAGTTTGTTTTTGTCTGGTTTCTCACATTACTTTCACAGCCTTGCCCTAGGGCTGTGCCAGTTCTCCTGCTTCTTGCTGTAATACAGTTTAGAAAGTCCTTGATTACCTTGACATCCCACGATGTCAGTGTCATGGAACACACTGTTGACATGTGCTACTTGGAACCGATGTGCAGAAAGTACCAAGCAGTTCAGATGACTTAGGAAGACCTCTGAGAACTTAGGAAGAGAGTAGGCAATAACCCCAGGATGATTCAGGAGCCCCCCACTTCAGTGGCATTCCTGACAGTTCAGTAGTCCTGGGAGTATTGAAATACCTACTCTAAGATGAAAGACCCGTTTCTGCCCCTTATATCCCTGCCACTAAAAAGAGGTGTGATGTTTGATGGACTTTTTGAATTTTGGAGGCAACATATGCCACATCTGAATATGCTGCTTTGATACACCTAGAGTCTAAGAGAGGCATTCTGCACCATGACCTGAGATCTACTAATACTCATGGTGTGTGGCAAATGAGAGATGGTATATGAACCTCTGGCAAGCCCTAATAGAGAATCACAGTAAAGCCTAGGATTTGGGAGCAAATAGCTTTCTGAAAAACATTTTTTTTTTTTAAATATTGAGAAACAACTTCTGACTTTCTAATAAGCACTGGTAAAGAGCTTTAATCCCTGATCATGTGTCATCAGTGACTATATGGCCTGAACTTGCCATCATGAAACTGGCTGTCTCTGACCCACCTAGCCACAAGGTTTATTGTGCTCAGAAACAATACATCAGGTAGGAATGGAATATAATAGACTAAGCTTGGGGAGAACCAAGGTAGCAGGACAGGAGGCCCAGACATTGAACACGTGGATACCATTGCATCGTCCCCTATCTATCAGTTCACGGCTTTGGTCCCCTGGGATATCTCTAATAACCAACTATATGAAAAATAAAGAAAACAATTCTGGTTTACAAACGGGTCCGCCCATTGTATTAATATGACCCCAAAGTGGAGAGCTACAGTACTATTCTCAGAAATAACCTTGTAAGACAGTAGTGAAGGAAAATCAGTTGTCGTGGTCAGAACTATAAGCAGTATATTTAGCTGTACATTTTGCCAGTAAGAGACAGCCAGAAAAACAGATATATTCATAGGTGATGGCTAACGGTTTGGCTGGATTGTCGGTAACTTAGAAGGAACAAGGGTGACGGCTTAACGACAAAGAAACCTGAGGAAGAAACATGTGGCTGGACTAAGGGTGGCGAACGGTCACTAACGGTGAAGACATTTGTGAACCAAGTAAAAGGTCAGCAAAGGGCATTCACTCCAGAGGAGGCTCTTAGTCAGATGAAGAGAAGGACACGTTTTGCATGTCAGTTAGCCTCTTTCCCCAGACAATGCTTGCTCAATGCTTGCTCAGTAGGCCTCTGAGATAAGTAGCATCAGATAAGTGATATAGTGGCATGGATAAAACCTTACATGGGCTGAACAATCTGGACTTCCTCTTACTAAGACTGACCTGGCTAACTGCTGCTGACTGTTGTGATGTGTGTGACACACACTTGGCAAGAGAACATATGAAAAGATGCTCAACTTCATTTTCACAGCTGCAAATGAAAAGAGCAGCTGCACAACCCTGCACACCTAGTAGAACCTTAAAATCCAGAAGCCGACAGTCTCAAAGGCCACCACCTTTAAAATCATCATCACCGCCTTAAAAATCATTTATTCCCCCTGGTTCAGGGAATCCCAGGGGAAAATGCAGTTTATTACAAGAGAACCTAAATGTATTACAAATGTATGAAACAGCTTCAAAGAAAGGGGTGAAGGAAAAAGTGCTGACCTAAAAAAATGTGGAAATGGAGGTTTTTGTTTTTTTTTTAAGACTAAAGGCTAGAAGAATTGCACAGAAGTACTGACTCTAGTCGATACAGTTTTACTCTCCCCAATGGGTGTATGTGTTAACAGTTTTGACTCTGCTTTATGTGTATCAGTTCAGTTCAGTTGCTCAGTCGTGTCTGACTCTTTGCGACCCCACAAATCGCAGCACGCCAGGCCTCCCTGTCCATCACCAACTCCCAGAGTTCAACCCAAACTCATGTCCATCGAGTCGGTCTTGCGATCCAACCATCTCATCCTCTGTTGTCCCCTTCTCCTCCTGCTCTCAATCTTTCCCAGCATCAGGGTCTTTTCCAATGAGTCAGCTCTTTGCATCAGGTGGCCAAAGTATTGGAGCTTCAGCTTCAACATCAGTCCTTCCAATGAACACATTACTGGAACTAAAAATTAAGTAAACAGATGGTAGATGGTGGGATCTAGGCTTTTCACTGTTTGAGGGAAAATATACAGATCAGCAAAAAGAGTGGGCTAGAATGATCTATTTGGTAATAAAGACATCAGTAAGAACTCAATTTAATTTACAATAGATACTAATGATTACATTTAGAAATATATACAGACATGTCTAGACAGCACATGCAGACACACGTCAGTATACACACTCATGTTGCTTTGTCAGCTGAGAGGATCTAAACAAAATGACACCCCTTTAGCATGAGCACACCTCGCACCCAGATCTTGGTTTCTAATGCCATCCTCTGATAAAAGGAAACAGGGCTCTTTGGAGAAATGGCTGTCTTTAGGACTTGGGCAGGAAAAACACAAGATAAGCTTAGAGTGGTTTGTCAGCCTGTAGTGCCAGAAATAAATAAGTGCTCAAAAACAGATAAAGAATGACACTGATGAATGGCAAAGGGACACAGGAGCCAGCTGAAAGAGCTCCTGATAGCCAAAGCTGGAACGCTTCAAACAACAAAATAAAGTAGTACTGGATTATAATCCAAAATATAAAACAGACATTCATGAGCACATACTGATACAAATGACTGAAAAATAAATAAATAAGGAAGGAGAGACAAACGTCTCATATAGAAGAATTCCAAGTAAATTACACAGATACTCCCTCCTAAAGGGGACAGAGCACAACCCCCAGCCCTGAGCCTTATGATCGGCTCTCAAAGAGTACAGCATGGAAAGACAGAAGGAAGAGGAATCTTACATTGGAGAAATCTGACAAACTCTACTTCAGCCAGTGACCAAGGGCAGTATTGTCAGTGATAAATCATATTGATAGTATATGCCCTTGATACCACGTAACAAAAATATTACTTTACCTCTGTGCTCTTTCTCCTTAAAATCCTAAATCCATGTGTGTGCCAAGTCACTTCAGTCGTGTCTGATTCTTTGTGATCCCAGGGACTGTAGCCCACCAGGCTCCTCTGTCCATGGAGATTCTCTAGGCAAGAACACTGGGGTGGGTTGCTGTGCCCTCCTCCAAGGCATCTTCCCAACCCAGGGATCCCATTCGCGTCTCCTGTGTCTCCTGCATTGCAGGTGGATGCTTTACTGCTGAACCACTGCGGAAGTACCCGAAAACCTGTAACCCCAGTCTAACAATGAGGGAAAACATCAGACAGTTTCACATGCAGCTGCATCCTACTATTTTCTTCAAAATTGTCAAGGTCATCGAAAACAGGGACAGTCTAAGAAACTGAGTCTAAGGGAACCTGAGAACTAAAAGTATATGGTGTCTTGGAGGGGATCTTAAAATAGAATAAGGACATTAGGTAAAGACTAAGGAACTGTGAGTAAACCATGGATTTTAGTTAATAATGGCATACCAATATTGCTTTATTAGTGTAACAAACATGCCAGACTAATGTAAGATATAAATAATAGGGGAAACGATATATAGAGAGATATATGAGAACTTTCTGTACTTGTTTTTTCTATAAATCTTAAATGGTTCTAAAAGTAAAGTCTATTGATAAAAAATACTGAGAGAAAAATATAAAGATGGAATAAATGTTTTTTAGACTTACAAAACCTGAAAAAAATCCATCAACAGCAGATATGCACCACAAGAAATGTTAGAGAAGATCCTTTAAGCAGAGGCACAATGATACCAGATGGAAACCCAGATTTGTACAAAGGAATAAAAAGCACCAGAAATGGTAACTTATGTGGGTTGACTTTTTTCTTATTATTTAAATTCCATTTAAAAGTAGCAAACTGTTTGAAACAAAGATAAAAATGATCTACTGCAGAGTTGATAATATCTGTATAAATTTTATGCCAACAAGAGGATAAAGGCAAAGAAGGGAGAAATAGGACTAAATTGTTAAAAGATTTTAATTCTATAAATATTAAAGGTACACTGTAATAAGATAAAGATATATACTATAAACTGTAAAACAACCATTAAAATAACAAAGATATATATATAATAAGCCAAAAGAAGGATAAAATTAAATCATACAAATATTCAGTTAACCTATGACAAGGCAGAGAAAAGGAAAAGGAAAAAATGAACAAAGATAGATGGGTAGAAATAAGAAATCAAGGTGACAGATTTAAACCCAATGATATCAATATTCACATTAAATATAAATGGTATAAAAACACTAATTAAAGGTGGAGATTGTTAGATAGCTTAGAAAAGGAAGACCAAACTTTTACTATAGAGACATTTGGACTCTGAGGGAGACGGAGAGGGAGAGGGTGGGATGATTTGGGAGAATAGCATTGAAATATGTATACTATCATGTAAGAAACGAATCGCCAGTCTATGTTCGATGCAGGATGCTTGGGGCTGGTGCATGGGGATGACCTGGAGGGATGATGCGGGATGGGAGGTGGGAGGGGGGTTCATGTTTGGGAGTTCATGTACACCCGTGGTGCATTCATGTCAATGTATGCCAAATCCAATACAGTACTGTAAAGTAAAAATAAAGTAAAAAAAAAAAAAAAAAAGAACTATATGAGATTTGTATGTTATTTGATTAATGCATTTTCAGTGTTAATAAATTCAAATTGGCAAATCTTAATAAAACAGGAAATTCCTAACCAAAAAAAAAAAAGTAAATGAATGGAACATATTAACACTAATTGAAAGAAAAGTGGAATGACTATATTAATATCGGTAGATTTCAGAGCAAAGAATATTACTCAGGACAAAGACCATTACACCGTAATGATAAAAGTATCAATTAATCTACACATATGCAATTTGAAACAGTTAAGAACCTAATTACAGAATATAAGTTCTCATTACTCACTTTTTTACTTTCAAACAGTTGGGAAGATATAAGGATTGCATGGTCCATTCAAACAGGATTAAGTGTATTGTCTCAAGACTTTGACTCTCAAGTTTTGCTGGTTTTCTCAGCCATTCAATATATTATACAGTTTTGAACAGTATGAGTCAATGCTGATGAATTTTTAAAAGGGTGATATTCTGACATTTGCTGTGATTGTCTTCATATATATTTTATGAGAAAATACAAATAAGGGAGAACAGAGTTTGCCTTTACTTTAACTGCAGATGTTAGTTGTTGACGGGACCAATCAAGGATTATTATAGCGGAAGTTCTGTGGTATTTTTCACATAAAATTCAGAATGGTTTCGTGTCTTCATGTTGACCAAATATGAAGAGCTTCCTCTTAGGGTGACATAACAGTAGCAGACCATTGAAAATAATGCCTCTATGAGTCATTTGACATTGATTTTTTTTTTTTTAATCTTCACTTCTTGATTTTTTAAAGTCTTACACAGCCAGAGTGCAGTAACATGATATCCTTATCCAATGGTGTGAAACAGAGATAATATCCCCAAAGTCACTCCATTTCTGGCCAGAAGACCATACATCTGGGAGGTATGAGAGGTCTTACGTGTGACCGATGACATAGTAATTCAATATTACACCTTTTAGTTCCTTTTGATTTCAAAAGACTCACGTTGCAAAACTTTTAAGACTGAAGTTAGTCTCAAACCTATTTCTAGCTATTTGAACATTTCCTGGTTTGCCTACTGATTCTACTAACAATTCAGAAATTCAAGAGATGTTACTAAGTTTAATATTTTCCAAGATTTTGAAGGTCGTTGGTCATAGCTTTGCTGGTCCAGAGTTTATTATTCATCTATATGCTTTTAAATGTTTTCCAAACCACACTGGTTTCCAAAGGACCTTTCAACTATTTTCTATCCTAATAAATGAATACAGAAGAGGAACTCCCCTTCTACAAATAAACATGATGTAAGGCTCACATCCACATGTCCTTATATAATTTTATATCTGTATCAATCACCATTCATTGACCTACTTTCCTAAATAACTTCAAATTAAGTAGTGATTGTAAATTTATCCCTAGAACCTGATAACAGCTCTCGATAACCTCTGTGGTTGAAAGGAAGCTATTCCCTGGAGGGCTTGAAGGGCAGCACATGTCCTTGGTTTGTCTAATGAAGCATTTTCCTTTTGCAAGCTGCTGGGTTTTCCTTGTGTGTACATCACATGAACTGAACAGGGTTTTCAGGGAGCTGGGAGAGAAGAGGCTGAGAAGTGGGAGATCAATGGGAGACAGGGCTGAATGAGTGGAAGCTACTACTGGAGGATATTTTAGGGGAAGAGCTAAGACAGTTTATGGACATAAAGGACACTTTTGGTGTATGATGTGCAGACAATCCCTTCCTCCCCCTCAAAAATATACTCGCAGACATATATATTCAGTTCAGTTCAGTCACTCAGTCATGTCCGATTCTTTGTGATCCCATGAACCGCAGCACACCAGGCCTCCCTGTCCATCATCAACTCCTGGAGTTCACCCAAACTCATGTCCATTGAGTCGGTGATGCCATCCAACCATCTCATCCTCTGTCGTCCCCTTCTCCTCCTGCCCTCAATCTTTCCCAGCATCAGGGTCTTTCATCTCATCCGCTGTCGTCCCCTTCTCCTCCTGCCCTCAATCTTTCCCAGCATCAGGGTCTTTCATCTCATCCGCTGTCGTCCCCTTCTCCTCCTGCCCTCAATCTTTCCCAGCATCAGGGTCTTTCATCTCATCCGCTGTCGTCCCCTTCTCCTCCTGCCCTCAATCTTTCCCAGCATCAGGGTCTTTCATCTCATCCGCTGTCGTCCCCTTCTCCTCCTGCCCTCAATCTTTCCCAGCATCAGGGTCTTTCATCTCATCCGCTGTCGTCCCCTTCTCCTCCTGCCCTCAATCTTTCCCAGCATCAGGGTCTTTTCCCATGAGTCAGCTCTTTACATCAGGTGGCCAAAGTATTGGAGTTTTCAGCTTCAACATCAGTCCTTCCAAAGAACACCCAGGACTGATCTCCTTTAGGATGGACTGGTTGGATCTCCTTGCAGTCCAAGGAACTCTCAAGAATCTCTCCTACATATATATTAGACATCTCTAGCTTTATTTGGGAATGCATATTGAGACTGGCCTCAGGGAGCAAGAAGCATGGCCTGAGGGGCTTAGTGACAATCAGATTACTCCTGGAAGCAGCACCTCCAAAGCAAAGGAAAAGAACGTCGTCCACCTTTTATTGCTGCTCTTTCATTTCTCTGCTACTTTCAAGAGGCCAGAGTTTATAGGTAAAGAAAAGAGAAATGACAGTTTATGGAGAAATGAGATGAGCTTAACCTCTTTGGAGAGGAAATGCTGAGTCATTTGCCATGAGAGTTGACTAGATAAGGATTTTTTAAAAAACTCTTCCTGTGTTGCTCACAGAAACAGAGTAACTGAAGTGTTTTAATAAGTTCTCATCTCAATGGCTAATCATACACAGATGTGACCACAGTAGAACAAAGTAGAGGGCTTTTTAAACCGTAGCACAACTCAAGGGGAAGAGAGAGTGCTTAGAAAGCCTAACTGGGGGCAAGATGGCTTGCATGTTGTTCCAATGAGAGGAAAATGTGTTCAGACACTTTTACAAAATCTACTGAGAAGAGGTAAGTTGCTTTTATATTTTTTTTTTGGTGAAGAAGCTAGTTCAAATTCAATTCTGAGATAAGCTTTGGGTGAAGTGAAACATAATGACTAAGTTGAGTTAGGGGTGCAGGGGACAGAGGTCAGCAAGGGTAGGCTTCAATCCGGCCTGAAGCCAATAAGCTGGTCAATAGTCAGGGGAAATCTGACTAGGATGCTTACTCCTTGGAAGAAAAGTTATGACCAACCTGGATAGTATATTCAAAAGCAGAGACATTACTTTGCCGACTAAGGTCCGCCTAGTCAAGGCTATGGTTTTTCCTGTGGTCATGTATGGATGTGAAAGTTGGACTGTGAAGAAAGCTGAGCGCCGAAGATTTGATGCTTTTGAACTGTGGTGTTGGAGAAGACTCTTGAGAGTCCCTTGGACTGCAAGGAGATCCAACCAGTCCATTCTGAAGGAGGTCAACCCTGGGATTTCTTTGGAAGGAATGATGCTAAAGCTGAAAGTCCAGTACTTTGGTCACCTCATGCGAAGAGTTGACTCATTGGAAAGGACTCTGATGCTGGGAGGGATTGGGGGCAGGAGGAGAAGGGGACGACTGAGGATGAGATGGCTGGATGGCATCATGGACTCGATGGACGTGAGTCTGAGTGAACTCCGGGAGATGGTGATGGACAGGGAGGCCTGGCGTGCTGCGATTCACGGGGTCGTAAAGAGTCGGACACGACTGAGGGACTGAACTGAACTGAACTGAACTGAAGACTTTACATATTCAAGCACTGAATAGATTTAAATGTGAGAGGTAGACTTTGAGATTCTCCTGGAAGAAGACAGTCTGGTTTGGTAACTTTTGTCAGCGAGAGTGGGGTTGTAAATTCCCATCCCAGGCTCACCTGTGATGATATGGCAAATCACTATATTTAATTTTTACTCACTTCTTCCTTTCTATAAAGAACATTCATGTTGTTACAAATATTCCTCCACCTAAAAGTCAGACCCTTGCTTACTAAACTATTCGGGGGCAGGAGAGGTCACTTCCTGTGGCATGATCCCAGATTATTGTCAGGATTTCCTTTATAATGTGGCACAGATTTGAGATTAGAGCTCAAAAGTAGATTATTTTGAGATATGTGGTGGCTATACAGAAAGAAAAATATATCATCAATCCTATAACCGACA
Organism: Oreotragus oreotragus; assembly: GCA_006410675.1. Taxonomy (NCBI): domain Eukaryota; kingdom Metazoa; phylum Chordata; class Mammalia; order Artiodactyla; family Bovidae; genus Oreotragus; species Oreotragus oreotragus. The sequence continues at coordinate 88,775 of SJYX01001467.1, forward strand.
GATTTTCTTCAAATCTCATACCCATGCCTTCTTCAAATCTCATATCCATGCTGTACCTTCCTTTTCTCTGATTCTGTAATTACCTCTCCTTCCTCACTTTTTCTCACTTATGAATCCACTGAAATCCAGGCTGCAGACCCATCGCTCCACTAAAACTGTTCTTGTCAAAGACATCATTGAACTCCATGTGGCAAAATGCAGTAGACAAATCTGGAAACCTCATATTGAACCTTCAGTGATATTAGATAGTTCTGGCCCAGCATCTTCCTCTTCTTTTAAAAAAAAATTCTTAAATATTTGACACATGGTGATTAACGTGTGGTTTTATAAATGTATTTGGTTTTCTCTGTTGTGATTTATTTATACTTAGAATTATACTATGTATATTCTTTTGAAAAGTTGCTTTATAATGTTGTGTGAGTTGGTACTATACAGCAAAGTGAATAAGCTATACATATACACACATCCCTTCTTTTTTTGGATCTCCTTTCTATTTAGTTCAGTTCAGTCGCTCAGTCATGTCCGACTCTTTGCGATCCCATGAATCACAGCACACCAGGCCTCCCTGTCCATCACCAACACCTGGAGTCCACCCAAACCCATGTGCATCGAGTCAGTGATGCCATCCAGCCATCTCATCCTCTGTTGTCCCCTTCTCCTCCTGCCCCCAATCTTTCCCAGCATCAGGGTCTTTCCAAATGAGTCAGCTCTTCGAATCAGGTGGCCAAAGTATTGGAGTTTCAGCTTCAACATCAGTCCTTCCAATGAACACTCAGGACTGATCTCTTTTAGGATGGACTGGTTGGGTCTTCTTAGAGTCCAAGGAACTCTCAAGAATCTTCCTATTTAGGTCAACACAAAGCACTGAGTGGATTCCTGTGCTCTGCAGTAGGATCTTGTTAGTTATCTGTGACTATATAATTTAAATGTGCGAAAGGATCCATCATTAAAAAAAAAAGAAAAGTCCATTCAGTTGTTGATTTAAAAAATAAAAATACAGGATACCCAGTTAAACTTGAATTTCAAATAAACAATGCATTTTAAAAATATAAGTATAGCCCATTTAATATTGGGGGTATATTATGCTAGAAAAAGTATTTGTTTTCTTCTGAAATTCAAATGTAACTGAGTATTTTGTATTTTTTCTGGCAACTCATATATCCCATGCCTTATCCAACTCTCCAGAGGCAATAAATTCTAATTTTAAAAAAGCAGTTTCTTCTAGGAGTGAGCTCCTTATTTCTAAATATTTTAAAACCTCCTGGTTTTTTACTTTATCCCTTTGCTTCTGAGATGATGAATGAGGATTTCGTTCCCTTGCATGATTCCCATTCTCCCTTCCCCACTTTTTAAAATAGAATCATACTTGCTATGTTAATTGCTATTTCCTTGCAAGCTTTCTAAAATACCAACAGCTTCCAATTCTTATTCGGTCAACTACAGGTAATATCTTCTGACTTTTTGGAATGTGAGGGAATGAGCTCCTGCCCTATTCTTTATCTCCTCTTTCCACTTCCAGCTCCTACTTTCTGTCTTCTGTACTTATTCTATTGATAAGGCAAGGTTGATACTATTTACCATTGGTTCTGCAACAGGAACTAGGCTTATATTTTGATCATAAAAAACTACAAGTCAATAAAGTGCTTACATTATTTTGACACCCTACCAATGCAGTCTTCATACTCTGTTACATTAAAATCTATTGATCTCATACTTTGGGGAGCCCTTTTGCTTGTGTGTGATATAATGCCATACGTTGGTTATTTAGACAACGCTGATTCAATGAGTTATGCATATCTTCCCAATGTTGACAAATGTTATTTTACAATATCAAAAAAATAACATTTGTAAATATCACCACTGATCTCATCAGGAAGGTCTTTAAGTATTGAGAATCTGTCGGGTTCATAGTAGTGGATACAAGTTTTCCAAGACTGTCATTTCTGCTTGACAGTTTGCGTTTTATCAGTGGCAATAAATACTGTCAGTTCTTTTCTTTGAAGCAACGGGCTCATTTCACTCATTTTAGGAAATGTCTGCCAAAACTCCAAGTTTGAATAATCAGAGTTTGTCTATCAATTGTTCACTCAAGTAAAAATAGTGCTTCATGGCAAAAGCATCTAATTTAGCTGAGAAACAGCTGCACAAGTGCTTGTCCCCAAGAACACCTTCATGCTGCTGTTGATGAGGGTTGTGCACATTTGTTTTGATGTGAAGAATATTAAAAAAGACATCCTCAAGAGTCAAGATGAATAAAACTAACAATTTGTGCTGCTTTGTCTATGACATTTTAAAATAAAGGGTGGTGGGTCCTTTTTCATTTTTGTTCTTGGTTGTTTTCACCAGAGTGCATGGCAGAGGAGAATTCAGTGCCTATTAGTACTGCTTGGTAGCACCAATTCATTTATGCTAGTAAGCAATTTTAACCATCTTGGCTTATGCAAATTTCAAAGCCATGCAAAAGGCATGTGTTAGTATTATTATGAAAAGTGTCGATCTCGGATCTCAATCTCACAGACTCCCTGAAAAGGTCTCTGTCTTTCCTAGGAATCTGTGGAGCCTAGTTTGAAATCTAGTGTGGGTCTGGAGACCTCCCTCTGAGCACCCTCTAACATCCTTCTCTTTGACCAAAAGCCCCAGCCTTCCCTTCACAGGTGTGAGTTAGAGATTGTTGTTAGAGGTGTGAGTTAGTGTTGTTATTTACCCCTCAATTTTTCACCACAGAAAAAGGTCATATGAGAGGTGAAGTTTTCTGAGTCCTTGTATACATAAAGTATCTTTATGCTATCTTCATATACGATGGTTTAGCTGGGTATGGAATTACAGTTTGAAAATCATTTTCCTTTGGAGCACACTTCACATTGCTCTGCTGTCTTCTAGCCCTTGGTATTGCTAATTGCAAAGTCTGATGAGAAGGTGATTCTTATTTCTTTATAAGTTGTTTCCTCCATATCCCGTTGAGAAAGCATTTCAGATCATGTTTATATCCTTGGTGTTTTTACTTTTCAACAAAATGTGCCTAGGTGTGGGTCTTTCATCCATGTAGGACTGCAGATACAGTCCTATAGATCTTTAAATCTGTCTCTCTGAAACATTCTTGCGTTATTTCTTTGATAGTTTATTATTTGTTTTCTCTTTCTGGCACTTCCATTAGTCAGTTTTTGGAACATCTGGATTCTTTAGTTTTCTTTCTACATTGCTTATTTTTATTTGTAAATAATATTTTCTATTTCTGACTCATTCTACCTTCTGATATTTCCATTTTGATTTGCAATGCCTCCATTGAATGTTGTACTTTGGAAGTCATATTTTATTATTCAAAACATCTTTCATTTTGATTATTCCTTCCTTTTTGTTGCAAGCTTTTTGAAGATTTTTCTGTTCCATATATTAAAATTTCACTTCCTCCAGACTCATATTTACCTATTGTTCATCATGATCTCTTTGTGTTGGACACTTTCTCAGAATCTAGTGATCTTTAATTATCTATTCATATTTAAGAATGAGGCAATAAAAAGTTAATTGAGTGCTCTGGGTACATGGAAGACCCTGTCATCTCACAGATTTAGATTGAGGTTAACATGCCTTATTAAAGCATGTTAATTCTCCATGCTTCAGGCTCCATGATCCAAAATCACTGCAGATGGTGATTGCAGCCATGAAATTAATAGACACTTGCTCCTTGGAAAAAACAATGTGACCAACCTAGACAGCATATTAAAAAACAGAGACATTACTTTGCCAACAAAGGTCCATCTAGTCAAAACTATGGTTTTTCCAGTGGTCATGTATGGATGTGAGAGTTGAACTATAAAGAAAGCTGAGCACCAAGGATTGATGCTTTTGAACTATGGTGTTGGAGAAGACTCTTGAGAGTCCCTTGGACTGCAAGGAGATCAAACCAGTCAGTCCTAAAGGAAATTAGTCCTGAATATTCACTGGGAGGACCGATGTGAAGAACTGACTCCTTAGAAAAGATCCTGATGCTGGGAAACATTGAAGGCAGGAGGAGAAGGGGACGACCGAGGATGAGATGGCTGGATGGCATCACCGATTCGATGGACATGAGTTTGAGCAAGCTCTGGGAGTTGATGATGGACAGGGAGGCCTGGCATGCTGCAGTCCATGGGATCGCAGAGTCAGACCTGACTGAGCGACTGAACTGAACTAACATGCCTGTTGGGAAGGTAGACTTTATTCAAAGGAGGTAACTTCTGGGAACTGTAGAGAACAGGCCTTCAACTTATAGAGAGGAGCTTTTGTTTGCTTGCTTTTTCTAGCCAGAGATTCAGAATGCAGGGGTGAATGCGGTCGGAGAGCAACAGTTATGTATATACTTCCTTTCAACCCATTCCTCTGTGTTCCGCCTGTAGCCTCAGTTCCGTTCTCTGTGGCACAGTCCTCCAGGATCCTGCAGGGCAGGTGGGGTCTCCCGGTAACCCCATCTCTTGCAGTGTTCTCTGCGCTGTCTTCCTCGGTCACTCTCAGTTACTCTTGCATCTCCTTTCCATCCTCCGGAAATCACCGAAATGAAGCCACTGACGGTTCTTCCCCGTGTCTTTGCTGATGTAGCCTCAGTTCCGTTCTCTGTGGCACAGTCCTCCAGGATCCTGCAGGGCAGGTGGGGTCTCCCGGTAGCCCCGTCTCTTGCAGTGTTCTCTGCGCTGTCTTCCTCGGTCACTCTCAGTCACTCTTGCATCTCCTTTCCATCCTCCGGAAATCACCGAAATGAAGCCACTGACGATTCTTCCCCGTGTCTTTGCTGCAGTCAGGTTCATGTCTTTTCTGAAACTGTGTCACTAATATCGTTTCCCAGGCCTTGGTATAGAAAGGCGAGTGGGAGACGTGCTCACCACCCCGCCATCCTTAACCAGCAACTCTCTTCTCCTGACTCCCATGACCTCTGCTCTCTCAGTCCTACCGGGCTCCCTCTTTTACTGGTTCCCTGTTCCATATTGATGGCTTCGTGTAGGCGTTCCCTTTTCTCTATACTCTTTTCGGAGANCCATCCTTAACCAGCAACTCTCTTCTCCTGACTCCCATGACCTCTGCTCTCTCAGTCCTACCGGGCTCCCTCTTTTACTGGTTCCCTGTTCCATATTGATGGCTTCGTGTAGGCGTTCCCTTTTCTCTATACTCTTTTCGGAGACAATCTTATCCACTGGATCATTTAAAAATGCTTATCTGTATTGCTCCTTATCTGCACCTCCCTCCCTGACTTGACTTCTGGACTCCAGGCTCTTCATGCAACTGCCTATTTGAAATCTCGAGCATTTCGGATACTTCCAAGGCTAGTTTCCAACATTCCCCTCTCCAGCTTGCCCCTGTCTCAGTAAAGGGCCCTTTCCCTCTGCAGAGATTTCCACTCCTATTTCCTTCTCCAGGAATGCCGCTCTCTTCTCTACCTGCATGGCTACTTTCTTCTCATCCTTAGGCAAAACTTCCCTAACTAGGCAAAGTTTCTCGCTCCTTCCCACACTGGCATTTTGTTTCTTGGCAGCCTGCTATCATCTTCATAGAACTTTTAAAATTTGAAATTATTTATTAATATTATGTTTATTCCCCCCTTTCTTGTTAAATGGCCCACTACAGGTAGGGACTGTGCGTCATATTTGTCTCTGCTCTTTTAGCGCTACCATAGTGCTTGACACTCAGGAAGAATTTAACAAATACTGTAGTTAGATACAGCTTAAAATGAATGCTGAGATCTCAAAATGTTTTCTTATTTACAATCATCTGAAAACTGCCTTAAAGGGCCTCAGAAATATTCTAAAAACTCATCCCATCACTTACTTTTAAAAATTTACTTGCAACCTGAAGACATAACTCAATTAAAGCAAATACTGTATTGACAGAGCCATGATGGAGAAGAGTATGGGGGTTCCTTAGAAACCTAGAAACTATCATTTGACCCAGCAATCCCACCCAATCCCACTCCTGGGCATATACCCAGAGAAAACCATAATTCAAAAAAATACTTGTACCCCAGTGTTCATTGCAGCACTGTTTCCAACACACAGGATATGGAAGCAACCAAAATGTCCAGCAACAGAGGAATGGATAGAGGTGTGGTGTGTATATATATATATATACAATGGAATATTAGCCATCAAAAGGAAAAAAATTGTATCATTAGCAGAGACACAGGCAGACCTAGAGACCATCATACAGAGTGAAGTAGGTAAATCAGAAAGAGAAAAACGAATATCGTATAATATCACTTATATGCTATGGGGGCGGGGAGGAAGGGAGAAGGAGGTGAATTGGGAGATTGGGATTGACATATATATATACTACCATGTATAAAGTAACTAAAGGGAACTTACTGTATGTCACAGGGAATTCTACTTAATGCCCTGTGGTAATTTAAATGGAAGGGAATCCAAAAAAGAGGGGATATAGGTATACATATGACTGGGTCACTTTGCTGGACAGCAGAAATTAACTCCACATCGTAAAGCAACTATAGTTCAGTAAAAAAAAAATAAAATAAAAAGACAGAATACTATAATACTTGTGAATACAGTTTAGTCCAGAGAACAATGTGAGTGCATTTTAAGGCATACGCCACTTCTTGAAGTGGTATATGCCATCTTTTTTGATACATGCCATCTCTGCCGTCTACAGGGTGACAGCTCCAAATGAATTTTCTCTCAGTCTTTTCCGTTTGTCCTTATCTGACCCAACTGTATGAAATTGATATGGCCTGCTTGCTTAGGGCCATGAATGTTAAGTTCAAAATGGATTAGGAATCATGACACCATCTGAGAACACAGGAATAAAAAAGCAGCAAGACTTTCCTGCTAAAGCCAGACAGCTCTCTCTGTTTCACTCCTTTAATCCTGCCAAATAAAATGTCATGAAATAGATCAGATAGATCGAGAGGATCTCGTTGTCACGAAGAGCCGTATTCATCAGGTATATGTCAATTGTCCTGCTATAGATCCTTGGCTTGACTCCCAACACCCGCTTCTTCAGGGAAGAAGCAGAAACACAAAGCTGATTACACAGAGAACTAAGCCCTGGGAACTGACAGAGTAAGATATTATTAACGGCTCTGAATATGTATTTTGGCCAGACCAGTCATCACCACAAGATCCTTTTATTATCTCTTGGCACTAGAAAGAATCACTTGGACTAAGCTTACGAATGTTACTAGCTGTCAAAGGAAAAGAATACCTTTTATGCTGTAATTCTTGATTTTAATGGGAAACAAATTCTTGGAAACGATTATTTAATCCAGTTTTTAAGGTACATATTTGATGTAGCAATAAGCACTGATTTGTGCAGTAATAAGAGCTTGTCTTATCATATCCAAGGAGACCAACGGCTAGGGAGACTCTCCTTCTGCCCCTCTTACCCTGCAAGACCCCTGAAACATGTGCCCTAGTCTCCGGCAGGCAGCTCCTATCCTGTGGGGAGGAGGTTCAGAGAAAATCATTCACCTTGTAAGGCCTTCCTCCGGTATCAAGGAAGCTATAAAGGAAACCGGAGGGGCCTGGTGGAGGGCTGGATGATTGCTTGGAGAGGTGGCTATTGACAGAACCACAGATGGGGAGGAAGTTGTGCTAATTAACTGGATCTGTGTCTACTGCATTGGTTTCCTAAGCCTGGGACAACACTTGCCTCCCTCGCTGTGCTCTGGCTAAGCTGAGAAATACTTCCTTAGGAGGAGAGCAGATAAATTCAAGTTTTAAAGTCAGACCACCCAGATTTGGATACCAGTTAAAACCACTTTTAGGGCTTCCCTGTTGGCTCAGATGGTAAAGCATCTGCCTGCAACGTGAGAGACCTGGCTTTGATCCCTGGGTCAGGAAGATTCCCTGAAGAAGGAAATGGCAACCCACTCTAGTACTCTTGCCTGGAAAATTCCAAGGACCGAGGAGCCTGGTAGGCTACATACAGTCTATGGGGTCTCAAAGAGTCAGACATGACTGAGTGACTTCACTTTCTTTCTTTAAACCACTTTTTGGCTGGGTAACTTTATCAAGTAAACTCAACTTCCCTGAGTTTCAATTTTTTTTTATCTGCATAAAATTGGAACCTCTCTCTGTGTTTATTTATTTTTTTTGGTGAGTATTAAGTGAAAAAGTTCTCAGAACTGTGAAAATATAAATCACATGCTAAATACATATTGTTAGTTGCTGTGAACATTGCTGCTATCTTTCCATCACTCATTCTCCTTCTCCTGGAAACTATCCTGTTCTTGTTTGTGTTTGCGTGACCAACCCTATAGGACCTTTGCATTTGGGTCTTAGCTCAATATTCCTGGCACAGGCCTTAAGTGACACAGTCCCACGTCCTGGCCATGGTTCTTGGTCCTAGGGTGTGTGATCTACTTGGGTCCAGTGAGACTTGAGATGATTGCTGGGGAATCCTGAGAAAGAAACATTCTTGCTTTTCCGAGAGAAATTTCCGAGGGAAGTGGCATCATCATCATTAGCTCTATTTCTTTTATTATTATTATTGCAGATGACAATTCTAGGTTTTCTGGAGGGCCTTGACCTTTGTCTTCACCAACCTGCCATAGAGGGACGAGTCAGACTGAACACAAACTAGATTCATGGAATGTATTAAACTTCGCCATTGAGCATAGGGACAGAGATAAGGTTAGAACCTCCACAAGAATCCTCACAAGTCAGACACTGAGATCATGAGATCATGTTAGGGAAACTAAAATGGAACTAACCTTGTTCAGGCTTCAGAAGCACAACAGTAGGACTCTGACTGACTTCTGACCCTGCCTGAATTGCGTGCCTGACTGCAAACACACGTCACTACCAGCAAGTCAAGTGGCACTTTAGATAAAAGAGGGAGTGGGTCTTGGATTTTCTTGAGCTCCTGGCAGCCTGGCTAGACTCCTGGGTTCAGAAAATCTAATGACTTGTGAGGTGAACCAAACAGCATTAGAAGCTGAAGGAAAGCCAGCTGCATTTCTGCTCACAGACTGATGATACCGCCAGTTCGTGGCCTGGGGTTATATGTAGGAGCCCCAAACTGCAATTTGAAGTCTCACTCATGGGGTGGATGCACCTCCCGGGACTTTTCCCAGCTGGGACTCCAGATTACTGTTAATGAGGGACTTCCCAGAGCTGTTTAATCTGGATGTTGGTCAGCCCGATTTGGTGATGGACGTGCCGTTACTTTTCTCAATTATTCCTATTGCTCTTCTTTCAATGACTGTACATTGAAATTTAGTTAAATAATCCTCTATTAAATATTGAAATTGTTTATTGTGTGTGACATGTAGTCTCTTTTGTTAATGAGTCCTTCGAACCTAAAACAAAACTAAAACTTTTGGCAAAACAGATGGCAGCTAAGGTGCTGTGCAACTTGGGGCCCCATGTTATATATCAAGAGGCTTCTGAAAATGCTTCACGAGTTTCTTGAGGGGAGTGAGGAGAGATAAATTAGGAATATGGGCTTAACATAAACACACTGGTAGTTGTATAAAATAGGTAAAGGACAAGCACCTACTGTATAACACATAGAACAATAATCAATATCTTATAATAACCTATAATGGAAAAGAATTTGAAAAGGAATATATATATGTGTGTGTGTATTTATATATATATATAACTGAATTACTTCACTAACACAAATTTTAAAACATGAATTTTAAATTAACTATACTTAAAAACATTGCTTTGTGAGTTATTAACAGCAAGATAGCAGGAAGTTACGTGACATTAACAATCCTGAAAAAGCAAGTTCTCCAAGGTCCTTGTCTTCCTTCCAATAACTTGGCCACAAAAGGGAGAGATATTCTGATGCCATAGTAGCAAAAGCAAAGGCATCTCAGATAATATTGCAGTTGCAAAACTTGCTATCTGAAACCCAGTGATGTGGTACAAACATAGGCACCAGCAATCTGTGGCATGTGGGCCAATTATGAGACACAGATCAGCTCTCATTGTCAGGGGATCAATTGCCTCTCACTTTTGCCTTTCCGGTTGGAAACAAAAGATCCCTCTGATAGAACTATCATGGGGCAGGAAAAGCAGTTGCTGACAAATGTCTCTAGCCTCATTTTAGCTGTTGGTTCATCCACCTTGGGGAGACAACCCCAGCATGCCAATTTTCACAGCTTGCCAACCTTTGTAGCAAAGCACAGTGAAACGAACTGCCATTTGTATTTTGTTTGATTGCTTGATTCCCTGTAATGCTTATATTTTCTTTAGCTTAACTAAATGATAACCAGATTCTTGACTCAGTGGAAACACCAGATTACAGCTCACAGGCAAAAGTGAAGACCTCCAAAGGCAGTGAATCATAGAAATAATATTTAAGTTAGGAAAGGGCAAGAATGTAACTGAGCTTGATTCTCAACGGCCTTTTGAAAATGTTTCATGAATTTTTAACTGCAAGAGGGAAGAAACTTGTCTTTATGACTCAGCTGAGGGATGAATCCTCATAACCCACTGGTTTCATTTGAAGTTCAGAAAAATAACATCATCTATTAAATCATCAATATCATTGGTTATAACACCTTGGGTTTCCCTTGGAGACTTGGCTCTGACGTATAATTCTATAACAAGCCCCAGATTAGGGGAAGGAAACATGGTGAGTGCCTAACGAATTTCACCATGATGATGACGTGAGGAAGGGTCAATGGAACAATGTGTTACGTTGTGTGAGCAACATAACACGCCTTGGTCCATGTCATAGTCTAGACCGAGTACCTGCCTGCACGGAGTTGATAGCCTAAAAACTGACTATGTAGGATTAAATCAAGGTGGGAAAACAAAAATGATGAGCCAAGGCATGAGGCTGAGGAGTTAGGATGCATCACTCTTCAGCGATCAATATGGTTCCCACTTCTAACCTTGGCCTTCAGAGACAGCAAAGCTGCGCCAGGAGACTGCGGAGTTATTACTCAGGAGGCCTGAGTTCTATTTTTAGCCCTATCCTCACAGCAGGAATAAATATTAACTGACAATAGGTGGTTTAAAAAATACTATGTTGGAAAAAAAGATTCTCCCTAAGCTCCTATCTGCTCATAGAGGAAAATTCACCCTTGGTCTCATTTGGGCCTGGCCTCTACTTCTCCAGGGTCTCAGTTCACCTGAAGTCCAGAATAGAGAGGGCACACATCCTACTGTCTCACGTTCACCTTCGCTAGACCCACTCCCACAATACACGTTTTCCTGGGGAAGGCAATGGCAACCCACTCCAGTCCTCTCGCCGGGAAAATTCCATGGATGGAGGAGCCTGGTGGGCTACAGTTCATAGGGTCGCCAAGAGTCGGACACGACTTCACTTTCACTGTCTGGTTCACCCTGGTCATCTCTCTGCAAAATGGGCTGCTCGGGCAGAGAAAACACTTTCAACACTGGGAGGTGCTTTATGACTCACATCTGGCTGCCTGAGCCACACACAGGGCCGCTGCCCTTAGGATGTGCTCTCAAGGCAATGCAGAGTGCTATGAATGAGCACAGCTCTGGTCCCTGCGAGCTGCCAGACAGCCCAAACTCTGACCCCTTCTGCCTCAAGGAAGCTTCAACACCTCTGTCCAATCTACTTCTGCTTTCCCCAAACTTTGGAGCTCCTCTCCCCTTACAGATACATTGCTATCATTGTTTCCATGAACTTATGCCATGAAAGCAAAAGTTGAGGCTGGGTCTACCTGCTGAGTACCTCTCAACGTTGGCTCTTGGTCCCACAACACGAGTGCCTGCTAGACATGGGGACAACAGCTGAGCTACCTTTTCATGACGGGGAAGAGAAGTGTATCAAGAGCAGCAAGATGGAAATACGAATTAAATTATCAGTAGGTGATCCTTTCACACACACTGGTGTGGATGGCATAAGCAAGTCAATGATCTCTTCCTCTTGCATGTGCCGGGTTGAAATCTACAAAAGGAGGGGGGAAAAGAATCTCTTTATTGCAGAGACTCCCAGTTCTCTTTGATTACGTATTCTTGGCCTCCTTCCTGGCAGCAGAACTGCTGATGTGGCTGGAAACCTGGATACAGGTAGCAAAGGGTTCATTTCCCAGCCTCTTTTGCAGCGAAATGTGCCATTGCAGCCAAGCTCTGACCCATCAGAGGTAAGTGGAAACTAGCAGGTAAACTCTGTGAGTGTAGAGTGTCCTTAAAGAGAAGGGGCATGTCTTTTTTGGCCCTCCCTCTTTCCTGCGGCCTGGGATGCAGCTCCCGATGCTCCAGCAGCAACCTGGGTTCTTGCAGTGGACACCACGTGTTGAGGGCGGACCAGAAAGAAGGGTACGGTCCAGGCCCCGGTGACCTCACAGAGCTTCACCAGCAGGCCTGGACTGGCCTAGCTTCAGACTTCCTCCACCCTACAGAGAAATAACCTCCTATCTTGACAAGCCTAGCTATCATTTTGAGATATCCCAGCTGGTATTCCTCAAGGTAAATGAGATAACACCAGGTTTAGTATTTTCAGAAGAATTCCACAATATCAGCAATTTCACAGTACCAGGGGATAACAGAGCAATTTCACAAACATGTGAGTTTTGCATTTTCTCTGACATTTGTCAGTAAGGACATGTACCTATGCATGCATGAGTTCCTAAGATGTGTAGAAAGGAAGCTAGCTTGAGTGTCCACAGTGAATTTCTAGGCTGATCCAGCAGGCATGTGTGTTTGAGTGGCTGTGGAGCCTCTGGGCCTGAGCCCATTCTAAGCAAGGAACGTGTCAGGTCCACAAGCTGGTGAGGTCCCTGGACTAGAGGGAGAGTTCCAGGATGCTCCAAAGGTAACACTCAGCTCCTTTCTGAGCATGCCTGGACTGCACTCAAGCCACAAAGTAAGAAGGATCCGAAAGTTAAAACGAAAATACCTATGTTCCTTAAAATATTTTGCATGACTGGGAATTGAGTTTGGGGCCTGCATGGTGTAACTATGGGCATCAGGGGGAGGCGATGCTGGTGGCGGGTCCCAGCAGATGGTGGCAGGAGGGACGGCAGGAGGGACAGCCGGCGGTGGCAGTGGGGGAGTAGCACCGTAGCAGCAGTGGTGTGGCGTACAAGGGGACAAGGGTCTGTTCACGGCGTCGACAACCTAAGAAAGAGGATGGCTTCAAAGGCAGCAAGCGGCACTGCTGAAGGTTACAAGTCTGCAGAGAAAAGGGGACACTTTACCACTGTTGGTGGGAATGCAAACTAGTACAGCCACCATGGAGAACACCGTGGCGAATCCTTAAAAAATGCAATCCCACTGCTGGGCACACACACCGAGGAAACCAGAATTGAAAGAGACACTTGTACCCCAATGTTCATAACAGCACTGTTTACAATAGCCAGGACTTGGAAGCAACCTAGATGCCCATCAGCAGATGAATGGATAAGGAAGTTGTGGCACATATACACAATGGAATATTACTCAGCTATTAAAAAGATTGCATTTGGATCAGTTCTAATGAGGTGGAGGAAACTGGAGCCTATTATACAGAGTGAAGTAAGCCAGAAAGAAAAACAGCAATGCTGTATACTAACATATATATATGGAATTTAGAAAGATGATAACGATGACCCTATATGTGAGACAGCAAAAGAGACACAGATATAAAAATAAGCTTTTGGACTCTGTAGGAGAGGGAGAGGGTGGGATAATGTGAGAGAATAGCATTGAAACAAGTATATTATCACATGTGAAACAGACCTCCCATCCAGGTTCCATGGCATGAGACAAGGTGCTCACATGGCCTGGGGAAAACATAGGTTACATTTTTTTTTAAGGCTCTTTATGCTGACTCTTGTGATTTTTTTCATTGTGCCACATTCAGTTCACCGATAGACGGGTTTGTGACAAGCTAAAATGATTCTTTCCAACAGCTACCTAAAGGCATTTTAAATTGGGTAAGAGAGACTTGCCTTCAAGAAACTGATATTGTCTCATGTATGCAGCGTATTAGAGGCAATAAGCAGGTGACAAGACTGACATACTATTCTGCTAGAAATGGGAAAATAAAACACTGCAAAGACAGATTGTTTGATCTTTTACATCAGAAAAGGAAGAGAAATCAAGAGCAGGTGGTCAACAACTTAAAAATAAATCTTCTAATTTGGTTTGAGAATAGGACTTTGAATTGTATTGTCTGCAAAAACATTGAGTAAACTAAGGTTTAACCCTCGTCTTGTCATCCTATGTAGTACAATGAAGAATTATAAAAAAATCTATTCATTAAATCAGAAATTACCTGATCATATGTTATATTCTAAGAGCTGAGATATATACCATAGGAAATTAGGGGCAAGTCAAAGATTAATAAGATATAATTCTTGTCTTTGAAAAAGTCAAAGCACACAAAACAAGTAGGTGGAGAGACAGACACACAGAAATAGATGGTTACAATATAAGGTTGTAAGTGAATCCAAGTGATTATGTGGGTACAGGAGTGACAAGTCCTATGAATGAACATGCGACATATGAGGATGTGTGATCTTTGACTTGGTTATGAACAACAAACAAGGTTGTACTAAAGGCAGACTCACTGCATAGAGCATTTAATTGGACTATGGACACTGGACTTCCCTCATGGCTCAGATGGTAAAGCGTCTGCCTGCAATGTGGGAGACCCGGGTTTGATCCCTGGATCAGGAAGATCTCCTGGAGAAGGAAATGGCCCCCCACTCCAGTACCCTTGCCTGGGAAATCCCGTGGACGGAGGAGCCTGGAAGGCTACAGTCCATGGTGTTGCAAAGAGTCGGACAGACTGAGGGACTTCACTAATCCCCTTGAGAAATCCTAGAGATTATCTGGGGGGCGGGAGACACAGTATGGCATGGCTGCAGCAGAAGGAACATGACTGGGGGCTGAGGAAGGAGAAACCAGAAGGAAAGGCAGGGCCAGCCTGAAGGACAGTGTGTGTCAGGGTAAGGCGTCTGGACTTAAAATTTTTACTAGCGGTGAGTTAGCAAAGGATTTTAAGTAGCAGAAGGGCATGATCACATTGGCTTAGCTTAGCAGGTGTTTAATCAGCGCTTACTAAGTTTTTCCTAGGTGCCCAACACTGTCAGGTGGATAAAAGGAAGAATGCAGCTCAGGAATCCTACGGTTCCATGGCAGAGGTGACCACGCAAACATCCAGGGGTCAGGTCACAGGATGTGCCGGGCTTAGCCAGCCTGGGCGATGCAGAAGAGGTTCAGGGGGACCCACGCTGAGCCTCACAGAGCTCATCTGGCTGGTGAGCTAGAATGGAATAGAATGGAATGGAATCTCTTGGACTGGAGGACGTGCTCCAGGCGCACAGTCCAAGTAGCATTCCATACATTCTTAAACTGAGAGTAAAGACTTATCTGCCCTGGCCCATGTCTGGAGCAAAGCCTGCACATAGTAGGTGCAACATAGATACCTGTTGAGAAATGAAGGCAGGCAGGCAGCAAGAGTGGGCTGCGGTGAGGAAAAGCATCTGAAGTAGAAGGAACAATACGCACAAACGCACGGATGCATGAAAGAACAGAGGGTGCACGGCCGACAGCAGAGTCTGGGTACTGTGGAGGAGCGCGCATCGAGGCCAGCGAGGAGCTCAGTGGCTGAAGGCCCTCTGCTGAAGGGCTGATGTGCACCATGCAGACGCCTGGAAGCCAGAGGGTTTCTGGAAAGGCGGTATCTTTTAGACATCTCACTTTGAAAACAGATTGGAGAATGGGCCGAAGGGGAAAACTGGATTCTGTTCTGCTATAGCAATAAAATGATGACAAGGAATGGATAAATCTGGATATTTAAGAGGTGGAACACCTAAAAGCTTGGATATTTATTAGGAGAGAGAGCTGAGAGAGTGAGAGCAGCCAGAACACAGTCTTCCATCTTCCTTGGTTATACAAGGAACACACACACACATGCACACACGCACACATACACACATATACACACATGTATATACAGAGGTGTGCACACATGCACACGAGCACATGCACACATGTACACACACATGCACACACATGTACACACATGCACACACATATAAATGCAACACATTTGTTGGGGGGAGGTGTTTATTTCAGATGTTGTGAGTTGAAGCTCCTGCAGCACGTCTGTACGTGTGTGTTCAGAGGACTGTTAGCAGTACAGATCTGAACTGAAGAAGGGAGGAGGGGCTACCTTGGGAAGATGACACATGAACACACTCACCAGTCTTCCTGACTCACCTCTAGAAACAGCACAAGAGACAAGAAAGTAAAACAAACTCAAATCAGTGCTGGGAGATACAATGGGACACTCTTAGGGATTAGAAATCGTGAGAAACCTTTGAAAGATGGAAGCAAATGGATTGATTGAAAATGAAATACCAGCTGGCCTAAAACTCAGGCAAAAGTGGGATTGGTTTTGAGGGAGACTTGAGCACAGCCAGAACAAATATAGGGACCAGAGGTGCTTTTGAAACAACAGAAGAGGGGTTAGGGTATCACAGGCATGCCCAAGTGGGTGCGGGGGTGGGGGTTACCACTGTTTTCCAAAACTGGATATAAACATGAAAAAGTGCATATAAAATAATAAGATGAGCCACAAATTTTTTTTTAAAAGAAAGAGAAAATAGATTACAAAGATGAAATGAGGTGTGTAGTATATTAAAAGTCATGCTATGAAATCCCACGCACTTGCTAAGAGAGAGTGTGTCACAAATTAGGCTATAAATTTTCATTCAATGAGAAAAGGAAAACAGAATCTCTTTACATAGCTACCAGCAACCAAAGAGTTAAAAACATATTCAGTTCAGTTCAGTCGTTCAGTCGTGTCCAACTCTTTGCGACCCCATGAGTTGCAGCACACCAGGCCTCCCTGTCCATCACCAACTCCCAGAGTTCACTCAAACTCATGTCCATCGAGTCGGTGATGCCATCCAGCCATCTCATCCTCTGTCGGCCCCTTTTCCTCCTGCCCCCAATCCCTCCCAGCATCAGAGTCTTTTCCAATGAGTCAACTCTTCACATGAGGTGGCCAAAGTACTGGAGTTTCAGCTTTAGCATCATTCCTTCCAAAGAAATCCCAGGGCTGATCTCCTTCAGAATGGACTGGTTGGATCTCCTTGCAGTCCAAGGGACTCGCAAGAGTCTTCTCCAACACCACAGGTCAAAAGCATCAATTCTTGGGCGCTCAGCCTTCTTCACAGTCCAATTCTCACATCCATACATGACCACTGGAAAAACCATTGCCTTGATCAGACGGACCTTTGTTGGCAAAATAAAAACATATTAGCTGCTTTTAATTTGATTTCCACAAGTTCGGCCTGGAATCTGTTCACATTCAGAGAGGAGCCAAGGGGTTAGATGCAGTGGAAGAAATGAACTGTCAGTTAAAACATGCCTTCCTGGTGCCAGGCACTACCCCCGTACTTTCCGATTTGGTATTCAGGCAACTTTGTTCTTAGTCCAGATCCTGTGGGCTTTCCATTGTCCTCTGCTTTCCCTCAGGAAGAAGAAGCTCCCGTGTACTTTGCTGGCTGCTGAATCCTTAGTACAAAATGCAGGTTGATTGCCCTGGTGTGTATCGATAATTTGTGAAGGAATCTTCCACGAGATGTGAATCAAAGGACTTTAGCCAAGATGATTGATACTCGCAGCCATCTTTTAAGATTACGATACATTCCATTGATCTTTGCTGTCAGGCAAAGCGCAATACAATTCCTTCTCAGAGAGAGTTGCTTGACTCAACACAAAGCTTCCTGGATCACCAGGAATGCCTTATCCACAGTTTTGTACCAGAACAGCTGTGCCCATGGGATGCTGTCCACAAGTGTTCTATGAGGTATTTGAATTTATGGGGAAAAGTCAAGTGTTTTTCTGAGTCCAACCCTTGAGTCAATCCTCTTGAAAGCGTAAATGTACATTTTTAAGGTAAATCTGATTTAAATGCCTATTAACAGCCCAGCTGTACAATAAAACGGGCAGATGGTATAATTAGGGTTCTGTAGCTTTTGAGGATAATTCTCTGATCCCCCCAGATATCCCATGACTAAACTGACTCCCTTTAGTATATTCCTTTCTTTTAGCTAGCTAATGCGGATTCTGCTCTCTGCAACTAAAACTCCAATAGTTGATATATATCTATCTGTAGAGGAGAAAGAGGTAAAGGAATAAGATTCACATTGTACGTTACAGGCTTCCCAGGTGGCTCAGATGGTGAAGAGTTTCCCTGCAATGCAGGAGACCCAGGTTCGATTCCTGGGTTGGGAAGATCCCCTGGAGAAGGGAGTGGCGACCCACTCTAGTGTTCTATCTGTAGAGAAGGAGGTAAAGGAATCAGATTCCTGTTGTGCACTGAAGCTATAATTAAATACCAGGTGAAATGTGTGTAGGTACTAGTTCCCTGGTGTCACTCTTCATTACTTCATTTCCTTAGTTATATTTGAATTGCCTCAAAGACAAGGACATCTTCTCATGAGAGTTTGGTATTTAAGAACATGAGCTCTGCTACCAGACTGCCTGACAGGAATCCTGGCTTTATCATTTTCTAGCTGTGTGACCTTGGGCAGGATATTTAACTTCTCTGCACCTCAGTTTCTTCATTGGTAAAATATCCAAAGTGAAAACAATCATAAAGAGCTTGTCACCATCTTGGCAATATGATAAGACTGAATAAAGACTGCTGTCCTCATTATCTTGATTTTAGCTTGTATCAAGATTGCCGGGAGAAATATCAATAACCTCAGATATGCAGCTGACACCACTCTTATGGCAGAAAGTGAAGAAGAACTAAAGAGCCTCTTGATGAAAGTGAAAGAGGAGAGTGACAAAGCTGGCTTAAAGCTCAACATTCAAAAAACTAAGATCCTGGCATCCAGTCCCATCACTTCATGGCAAATAGATGGGGAAACAATGGAAACACTGACAGACTTTATTTTCTTGGGCTCCAAAATCACTGCAGATGGTGACTGCAGCCATGAAATTAAAAAATACTTGTTCCTTGGGAAAAAAGCTATGACAAACCTAGACAGCATATTAAAAAGTAGAGACGTTACTTTGCCAACAGATGTCCATATAGTCAAAGCTATGGTTTTTCCTGTGGTCATGTATGGATGTGAGAGATGGACCATGAAGAAAGCTGAGTGCTGAAGAACTGATGCTTTTGGACTGTGGTGTTGGAGGAGACTCTCGAGAGTGCCTTGGACTGCAAGGAGATCCAACCAGTCCATCCTAAAGGAGATCAGTCCTGAGTGTTCATTGGAAGGACTGATGCTGAAGCTGAAACTCCAATAGTCTGGCCACCTGATGTGAAGAGCCGACTCATTGGAAAAGACCCTGATGCTGGGAAAGATTGAAGGCAGGAGGAGAAGGGGATGACAGAAGACGAGATGGTTGGATGGTATCACTGACTCAATGGACACAAGTTTGAGCCCGCTCCAGGAGTTGGTGAAGGACAGGGAAGCCTGGCATGCTGCAGTCCATGGGGTTGCAAAGAGCTGGACGTGACTGAGCGACTGCTCAACAATTCTTATTATCACATGCTAACTCCAGAGAACTTGCCATAATGACTGTGATGAATAGCCAGTGTAAAAAAAGAAGCTGTACAGTGAATGGGAAACATCTCAAACCCTGCAGTATCTTAGGACATGATGAAGCACACTTTTCTCACCCTCTGAACTTCGAGGCTTTCCCTGAAGTTCTTTTTCCTGCTCATTGGCAGTGGAGCAATGGTGAACGCAGAATCTGTCAACTTACTTTGACATCCTTAACCTTACACAACTCACTCCAACCATACAGCTCCATTTACATACCCTCCTCCCCAAATCTCTTCTACATCTGATTTCACAAGGAGATCGTTACAGGCAGAGTGTTTATGCAAGTCTCCATGGTGACAATCCATTCTCTGGTCTCCACGGTGACATGTACAAATAACTCGTAACCTCTCCAATTCATTCTGTTTATCTGAATCGTCTACTGATTGTTATCAGCCTAAGCCAGGTATAACAACACAAACACGTCTTTCTAGGAATAAAAAGGGAGAGAATAAAGCAAAATAATATTTAGGGCATGTCTCATTTGGGAATAATCCTCTAAAAGAGCATATGGGGAAACCAAAACTCTAAATTTTATTTCATCCTTTAAATATACTGAGAACGCATAATTAGCACTTACAGTTATTTACAAATTGTTTTCAGTGGTAGGACAATTATAATCTCAGTAAAAACAAAGATGGGTGGGACAAACATCACTGAGTCAGTAATCAGAAGACCTGAAATTGAGACCTAATCTTAGACTGACCAACCATTCCAGGATCAAGGGCGCTTCCCAGCACAGGAGACTTTAGTGCTAAAATCAGGCCAGCTCCAAGTGTCGTTTTTTTCTTCATTGTTATGGGGGTGCTGGAGAGAACCACTGCTGGGGTTCCTTTCAGACTGAATGTTTTGTGATTGTACAAAATAGAGCTGGATATTTTTCCCCTAGGACCACCCGAGTTCAGTGTGAGCGTGGTAGATGGTACTTTATTTCCCAATTATAAATGCATATTAGAAGTGAAAAGTGCAATTTTTTAAAAACTGAGTCTGCTTAGGTACAACAGAGGTCAAGCAACTAGTTAAGTTGTAAACTATAGCAAACTGCTTTAAATCATATGCATTCTTCTCACTTGGGCTTGTCCCCTAACATTTCCACCAAATAAGGAAAATCTGTTTTGGGGATTAAGAGTGACTAACATTTATTTTTCAAAGCAACTGTGTATTTTTAGGGCACATAGCCTGCCGTTGCAAAATACCCCCAGCCACCAGTAAGAAAGTCACTCGTGTGCAGGCTCAGCCTGAGAAATAAGATGGATGTTAAAAGGTGCAAGGTCAATATACCTCTTTGCCTCACAGCATGAGAGAACACATCTAAAAAGTAGAAATTATTCAGAAACAATCTCTTTTATTTTCCCATAACTGGAAGGTTCACCATGTTATTCCAGACTGTGGAGATGGGTGAGTCAAGCAGAGATGTTTTGAACAGAAATAATGTACTGGTGTGCTTCCATTTCAGTTCACAGCATTGTATGTCCCTTGCAACCATTTCTATGTGAAGAAAAATTGTTGTTTTTGTAGAAGGACTATGAGCAAGATTTTTTCATTCCCCTGAAGTGCATGTTTACCGTGTTAGGAGAGGCTTCTTTCTTCACAGATAATTCTTTTGCAACTTGGTGACTTTGATGTGAAGACTTGCTCACCAGCAGTTTCATAATTGATAGGCTGGGTTGCCTAGCAGGTTTATCTGTCAGTCTCTAGCTGTCTATCTTGAAGAATGTTATTTATAAAACAACAGTTATATAGAGAAATATTAAAGGAAAAAGGACTTTTTAGTTATAAGGTTCTATCTTAGAAATCCTTTGGAGTTATATCCATCTATGTTTATTCCATGTTCCCTAAAACTCTCTAAAAGTAATTTTACTGGTTTTCCCTCATTAGTATAAGATTGATCCATTGCTTATTCTCTTCTGCAGCAGGATGGAGTCCACTGTCACCTTGAACTTTTTATTACTGCTCATTCTTGCCCTTGAAGGGAGAGAACAAGGACATATAGACACTGAAGCTACGTGATGAGAACTGATCAATATTAGCAAAAAGAGTTTTGTTTGTGTACATAAGTGCTGCTTACTCAAGGGTTCGACAGTCCGGTTTTGTTTCCTTGCGCTGGAAAGAGGGACGGGTTTTGCTGGCCATGATCACAAGGGGACAGGGAAGACTAGGCAGGGGAGAGAGTGCAAAAGGGGAAAAGAATTTCCTGGTGTCAACAGCCAGTGAATTCTGTATGGTTTGAAAGGCAATCTTTGTGGGAATGAGAACTGAATATTTGAACCATCATCCAAACCCTTTGCATGTGTGCGATCACCTATGAATACATTTGAGTTCATTCTTAAATTATACCTCACGAACATGGAAGGGGGTGGCATTGCTAAACTGTAGTACAGGGAGCGGCCACGTCAAGTGAAATAAGCCAGGACCTTTGTACTGTGGTAGACAAGTGATGGGCAGATTCAGCCTGAGCTGCTGGTGTACTCAGCGTATCCTTCCATGACAAGGAACATCAAGCGCTGAAATCTGCTGTGTGGAGAATGGCTTAGCAGAAATCTAGAACTGTGCTTTGATGTGAAGGCTCATCAGTATGATTCCACAGAATGTTTCCTACAGAAGACACTGGCGGAGTGGGAAATATGGACTCTCATATCGGCCAGTATAGATTTTAAAGAAGGTGGAATTAGCCCTTGGCAGGATGGGAAGGACACAAATGGAATGCTGGAACTGGTGGGAGGGCCTGTCACCATTAAATCTGGCCTCCCAGCCTCACACCCTCCAGGACGGTGGAACACAAAGTGGGAAAGCAAGGTGTTTGTGGAGACTGTGGATTGAATGCCAAAGGGAGGAGTATAAACCACTGCTTGCACACATTTAGGAAATACTCTAGGAAACAGACTGTCTCAAAGAGCAGACAACGCAGGAAGGTTGTGGTGAGACCCCAGGATCCCACTCTCTTCCTGGTCCCAGGGGCAAAAGTGGAGAAGCAGGGTGCACACGGAACTGTCTGCCAGCTCCGAGGAGAGTCTGTGAAAGAGATGTGACTGCCGACAGCAAACACCCAGCACCGCCCAGGAGAGATGAGACCTTCCAGTTTGTTCTCTCAAACTGGTNCCCAGGATCCCACTCTCTTCCTGGTCCCAGGGGCAAAAGTGGAGAAGCAGGGTGCACACGGAACTGTCTGCCAGCTCCGAGGAGAGTCTGTGAAAGAGATGTGACTGCCGACAGCAAACACCCAGCACCGCCCAGGAGAGATGAGACCTTCCAGTTTGTTCTCTCAAACTGGTTCAGAAGGTTCAGGAAAGGCTCTGATCTGGCGGGCGCAAGTGGCCAGGATCTGTGGGGTTAACTGCAGCATCGACAGGCTTTAGATGTTGGAGGCTTCCACTCTGCTGCTTCCACAAATTCCAATGGGAGATAGAAGAGGCAGGCTTTGAGTTCGGCTGGGATTTCCTCTCTCCTGCAGACCTCGGTACTGGATCATTCAGGGTCCAGTCAGAAAACAGACAGTCGAAAAGGGCAGGTATTTATTATATACCTGTACTATATACAGGTATTTGTTACACAGATGACGAAAGAGCTGAGAAGTCAAGCGGGATTCAGCGAGAAATCTACTTATTAGCAACTGGAGGAAGGCCCTCCCACCGCCAGATGCAGAGATGAGCGCGATGGTGATGCTGGGTCCCAGGAGTGGGGGCCACTGGACAGAAGCACCTAACATGTGCTAAACACTGCTTTAGATGCTGAGCATACAGCAGTAAATAAAAGAGAAACGATTTCTGCCCTTGTGGAGTTTTCATTTTAGTGAGGGAAACAGATCATGAGCACACATTCTAATGAGAAACCATGGTTGTGAGCGCCATGCCCTTTGGGGAAGCCCTTCTGTGCCCGGTAACCAGGCTGGGCAGAAAAGGAAGAGAAGTCCAAGAGGCTGGCTATGAAGGCTTTAAGGGCTCAGCTGTGTCTGAGCTGATTTCAGAAAAAGTCCTGGTTTGTCCTTCTCTAGGCCCATCTGAAAAGACTGTGTACTTCCAAGAGAAGCGCCGGGGTTAAAACTATCCCCTACATCCAACAGGCAGGGGGAGGAGAGCAAATCGGCTGAGAAGAGTGGCTAAGAGATTGTATGGAATATCCTCTCTGCTCCACTAATCCTCCATGGCTTTCTCCCAGAATGTTAGGAATCAAGACATTTCTGTGTCTGGGGTGAGGGGCCGGCACGTGGAAATAACTGAAGGTATCAGCTGGTGAGTCAGTGATGCCGAGTCGGTGGCATCACCGACTCGATGGACATGAGTTTGAGCAAGCTCCAGGAGTTGGTGATGGACAGAGAGGCCTGGTGTGCTACAGTCCACGGGGTTGAGAAGAGTCGGACACGACTGAGCCACGGAACTGAACTGAACTGATCAGCTGGTGAACTCACTGGCCAGGAGGGTTTGCTGCAGACAGGCACTATGGCTCTGGAGCTGGGAGCCACAGCATGCATCACCCAAGCCCCAAATCTGCTATCAGAGCTAGGCCTCCAAGCATCAGCAGCGCAACCAGAAGCAGAGAAAAGAGACAAGTGGGCAAGGAGGAAGCCATGAGGGTTCAACTACGACGTGCTGCTGCTGCTGCTGCTAAGTCACTTCAGTCGTGTCCGACTCTGTGCGACCCCGCAGATGGCAGCCCACCAGGCTCCGCCGTCCTTGGGATTCTCCAGGCAAGAACCCTGGAGTGGGTTGCCATTTCCTTCTCCAGTGCATGAAAGTGAAAAGTGAAAGTGAAGTCACTCAGTCATGTCCGACTCTTAGCGACCCCATGGACTGCAGCCCACCAGGCTCCTCCGTCCATGGGATTTTCCAGGCAAGAATACTGGAGTGGGGTGCCATTGCCTTCTCCGCCATGACGTGCTAACCTAACTCAATTCTGAAAGTCAGTCTCTTCAGAAGCAGAGGACCCAGAGAAGAGAATGCCCTGAGAGGCAGACTTCACACCATCCTCTCTATTCCAAGAGGAGACACTAGCCATCTTTACAAGGCACTATCTTGAAAAAGAGGAGAGAGAGACTGCTTTGGGTTAGAAAAGATTTTTTTAAAATTATGAATATTTTGAAATTTGAAAAATGGAATAGTATAATAAATTCCGTATATAAATTATTCATATTGTAGTTTTTGTCATTCTTGTTTCCTTAATAACTCAGTTTTTTTTTTTTTTAATATTTTACAGCAAATTCCCATGCCATTTTGCTTCTATGGACTTCAGCAGGCATATTAAGAAATACAGTTTCTAACATTACCTCAATGTTATCATCACACTTAGGTAATTAACAACCATTTTATGAATGATCTAATATGCTGCTGCTGCTGCTAAGTCATGTCAGTTGTGTCTGACTCTGTGCGACCCCATAGACGGCAGCCCACCAGGCTCCGCGTCCCTGGGATTCTCCAGGCAAGAACACTGGAGTGGATTGCCATTGCCTTCTCCCATCTAATATGCAGTCCATTTTAAATGTCTCTGATTGTTTCACATTGCCTTTTTCTGCTGGCTTGTTTGAATGGAGGTTTCATCAAGGGTGACATGTTATGTTTGGTTGTTAATGTCTCTTTAAGTGTGTCTTAATTGAGAGTAGCTCCCTTGTAATCATCAGAGCAAGAATTTAAGAAAACAAGATCAATTGGAAAAAACAAATCATTATCCTATTTTGCTCACTTGAGTCTGAGAGTGTACATTTTGACCCCACAACAAGAAGCAACATTAATAGTCATGTAGAATTTCATGCAACTGGAAGGTACCTTTAGGAAATCTTCCTGGGTAAATTATGTTAAAAAGCAGCAAGAATGTACCAGAGCAAAGGCTCTTATTCAGAAAATATTTTTCTGTGCTATTACAAAGGCCACTGGATGAACATGCTTCCTCAATTTCTTCCTTGCCGTCTTGTAAATCCTGCAAGACTCATTATAAGCAGCACCTACTCTGACTCACAGACTATTAAAGCTTATTGAGAAATAACCTGGACTTCCCAGAAGACTAATTTACGTCAGCAAGCAAAAGGATAATCACAGCCATAAATCTTAAATCGATCCAAGAGTATAGCTGGTTAAAAAAAATTCCGTAGTATTTTGTTACTTTAATCCAAAAGGCTTTGATTTTTCTTTCTTTAATAATCCACAATGTTTCAAAAGCCACCCAGCTTTATTGCTGTTCCTTTCCTGCTACTGTGCAGCGTAACATCAAATAAGTTATGGCCGAAAGGCCAGAGTTCATTGTTAGCTTCTCTCTGTTCAGTTTTACAGGCTGTTGGGAAACCAGAGAATATATAGTTGGAAGGAAAACAGAACTTAGACAATGGCACACACAAGTATCGAGAAACCCTCACACAATCGAGTATTACCAGTCTTCATTTGTGCGAATTCCCATTTTCAGAAATTGAAGCCATTCTCTCTTATCGGTTTATTGGTTAATTGCTTCAAAAGTGCCTCTGGGAATAATTCCTAAAAATGGTGATTAAAACAATCTCCTGAAATGCAGATGCTCCCCACTGCCAACCCAGCTCATTCCTCTCTGTGTTCATGTTAATATTCCTCTGGCCAGCGTCTGGTCAAAGACAGATTATTTATAGCAGAAACACCAGAGCTCAAAGCATCCTGCTTACCTTGTGTTGTCAAGGTAACAACTTAAGATCCTTTCCCATTTCTGCTGAAAGGTCAGATCTCTGATGATATGAGTCACAGAGCTCAGGGGGATTGTTAAAATTGAGATAGCATTTGTCTAAGCCAAATGAAAAATAAGGCTTTATAAACATCCAGACCATTTTAAATTGTATTGCAACCACTAGGTGGTTTATAGTATGTAATTAACCCTGCCGCCTCCCTGGCTGGGCTCTGGGAGGTGTGGCTCAACCTCCTGGCCACTTGAAGAGCTTTCTTCCGAGGACAGCAGCGCTCTCAGCTACGTACTGACTCTGCTTATTGCAAACAGAACTGTTAATTCTCATTTGCATGACACATGACAGAGACTTCTAAAAATGCTTTTTTCCTTTAAACTTCACATTTAGAAACTTCGAAAACTACAGTGGGGAAGGAGATTTTGGAGTTAACTTTGAAAGGGAATCGGAGATCAATGCAATAGGAGGTAAGAGCGACTTGAAGCATTATCTATGAACTAAATTCTCAGAACAACTTTCTAAGGTAGAAAATATTAATCTCAAATCTTTTTCTTCTTCTTCTTCTTTTTTTTAATAAACAAGGATGATGAGATGGAGATTGAGTTAGTAACTTAGCCCAGGTCATAGGAAAACTTCAGGGAGAATTTGCTCCCAACAGTTCACTTGATGTCTGCACTCTCACAACTTGGCCAGAATTCCTTTTAACAAACTCATCTCTTGAACTGAGTTACGGGAAAGCCCTCAGGTGGCGTTCCGCTCAGGAGGGACCCAGGCGAACTGTGTGCTCCCGTGGGATCCTCCAACGTCCACATACCTCCTCCAGTACAGGGCCCCCACTTCCACCCTGCAGTGCCCAACAGGCTATCAATTTAAGAAGTAATAAATCAGGGATATAAATAGCTGAGTACCTCAGTCCAACCTTGTCCAAAACAAAGTTTTGAAAATTTAGATGTGTAATGTTAGGGACTTTGTGCAAGGGACTGACTCCTTTGAGCTGACCATTAAGCAATGAACGTGAAAGGGAGCAGACTTTTTAGAAAGATAAATAATCTTGAGCAAAAACAAGATTTACAATACCTGCTATTTACTGTGTGTACATTTTTTTTTTTTTTCACAATTAACTGAAGGAGCATTTTGTCCCTGACAGTAAACTTTGTGTCAGAGGCTTACAGAAGAAAGGCTGAGGGGTATAGGGCATTTTCCAGAACCCTCCCAGAGGAAAATAACCACAGACCCTTCCCTTCCTCCCTAAAGTCTATTTAACCACTGTTTTCCGCAGCATCTCCAGGCTATATTCAAAGAGAGACGGAGAACACCAAGGCGTTTTAGCTAAATCGATTCTTCTGACCCTCCCATATAGCTACACGACAGAGGTTTGTTCAGATTTATAAAAGATTATTTGGATCCTAGGAACATCTGACTCATGTGTGTTTGAGATCTGCATAACTACAGATAAGATTTGACTGGATGCACCAGTTTCATACATCAAAGAAATAATTGCTACCGAGTGGAGGATTATTACACAGATTCGGATGAGCCACCGCAGAAGTCACATTGCCCCTCAAGCGTAGCATCTATAATTAGTTCAAGCATGACGGAAGAAAGCGGGGACGAATGAACACTTAGCTCGTTGTGTGCTCCGCCTCCCCCAACCACGCCCCCCGCCCTCAGTCTGGCGGACTCCTGTCCATCCTCCTCAGCTCAGGCCTCCCTCAGAGGGCACAAGCTGGAGCGCTCAGGCCAGTGTAGGAGCATCTGCTGGTCTCCTGCCCCAGACTCTGCCCCGCATCCACCTGACACTTTCAGGGTCCTCATCACTATTTGCAGTGAGGGATTTTTTTGTTTGTCTATGTTCTGCCTACTCAATAGCTTGCAGATTTTTGTGAAGGCAGAGGCCACATCCACGCTAACAGCAGCATTCAGGAGTTTGACTCCTGGCCAGAAGCCTGTGTTGTGATTTTTTTCAGGCCCAACCACAGGCCTTTACCAAGGCTCTGCCTGAAAGTCTGATGGAGAAAGTCTGCCCTCCCCACATCAGACTCACATCATCAGTCATGGACGCAGTCTTCCCAGCCCTACCCTCGACTGGCCAAACTCTTACAGGTATTTATATTTGCAGCCAAGGGATCTTTACATGGGGTTCTCTTTATCAAGATCCTTAAGTAGAGGCCTTGTTAGGTGCCTTTGGGAGCTGGGAATGGGATTGTGGGCGGCGAGCGGTGGGGTAGATGCTGGAGAAATGAAAATCTGAGGACATTTTCTCCACTCTGCTCAGTACTCAGTGCTTTTTCTCTTCCAGCTATTTCCTCTCCTCCTTTACTCCTCTCCGCCCACCCACCCCCAACCATGGCTCTGGGGTCCATAACATGGCAGGAGTCTTTCAACCAGGACTCTTGATAGTGAGACAATTCCCCGTGTCTGGGATGACCCATCTAACCCTCGCCAGTGTCCTTCTCTGGGGAAGGTGGAATGATGGGGGAATCTGTGCTTACTCTACTGTAACCTCATGCTAATATTATCACAGGAAGTGGTTAAAGGCTAGACTGTTTCATTTTGACTTGTCTTAATTAGCAACTCAGATGTTGGTGGCTCAGTTCAGCTCTCAACAAACATACAGTAGGTACTCAATCAATATTAAACAAAAGATTCAATGAGTGAATGAATGAATAATCTCTATAGGTATCACGTCTTACATTAACTACTTTAGCAAATGCTTACACAGTGACTAAAGTACTTAACGTAATACGGGATACCTATAGAGATTATTCATTCATTCACTCATTGAATCTTTTGTTCTAAGCTCCTGGGATTCACACAAAGATCTCCTACCATCAGAGATCTTGCATTATATGCATTCGATCATTATCCCAGTTAATCCTCACAGTAACCCTGTCAGGTGAAAACTGAGAATTATAAAGGTTAAAAATTTGCTTAAGGTCATAAAATTGTAAGTAGCAGAACTGGAGTTGAAAAATCTCTTCCTTTGTGGCTATGGCCTTGTCTTCCCAAACCACCTGGGTAAGGACTAACTTCTCTCCAGATCTCAGGAGTCCACAATCTACAGTCATCACCCTATAACTGTAGCAGCTTCCACTTTGCTGGGGTCCATAGGACCAACAAGGCATATGCACCCAGAATCCTCTGTTCCTGCCCCCTAGGAAGGCTTAGTGGAGTCTTCTTAACCAAAGAAATCTGAAAGGGGCGCCTTCAGTGGTGGCCCACAGAGGCAGGGCAAGGAAAGAGGGAACCGAAGGGCTGAGAGCTGGTGGTGGCTGTGTACTTCTCCTTTGTCAGTAGAATTTAAAGAGCTCTTGGATGAAGACTGAGAGGGAATGGAAGAGGACTTAAGACTACTCCCCATCCTTAGTTCCGTTACTACGACTGCCCACGATTCCAATCCTAAAAACCACATAATGCTGTGCAGAACTTTTATTTACTCCTTTAGACTGGGTAATTTCATGACAAATGCGACCTTAAAAAGGTGAGAATTATTAACAAATGTCTTCAGAATTTGTCTGACAGTTTTTGAGAGAGTTAAACATACACTTAGCACATGATCTTGCAACTCTGCTACCTGGAATTTACCCAAGAGGAATGAAAACACATCCACACAAAGACTTCCATGCAAATGTTCATAGTAGAGGTGCCATAGTCAAAACCACGACACAACCACAGTGTCCGTCAGCAGGTGAATGGATCGATGAAATGTATAGCCACGCAATGGCACACTATGCCGCTGTAGTAAGGAACGAAACACCAATACAGGCAACAGCTTGGACAAACCTCAAAAACATCACGCTAACTGAAAGAAGGTAGACACAAGGGACTGTGTATTGTGAGATTTCGCTTATATGAAGCTTCTAGAAAAAGGCCAAACTAGAGACAGAAAGCAGATCAGTGGTTGCCTGGGTTGGAAGTAGGAGCAGGTTATCAACTCCGATTATCAAGGGGGAAGTTTTGAGGTGATGGAGCTGTTCTACAGCTGGATTATGGGGATGACTGCACAATTACTTACAGTTACCAAAAGTTTACAAACTGCACACTTAGAATTGGTGAGCTTTTATGGAGACATGACACCTCAATACAGCTCTTAAAAGAGGGAAGGGGCAGAAACTGTTTAGGCGTGGTCTTCCTTTAAGATTAAAACAAAAAAATATTAGACTAAGAAAATAAGTAAGTAAAGTCACTCAGTCGTGTCCGACTCTTTGTGACCCCATGGACTGCAACCCACGATGCTCCTCAGTCCATGGGATTCTCCAGGCAAGTACACTGGAGTGGGTTGCCATTTCCTTCTCCAGGGGATCTTCCCGACCCAGGGATCGAACCCAGGTCTCCCACATCAGAGGCAGACACTTTAACCTCTGAGCTACCAGGGAAGCCCAGACTAAGAAAATAGGAGTATCCTAAATGCAAACTCTATTCTTGGGATATGGTTTAATTTTAAAATCTGCTCATAGAGAGATTAATATTTGCTCAAACGCAGCTATCATCTGACATTTCAAGCTGGTCTCTGTGTGGGCTGAAATATGCAAGCGGATTCATGTTACCCTGTTCTTGGAATTCTCTGGAGGACTTCCTGACAGGATCAGAGAATAAACTGCCACCACACACAGGAAACGAGGAAAGAGACGAACAGGAACTGAGCTGAACTGGATGTGCTGGTCCACTTCTAGAGTGGCTGATGGGGCCAGACTGAGTCGGGGAGGCAAGGAGAGTGAGGGACTGTAAGCTGCCGGGCTCCTCTGTCCACGGGATTCTCCAGGCAAGAATACTGGAGCGGGTTACCCTGCCCTCCTTCAGGGGATCTTCCCCACCCAGGGATCAAACCCACATCTCTTGCGTCTCCTGCATTGGTAGGCGGATTCTTTACTGCTGCGTCCAGCGGGCGGCAGGGCTTTAATCTCCTCCCTAAATCTGACCTGTTAAGAGGGCTTAGGGACAAAAGCCGCAGAAGCATGTGTCACAGGTCCTACACGTGAATGATAGTCAACTGGTCCTCAAAGAAATCAGACTCTGGCCCAGGTGGCATTTTAATAAAAGCAAACAGCTGCCTCCTGCCTTGCGGGTCAGCCTCCCCACAGCCTTGAGACTCACTCTTCTCTCTCTGTGGGAAAGCCTGCTAGAGGCATATTGGCTGCAAAATGAGGTTTCTTTTCCTATTTTTTTCCCACCTTTTAAAAAACCAGCTTGAAGCTCATTAAGATTAGGAAAGTGAGTGAGACACTTGTGAAATACAAAAAGTGGGGTGCGAGGTGGGGGAAGAAAAGACAGATGCGGACATGTGTGAAAAGGTGGCATCAAAGGGTGGTCAGGGAGGGCAGGGGCCCTGTCATTTCGGCTGCAAAGCTTGGGGCGTCTATTCCCTCAAGTGAGACTATCAGGAGGAGTTCACGTTTTTCAATAGACCAGCATGACATTAAGCAGATGGTTCCTGAACATTGGCACTCCAGACTGCAGGGTCTCTGCAGGTGGGTTTTATGCTGTGCTCTTTGGTTGCCAGAATATAAATCCCACATGAATTGTGCAGCAGCAGCAGGTTTCATGGGTAGCAAAGAGGATTATGTGCTTTGGGGAAGTGCTTTTCTCCCCCTTTCTTCTCTTTCCTTTAAAAAAAATTTTTTATTTTTAAATGGAAGCATTCAACTTCCCAGAGAGATGGAACCATGTCTTTACAGCCAAAGTGAAAGGGAGGTTTGAGGCAAAGCCATAATAACTCAGGTCAATGAGGACTGTCTTGGCCACCCCACCTCGTCTGTCACTTCCATCTCACATAAAAGAATATATGGTGAGCAAGTATTTCTAAGACAAAAAAGTTGAAAAATGGGCAAAGAATATAGACAGACAGCTCACAGACAAAATTATGTAAATTACAGTTAATACATGAAAAGGCTTATTGCCCCTGGTAACTAGGGATACACAGACCAAAGGAACAATGAGATACTAGTCTTCACATTTCAGATTGACAAAAATGAAAAGGTACAATAGTACACAGAAGGTAGGAAGCAGGCCCTTCAAAATATTGCCTGTAGGGATGTGAACTGCAGAAGGCTTTTGGTAAGACAACAGATAACTTAAAAAATTTTTTTTAATTGAAGGATAATTGCTTTACAGAATTTTGTGGTTTTCTGTCATACATCAACAAGAATCAGCCATAGGCACACCCATGTGCCCTCCCTCCTAGACCTCTCTCTCATCCCCCTCCCCATCCTATGCTTCAGCCTATCACAGAGCCTCTGTTTGAGTTCCCTGAGTCATACAGAAAATTCCCGTTGGCTATCTATTTTACATATGGCATTGTAAATTTCCATATTACTCTCTCCATACATCTCCCCTTCTTCCTCCTCTCCTCCCACCACGTCCATAGCTAGAACACGAAAGCAACCTAGATGCCCATCGACAGATGGATGCATAGAGAAGTTGTGGTACATATATACAATGGAATACTACTCAGCCATAAAAGGGACACATGTGAATCTGTTCTAAGGAGGTGGACAAAACTAGAGCCTATTCTACAGAGTGAAGTAAGTCAGAAAGAGAAATATAAATATCATATACTGACACATATATATGGAATCTAAAAAGATGGCGCTGATGAATTTATTTTCAGGGCAGCAATGGAGAAACAGACATAGAGAACAGAACTAACTTTTAAAGTTAAAAAAGGACTCCCAAATTCCACTCTTGGTAACCTGTCCTACAGAAAAGAAAAGGCACCATGTTGGGAGGCAGGAAAACTGGAAACCCCAACCAGTCAATCAAAAAGGGATGAAGAATTATGAGGCATCTATATTGTAAAGTGTCATGCAGGCAGTAAAAGGAATGAGTTGGATTCATATTTATTAATCTGGGAAAAATTTTCATGATCTGTTCAATATAGAAACACTTTTAATTAATGTAATAGTAGTATATCTAATATTCAGTAGAAAAAATCCTTTATTTCCCCCAAATAATTTTGGACAGACAACTTAGTATATAGATATAATTAGGTCATCAGGACCACCTAAAGGGAGGTGGAGACAAAAAGCTACATTTTTTTTCATACATCTTTGGATTGCTCACTTGTAACAATGAACATGCATTACTTTTTAATTGAAACAAGGAAATTCATTTAGTTAATCTTTGTGCTTAGTCACTCAGTTGTGTTTGATTCTTTGTGACCCCATGGACAATAGCCAGCCAGATTCCTTTGTTCATGGGAATTCTCCACACAAGAATACTGGAGTGGATTGCCATGCCCTCTCTAGGGGATCTTCCCAGCCCAGGGATTGAACCCAGGTCTCCCGCATTGCATGTGGATTTTTTACCATCTGAGCCACCAGGGAAGCCCAAGAATACTGGAGTGGGTAGCCTATCCTGTCTCCAGGAGGTCTTTCCAACCCAGGAATTGAACCAGGGTCTCCTGCATTGCAAGCGGATTCTTCACCATTTGAGCTATCAGGCAAGCCCTAGTCAATCTTTAATTTCCTTTAATTTTAGTAGGGTCTTTGCTGAGGCCCTGCTAAATTTTGAACTGTATTTCTGCCACCAGTCGGCTTACTAAACAACTCCAAAAATATGAACAAAGAGAATAAAACCAGAGAAAAATAAATGACCATTCATGTCAAGATACTCTGTCCCTTTGGAGACTGGAGAGCTATGTGGGCCAAGGCAAGAGGGTAGAACTCTGTTTTCTTGTGGGGTAAGCAACAGAGCCAGGATCTTGAAGTACAGGAT